>OW964827.1:22184890-22537390 GCA_943142095.1 Ophonus ardosiacus | reverse complement strand
AAAAATAAAATTAGTTCTGTAGATCCAATTGTTTGCGCACCACTGTGACTTCAAGAACATCGCGTCAATGAGGTATACAACCTCCACTATGTCGAGCCTGCCTGACTTTTTCGGGTGGCTACACTTCGTAATCGATAGCGTATGGTTCCATTAACATATAAACAAAACAGCTTGTTCCGATTAACGTAACAATGATTTCTCTCGCGCAGTGCGGCTCGGCGCACTTACGCGTCATTACTACTAATAATTACTGAAAATCAGACCTGCAGATCCAGTGGTATGCGTGCCTCAGCGATTTTAAGAAAACCGCGCCGATGAGGTATACAACCCGCAATATGCAGTGCCTGCGGGATATTTCCTGATGCTTGCATCTTTTAATCGGTAAGGTATGGTCACAGCAACATATGACCCAAACGGCCTGCTTGCATCAAAAAGTGCAGGGTGGAGGTATATTTTCGCCCTTAATATCCGGACTAATTAGATCTGCAGCGCAGTTGAGGAAAGATTGGGTGGCACTCAGGTACCATTGCGCAGAGGACGCCCGAATGTATTCTTACACTTACCCGGAGGCTATTTCCGTGACCTATTAATTTGACCATGAAGGTTATGTTATTTTTTGAAAATTTGTATTATTTCGTAGTTTTGTATATAAAATTTAAATATGTCTATTGTCCACGTAATCTTCAATTTTGGAAACAAAAGAAATATATCACTTGCACTGGAATGCATAAAATATGTATAAACTTATAGGTAATATAAAGTATGCAAATAAAAAATATAAAAGTAAACAACTGTACACATGCCAAAAAGTAGTATTGATGATTGAAAATGAGGAGACGGAAGAGACAACAATAGGCCCGCCGCTGTCCGCTTCAGCGTCCGCGTGCTAAGGTGGCAGTACTCTATACTATTTTGCTGAATATGAATTTAGTTAGGTAGTTATGGCACTGTATAAAAAACAACTTCAATAATTAAACAATTTATTTTAAAGTCTACAATGAAACTTAGATATGCAGGCCAGTAATTACAAAAATTGAAATCTTCCTGCTTTTATACGTTGCTACGCCCAGATGAAAGAGCCCGTATAAGTGACGGCGAGCTACGCTTCACTCAATGGAGCGAGGAGTGGGTTGGGTGAAATAAAGGCGCCAGTCGGTCCTCCAATCTCGCCAAGGTCGACCAAAAAATGTACGGTACCAAAAAATCCAAGGAAAGGGATTAGGGTCAACGTTTTCGATAATATAAAGATATTAAAGAATGTTTACTGTATTGTCCAAAGTGTCCAATTACAAAAAGTGTACTGCCAAAATATTTAAATAAACAAAGTTCATGTTGACAGAATTATTGTAATAGCCAAAATATTAAAATAAACAAAGTTAATGTACTACCAATAATAAAATTAGTGTTTGAGCAATTTGCGGGTAATTTTAAAGGCTGAAAGACAGCGCGAGAAAGTATTACTGAGATTTTTGTCAAGGTCCACTTGTAACACGAATTTGTCGATAACGTGACCCAAGTACTTCAACTCCTCGCGGCACCAGTTACATTTCTTTCGACTCAAGGTAAGGCCGGTGGCCCTAAAACGTTCTAAAACAGTCTCGAATATCTCTAAGAGTTTTTCAAAGGTTTGTGACACTGTAATGATATCGTCCGGATAGACGAATACAAACGGTCGAAGATCGTAGCCTAGAATGCCATCTATAAACCTCTGCCAAGTGGCCGGAGCGTTATGCAGACCGAAGGGCAGCATTTCGAACTGATACAGCCCTCGTTTCGGTACGGTAAATGCAGTATTCCAGCGAGAGTTTCTCGGCAACAGGGATTTGCCAATACGCCGATTGAATATTGAGTGACGTCAGAAATTTAGCATCCCGCAATTTATCTAAAGTTTCGGAAACAAATGGCAGCGGCTAAGCATCGCGAGTTGTGACACATTTTAATATCCGGTATTTAACACAAAAATGATAACCTCCATCCTTTTAGATACGAGCAATATGAGCGATGACCACGGACTGTTAGATAGCTCGATAATGTCATGGCGCAGCATTTCGTCCAATTCCGCGTCAACGATTTTCTCATGGTCGGGGAAAGCGGATAATGTCTTTGTTTGATGGGAGGACTCTCAGAATATATCTTATGTTGTACAAGGCCAGTGCAACCTATGTTCCCTGGTTCGAGGTCACAAAACATTCGGTTGATCGGGGCACTTAACTGTTGCTCCTGAGTGGCATTGAGAGCGGACGGAGACGTAACGACCTCATGAAGTACGGGAGGAGGTACGGTCGAGAAGGTCCACTCTGCTCTACGCAAATCTGGGACTATACCCATCGATACCCAAAAGTTTGTGCCTAGAATCAGGGTATGCGGTAGTTCTAGAACGACAAGAACATCAATAATCTGCGACTTTTATCTTAACTGTACAGGTAATGAGATACTAGCGACACTGGCGCAACGGTGTCAGTTAGCGACGTTACAAAAAAAGCGGATTTCGCAACGGCAGCTTCCAGTTCTAAAGTCTCTACCATCCCTGTTTCCCGATAATAGTAGAAGATGCGCCCGAATTCAGCAACCCGAGGAAGGGTTCCTCGTATATGCGCACCTTCAAATAAGGGCGCGCGTCGTTCGACGACCGTTTTCCAAACATTTGGGACATCAACGTACTGTGACGTTGCTTTGGCCACAGCGGTAACAATACGTTTTCCGCTGCGACTTACACTTTGACGCACGATGACCTACTTTATCGCTATTCCAATATTTGCGCGAGTTGTCGTCCCTAAGAGCGGTATGCGTTGTGTCCGGTTTTCAAGAGCTTGAAGGTTGAGACTCGATAGTGTATATCAGTATATACGAGCGTCCACTGATGCTTTGCGGATCTCTAACTTCGGGCATAACTGCTGAAGATGTGCGATATACTCAATATCAATTAGACCGAGTTGAGACTGGTAAAAGGGGGAGATATTTCTCAACAGAATTCTTAATTTAAAGGACTCGGTCAGTTTTAAACGCGAACGGGAATATATGGAGGTTATCATGGCGATGTAAATGCCGATTGACTCATTAGGCTCTTGAGTGCGTCTCTTAATATCCTCCAATGTCTGTTCCTCGTAATATACTGGTTGAAATTTATCACGTAATCTTTCGGCGATATCCTCCCATGAACGAAACGTACTCTTATTTGCACGGTACCAAATGAGAGCCGTTCCCTCGAACAAGTCAACCGCGGTATATATTAGCTTCGGTCGCGTCAGGTGGCGAGTTTAACGTAATTCTTTCACCCGTTCGAGGAAAGAGTTTACCAACATTCGCTTGGGATCGCCAGAAAACCTTAAATCCCATTTGGAGACAGAAACTGATTTTTACTGGAGGAGGATTAGACTCGGATTTTGAACTTGATGACGCGAAGTCTCTAATAGCTCGTATAACCTCGGCAAAAGACGTTTCTACGTACCCATTCAATAACGTCGAGCTCCGCAGGTGCCGTCTTACTCCCGACTTAACTTCTGACTTTAGCCGACTAATCTTAATTAATAATTTAGAACGCCCCGCCCATTCTTCGTCGTTTGTGACTAGCATAGCGTTAACGTGACCGACCGCATGCGCAATTTTTGAGACTATCTTTTTATACTCCGGTGAAGTTTTTGATTCCGAGAATGTTTGCAGCAGTTCCGCAATCTCCACTATTTTTACCTCCAAGGTTTTAACATCCTCCTCATACGTATACGTTTTTAATATATGAAAGAGCTTTATTAAAATCAGAACAAACATATGGCAACCCGAAAACTTTGACAACATTTGTCCAAAACATTGTTACTGATGTTATGTCGTTATTGTGAATAAGAGCTGCAAATATTTTTTTGCCAACGTCCTAATTTCCCCTTTTTTAGTAATAGAATTTATTTTTATTGTATACCTGCATGAAACAGATGAGTTGAATACACATGTAAAATAACAATGTCATCAATATCCCGTAACCCATTTATATTACGCCACATTTCTAGCAAATATAGTTTTAAATTCATTTTATTAAACGACATAAGAACTGATTGAATTAAAGCCATACTGAAGTCTGTCTCAATTTTACTTATTAATAATTTCTTTCCAAAATATACCTTACTTAAATCATGTAAGCATGATAATAAGAAAAACTGTGTAGCAGGGATATTATGAGTGGAAAAAATAAATTCTGCAATTGGTAACGGGGACTTATTAGCTTTGCCTTTTTAAAACTAAAGCGTAGTAGTACAACTATTTTTCAATTCCTGGTGGGCGTGTACATATACTCCCAGTCGAATCCAAATATAAAAAATAGGGTCCGTTTTCAATGAAATAAGGTACCTGAGCTGCATTTCCGTCTGAAGACGGGTAAAAAAAAAAGTGATAAACCTATTTCTTGAATGAAACCAGGAATAACTTTGCTTTTCCATTTTTTTCTTCTAAGTATTTTATGTTTCTGTAAATCTAAATAAATATCTTTGTTGAAGTCCCCAGAGAGATGATTCTCGGTAGAAACTCTTTTCAGAATATTTAAATCGGGCGCATAATTTAAGTTACCACCCGTTAACACATTCATTGCAGATTGTAATTGCTCGTACTTCACTGTACTTGGAGCATCGACAAGTAATCTTTTTGCTAAATCATTTCTTTCTTGGCCTTTTATAAATCTTCTATGTTTTTCCCCTTTATGGTTAATTTTTCCTTAATTTCGACAAATACGGTTATGTTAGATGCATACCAAATAAGCTAACACACATATATGCACATCACAATTATATCCAGTGTGTCCAACTTTTTGACTCGGAATATCATTTCAACGAGTTATTACCCATTCATCTGAAATAATGTTCTGATTGTGTTTTATTAAAAATAGCTGATTTAAAAATGAGAAGATATTTCCCATATTTTTTTTTTTCTTTTGAACAGACATGAAGCGAATCAAAATATATTATATATTTTGTATTTAAGAGAATCAACAGCTAGAGTCCAATGTCATTTATTCAAATTGACCGGAATAATCCATTTGTCATTGTTCAGAACGTCTACCTTTCGGCCCCAGTCGTTGAAGGTAAAGTGGCGCTCACCCATTAATTTAGTAATGAAAAATGTATCAAAATTTAGAATTCTGGCGTTAGTGTTCGGAGGTTTCCGGGATTTGATAGAGAAGAAAGAATTTATAATTTGATCTTTAGTCCAATTAGACGCTAAAAGAGAATTTAAGATTTTTTGTTTAAAATAAATTTTTTAATTTTGTACTGATTTTTTATTAGATTGGGATAATTTGCAACTCGTTCCCATGGAGGACTATATTCCACTGAAGAACTCTTAAATTCTGAGATATTTTCAAAGATTTTTTTACTTTAATTTCATTACTGGGGAATCATCCATATTAAGGTTTTTCCTTTTTAAAGTGTACTTTCGTCAACTTGAATGGGTAATTTTTTCCTCATTCGGAAATATAATTTTTGAATCGGGAGACAATATTACAAAATTTTCAGTTTTTAATGAACTAATCAAAAAGTCCAAAAATGTATCTTTATTTTTTGAATGAACTTGTACTGGAGTTCCAACTTTCCTCCAATACTTCTTGTGACAAATTTATATTTAACGAATCATTCTTCAAGGAATTATTTCATTTTTGCTTCTTCTTCTTTTTTTAATAAACTTTCTATTCTCCTTAAAAATCTTGGAATTATTATTCTGAAACAGTTTTCACCAATGACATTATTATCATTCTTTATTGCAGACTTCTTAAAATACCCCTCGCATATACCGGGAAAAACGGGAAGAAATACTTTTGTAAATAATAAGAACAGCAAGAAATATATTTTTGCATTACTTGTTTCAGGTCTGAATATATCTACATAAATTTTGTAAAGTTTCTTTCTTTTTATTTTATTATCCAGAAATGGTTTTGTCAAAAATTGTTTTATGTGTGGAGTAGTACTTATGTAAGGATTATAAATGTAAAATAAAATCTGAGAGACATCTTCTATTAAAAAAGTTATTAGCCATTGTTCTTAGTAAACGATTTTTCAATTATTTTTTATTATTTCATTATCCTGAAGCGATTTTGAGAAAAATTGTTATATGTCTAGGGTAGTACATAGCTAAGGATTATAAATGTAAAATAAAATCTGAGAGACATCTTCTATTAAAAAAGTTATAGCCATTGTTCTTAGTACAGTAACGATTTTTCAATTTTTTTTTATTTTATTATCCCGAAATGGTTTTGTCAAAAATTGTTTTATGTGTGGAGTAGTACTTATGTAAGGATTATAAATGTAAAATAAAATCTGAAAGACATTTTCTATTAAAAAAGTTATTAGCCATTATACTTAGTAGAGTAACGTTTTTTTAATTATTTTTTTTATTTCATTATTCTGAAGCGATTTTGAGAAAAAAATTTATATGTCTTAGGGTTATAAATGTAAAATAAATCTGAGAGACATCTTCTATTAAAAAAGTTATTTGCCATTGTTCTTAGTAGAGTAACAATTTTTATATTATTTTTTTATTTCATTATCCTGAACCGATTTTGAGAAAAATTGTTATATGTCTAGGGTAGTACATAGCTTAGGGTTATAAATATAAAATAAAATCTGAGAGACATCTTTTATTAAAAAATTATTAGCCATTGTTCTTAGTAGAGTAAAGTTTTTTTAATTATTTTATTTTCATTATCCTGAAGCGATTTTGGGCAAAATTGTTAAATGTCTAGGGTAGTACATAGCTTAGGGTTATAAATGTAAAATAAAATCTGAGAAACATCATCTATTAAAAAAGTTATTAGCCATTGTTCTTAGTAGTGTAGCGATTTATCGATCATTTTTTTATTTCATTATCCTGAAGCGATTTTGAGAAAAATTGTTATATGTCTAGCTAAGAATAAAGAACAATCCTCCAAAAGAGAGTTACCGTTCTTGGGATTTTGCTTCTTTCCCATGGCAACGGGCGCACATGGATTATGCTGGGTAGTTTTGGAATACAAATTTAATAATTGTAGTTGATTCGTATACAAAATGAATAAAAGTAATTCAAACAAGTTCAATAAGTTTACAAGGTACCATTTCTAATTTACGAGAAATATTTGCTCGATTTGGGTTGCCATAAATTGAAGTTACTGACAACGGAACAAATATCAAATCGATTGAATTTGAGACATTTTTATGGAGCTGTGACTTCATAAAGTCACAGCTCCATATCATCCTGCAATCAACGGTCATTTAAAAGATACGCACAGAGGGTGAAACAAAATTTGAGGGCGATGTTGGGAGAACATGAGGTTTGAATATGGAATTATCAAGATTTCTTTTATATTATAGGAAGGCATCACATTCTGTAACGGGACAGAGTTCAACATAATTTATTTTTAAGCAAAATATTCGTTAAAGACTATATCTAGTGACAACTAATATTCAAGGAAAGATGGAAGATAAACAGAAGTACTCATATTAAGTTCGAAGCCTGTGAAAGTGGGTGATAGAGTTCTATCTCGTACCTACAATATTTTTGTAAGAAAATAGAATTTTGGAACAGTGACATCGAAAAGTGGAACGTTAAATTACGAAATCGACATAGGCGGACAGCTGCAATGACGTCATATTGGACAGCTGTCACTTTTCAGTCAACAGGATACTCAAATTAGACTTCAACACGAAAGTCATCCATTTCTATACTAGATACACAATAGTTTCATACATGTTTACTTATTTTACACAAAATCCACCCAAATTGTTGTCATTTCGCTATAAACGTGTATACGACTAACGATTTATATTTGTGAGCAGTGAAAAGGTGTTGGAGTGTTGAGTCAGAGATTTATGGTTAATATGGTTTATTGCACAAACACACAACAAATAAAAGAACATTTATGAACGAGTTAAATACATAAAGAGACAGGGTATATGTACATGGAAAGGTCGTATGTGTATGGAATCGGCGTGGGCAGCGTATGCCCGGTGGATTACGGCTAGAAGCAGAATCACCCATCTGACTTATTTATTTCACGTAACCTACTCTGATATATGAAGCCCGCACAAGAATGTTACTCTATCTATACAGTTGTTTCGCCGTCTATCACATTACTTACAAACATTAAAATTATTTCATAATAAATTTCAGTTATATATAATACAACAGTACACATTAAATAGGGTTATTTATTTGTTTGCACATTATAAAAAATAAATATTCTATTCTAAGTGAGAAAAAGCAAGTGCAATTTACTTTTGTAGAACAAATTCCATAGTTGTTAAGAATGGAAATGCCCACATCATAAAATATTAGGAGATATTTTCGTTGGTACGTACATGTCCGGTAACCACGGAAACGAATTATATTATTCAGGATATAATGTGAGTGGGATAGCCACAGGTGAAAACGAGCTCATAAATAGTTTAGGAAATTTATTAATCAGACCCGGAATTCTAATCTGCGTTCCGGAGCACGGCAACAGCAGCGTCATGGACATGGCACCACACGTTTCTCATACCTAGGGCTTACTAGACCAGGGAATATCTCCTTTTTCTTCTATAATTCGCTGTTGGAAAACCTATTATCTTACAGAATATATAAAATACATTTACTTTAATAAGGGAATATATAATTACTCATTAAAATAAGAGTCTTACACGCGAAACAAATGAGCAGTAAAATAGGTTTAATGTGTTAGGTTAGATTATGTTAGAGTTTGTTTAGAAAAATTGTAAAGAAATATAATGAACCAATGTTTCGGCAGCATATACTGCTGCCTTCTTCAGAGAAAAAACAAATAAATAATAACATAAAAAAAATATATACAAAACATAAATCAAAAGATCGTATTATTGTTGTAATATGATTTTTGAAAGATTTTTTAATAATAATAAATCAAGTTTTATAGATACAAGATTTTTGCTTTAATGTTTGTTTAGAGAATTGTTTTACAGCACATTTATTCAAGGTTTAAATTTTATTTTATTGTATGGTATAAAATTTTACTGTGCATCACATTTTGTTTCGCGTTTAAATTATTTTTTAATGTCCGATAATTATCTGACCGTTTATTTAGTCCTATTTTATTACTACTTTTTAATATACAAATTAATTGTAACCATGTAAATATCATAAGGCGGTACCAAAATCCATCAAAATTAGTAGCATGAATAAAACATGTCAAACTGCTTAAAGATGACGAAAAGTAGGCTAATATTTCGAGAACAAGTAATCAAAAATTTATTTTTTACTATCTGAAACTGTAAAAATACTTCAAACAGCTATAAAGTATATTTAAGTTAAATAACCGTAAACGGTAAAAAATATGACGCAAAAGATAGTGCTGGCAAGAACCGGAAACTCGCTATTTTTCAGAAATAAACAGATTTCCTGTTTTATTTGAGAAATATTATTGAACGATTTTAAATTTTTTATGTAATTTATGACCGTTTGCACCAACAAGGCTTAAATTTTAAGCTAGGCTTTTAAACAAAAAAATGCAAATCGAAATTTTGACATCAATATATTATAATTCATTTGACATTTCATTTCGATGCAATATTGTCAATTTAAGCCGAGTTTAATATTTAAGTTACGTTGGTGCAAACGGCCATTAATTGCATATAATAATGTGTAGATAATATTATACCATTGCAAATTACACTTTCAATTTCATATTATATATTTTCAATTTTCATTCAATATGGTTTATTTCAGTAGCTTGACTTTGAGTGATGTTTTAAGTTATCGATACCTACCTACATAATGACAATAGTGACCATAAAATGAAGGGACAAAGCAATAAATATTTCCTAGAATTTCAATAAGCTACTTATACATACTGCTTTAATCTTTACATTTTGATCTCTCACTTTTGTAATATAAAGGAATATTTCTTAATTTCTTGACTGCAGTTCGATTAAATCCAATCAATATAGCCATTTAATATTTTGTTTGTTTATGTAAAAATTTTAAATCCATCATTTTTGTTTAATAAACAATTATATGTTTTGTTTATATGTATCATTTCCTTTACTGCAAATTCACACCAAAGAGTCGGGTAGAGAAATGGGAAACTTCCGTGGTAAAAGTGGAAATACTTAATAATGAATATAAATACAAAATACAAATTACACATAGCAGGACATAAAATTTTTAATAAGTTTTTCTTTAAAGTAATAATTTTGTCATATTATATGCACACGTGTTTTATTTTGCACATGCATTATTCAATTTTCTTAAAAATATGGAAGAATGCACTTAGTATGCACTTTACATATATTCCGACCTGTATTCATAACATTGATTCGTAATACGTAAATCATGAATTGTAATAATGTAATGTAACATATTCAAGACGCAATCTGTTCGAGTTCCATAACCGAGAACAGATGAGTTTCGATTCCAGAAGCGAGAACCGATGAGTTTCGGTTCCAGGATCGAGAACCGATGAAATTCGATTCCAGAGCCGAGAACCGATGAGTTTCGGTTCCAGGATCGAGAACCGATGAAATTCGATTCCAGAACCGAGAACCGATGAGATTCGATTCCAGAAACAAGAACCGATGAGTTTCGGTTCCAGAAGCGAGAACCGATGAGTTTCGGTTCCCTAACCGAGAACCGGGTAGTTTCGGTTCCAGAACCGAGAACCGGGTAGTTTCGGTTCCAGTATCGAGAAACGGGTAGTTTCGGTTCCAGAACCGAGAACCGGGTAGTCCAGGAACCGGAACCGAGAACCGGGTAGTTACACATTCAAATAACGGAGTACCCGGGTAATTTTGGAACCGAAACGAACCGGAACCGGCTACCACCACTACAAAAGACTTAGGTAAATAATAAAAATAACAAAGACTCTAACATTGAAATACAGTGTAAAGACCTTCCGCGTCTCCGCCCACATCCCCCTATTCATTAAAGAACATAAAAGTGTTGCATTCGAATCCAAAGGTAAGCCAGTCTAACAGCCCAAAACAAGAATTTGAAAACTCAAAATCAAAGCAAATTCCAAAGTTAAGACTTTCTTTACAAACACTTTTGCACTTGCATCTCCCAATCTCATTCGAAAAACTCACCAGTAGCTTAAAAAAATATGCAAAGGTGCAAGAACCTTTTTAATTCAAATACGAAAGAAGAATTTTTTCTTAAAACACCAACGTCGTTCACTTTGATAAAGCTTATTTTCCAATGTATTTTATTTTAATATTTTTGTTACGTAGTTAAACACTTTAACAGCCAGTAGCGGATCCAGCGGAGAGCACAGGGAGCAACCTCCGACAATTTTATATATGAATTTATTTTTCTCTTGTTTTTACAATTTTGTAGTAGGTAGTTTCTTATATTGTTTCTGCTATTAAGTGGTGATTTTTTTTATTTTTAAATGGTTGAATAGTTACATGATTTTGTCTCAAAACTTGGTTTTATTGTCGATGATTATAATTTTGCATCTTCAGATTTATAGTGACTTTAAACCAAACTAGATAGGACAGGATGTCAATTGAAAAATCTGGCCATTGGCGTTTAATAAAGGAATCAGTTTTTCCTTGTGCTAAAGTTACTTATTAATTTTGAACAAAAATGTCTTAAATATAAGTAGTAGATAATTAAATTCAAATTCTATGCCTGAACCTCTAAACAGATTTAATTTTACAGGTTACCAAACGTGCAAAATTAAATCTGTTTAGTGGTTTAGGCGCAGAAATTGAACTTTTATTTGAAACATTTTTGTTTAAAATTAATTGATAATAGCCATGGGATTGAAAAACATAACAAATATATTTATATATTTAATTTAATTTTGTAAGTTACAAAATGCAAAAAAATAGTAATTTAAGTGTTACATTTTACAAATAATATCTGTGTAGATTTAGGTGAAAAATATAATTATCTAAAATTATTTGAAATTCGATTTTTCTGACAGTTCAACCGATAAGCATTTCTTTGCAACTTTGTTTCAATTCCATAGCGATCGCTACAAATAACCAATATTTATACAATTTCTAATTCCATTTTACATATTAATGCACCTGTAAAATTACATCAGTTTAGTGATTTGGGCGTAGAATTCAATTTTTAATTTTAATTTATTTGATACATTTTTGTTTAAAATTAATAACCTTAGCGCAAGGAAAAACTTATTTCCCATTTTAAACGCCTGTGGCCAGATTTCTAATGAACACCCAGTATATACAGGCTGGTCTAAAGATCTGTTTTTTTTTACTCGATTATTTTAAATATTACCGAAAATTGTTACAAACAAAGTGTGTTTTATATAATAATGCCCAAAAATTTCGGAAGTAATTCAATATTATTACTTCAAGTTTTTTCGAAAAATTGACAGAAACATTTAATTTTTAAATATAACAGCCTATATATTTATTTAGATTTAAAAACCGTATGAAATTTTCTATCCAATAGTATGAAAACAAACATTATGTTGTATAAGTAATAAATGATTAAAATATTACATTTTTTTTAAAATTATTTTTGTTTTATTTTTTAACGCAGGTCAAAGGTGTTAATGCAAGATAATATAGAGTTTCGTCACAATAATGTAAATTTAATAAATTTAAAAAAAATTAAAATCAATATTTTATGAAGAAAACAAGTAGAACACAATCTTACCTTAAAATGTTAACTGCCAATATCTAATTTTACATTTTAATTTTTTAAACTGATAAAGCAGTTAATTAGCGCTAATAAATTATGATAAAATATTAACGAGGATGAGAGCATGAGCATGAGAGTAACAATTAACAAATTTGACAAGTCAACACTAGTTAACCCTACATCAATAATTCAAAAATGCTATCGTTATTTCATTACATTACATAAAATGTGAAATAATTATTTCATTTTCATATTTAGTCTCTCCCAAACTCTCGTCTATCAACTGCTCGAACCAGTGTTTTATAACAGGCGTATCAATTAATGTTAATTAATTTGTTAATTAATTAATTACTAATAGCTACAACACAACATATAACCAGTGTTAAAATATTACTATGTTGGGAGGAGACCGGCAACCGGCTCTCTGCTACCCCCTACAATGCAAGATCTGCGACCAACGAATGTGTATCATCATCAACCAACAAGTTGTACAAAACTAGAATATCACTTAATGTCACAAGAAATGCAGCAACAATCTCAACATCAATCCCAACACCCTACACCGGGAGAATGGCAAATAGTGGAAAACCAAAGAAAGAGAGGAAGATCTAGCCTTGTAGTATTAAGAAGAATAAGACAAATGGATGAAGACTACTGGTTAAACAAAACAGCCGCATTAACAGAAAATCGTTTTACACCTCTTCCCAACGAAGGGATAGATCCAGAAGGTAACAACCAGCAACATTTAATAAAAACTCCTAAACCACCACCAATATATGTTGCTGGAGGAGGTAACATATTCCCATTAACAAATCTACTGCAAACATTAGCAAAAGATCAATATATAATCAAAACCCAAGAAAATAATACTGTAAGGATTCAACCTAAAAATCCAGAAGCATACTCTATAGCAACAAATGCATTAGAACAAAAGCATACAGAATTCTACACATATAAACCAAGACAAGAGATAAATTTTAAAGTAGTTCTGAAAAACATGCACTACTCTGTCAAAACGGAAGATATCAAATCAAAAATACAAAAATTGGGGCACGACGTAATCAACGTATGGAACATAAAGCAGTATAAAACAAAAGTACCTCTAAACATGTTTTATGTAGAATTAAAACCTGCATCTAATAACTATGAGATATACAATGTAGAATTTTTACAATATCACAAAATAAAATTTGAACCACCAATACAGAGAAGAGAAATACCACAGTGTATTCGATGCCATCGATATGGTCACACAAAAATCTTTTGCCATATGAGCCCAAGATGTGTTAAATGGCCCGGAAATCATGAAACTTCGAAATGCCAGAAGAAAGAGCGCACAGATGACGTAAATTGCGTTTTATGTGGAGGCAATCATCCTGCCAATTACAAAGAATGCACAATATATAAGGACATCCAAAGAAGCAAATACCCACCACTAAGACAAAAAGTGCTACAACAAAATCGAAATACAGAATCAAATACAAAAACGTATCAATACGTTCAACCTGGAACATCAAACGCTCAAACTGCTAATAATAAAATTTCGCGAGCAGAATACGCTAATAATCAAGACCAAACGCAGAATTCAAACCCAAGCCAACAGATGAACGGCATGAAAGAAATAAAAATAATGATGAAAGGTCTAATGGAACAAATGGGGACCATGTTAAATCTTCTAACCGCCGTGCTTAATAAAAAGAACTGATGGCTATAAACATCAAACTCGCACTATGGAATGCCAATGGCTTAACACAACATGCTGATGAGGTGAAAGCATTTTTAATATATCATGACATAGACATCATGCTAATATCTCTACTAGTCGCAGCTACTTAAGAATTCCAAACTACGTAGTATATGACACCAAACACCCGTATGGCAATGTCCACGGTGGTACAGCGATAATTATAAAGAACAAAATCAGACATCATGAAGCTTGCAAGTATAACAAAGACTTCCTACAGGCCACCAGTATAGTTGTAGACGACTGAAAGGGCTCTTTAAAGATCTCAGCCATCTATTGCCCACCCAAGCATACCATAAACAAAGAACAATATGTTCAATTCTTTCAAACACTAGGTAACCAATTCATTGCAGGTGGTGTTTACAACGCCAAACACACACTATGGGGCTCTAGATTAATTACAACTAAAGGTAGAGAATTAAAAAAAGCGATGGATAACAAAAACTTAAATTACCTCTCCTCAGGGCAACCAACATACTGGCCAACCGATAGAAATAAAATTCCAGACCTCATCGACTTCGGTGTAACTAAAGGAATTCCTCATAAAAATATCAAAGCTGAATCCTGCCTTGATCTCTCTTCAGTTATGATCACTCTAAGCACCTCAGTACTTGAAAAAACTTTACCACCAACATAACTAATAAAAAAAAACCAACTGGAACGATTACAAAAGATACATAGATAAAAACCTGGAATTAAAGATACCTCTAAAAACAGAAAAACACATTGAAGAAGCAGCAGAACATTTCAATATTGTTGTTCAACAAGCAGCGTGGAGCTCAACACCTATCCAAACTTTAAAAGAAATAGCACAAAGCTGCCCCATTTTTTATAAAGCAAAAAATAGCTGAAAAAAGAATATTAAGAAGACGTTAGCAAAATGAGAGAACTGCGGAAAATAAAGAAGACTAAACAGAGCTACAAAAGAACTAAAGGAAATACTTAGAGAAGACAAAAATAAGAAAGTGCAAGATTATCTAGAACAACTAACGCCCAACGGAAGCCACATAATATTCACTCTGGAAGGCTACGAGAAAATTCAAGCAAACACTTCAACCAAATCCGCTTCTCAGCACAAACTTAGGTGACTGGGCCAAGAGCAACGAAAAGAAGGCAAATGCTTTCGCTGAACACCTCGCTGAAGTATTCACACCGTACCCTTCAGAGATCGACCCTGAAGAAGAGGAGAATATCCAACTGTACCTACACTCACCGTATCAACTAGAACTGCCCTTGAAGAACTTTAAAACTTCCGACATCCAACAAGCCATCAAATATAAACTAAACCCCAAAAAAGCTCCCGGATATGATCTGATAACAGGGAAAACATCACAACAACTTCCTGAAAAAGGTTTCATTTTTAATAAACAATTATTTAATGCAATCTTGCGTACTGATCATTTTCAGGACCAGTGGAAAGTTGCCTAAATAATATTAATCCCAAAACCAGGAAAACCACCAGAAGAACTGAAGTCCTATAGACCCATTAGCCTTCTACCAATTCTTTCTGTGCTATATACAACAAATTATTGCACGCACTTTGTATATTTTATTGCTCGAAATATTACATGAACAGGTCTTTTTTAATTACAAAACTTTTATATCTATCAACTTACTCATAGCCACTTTACATTCATTCTACATGTTTGAATATATCTAACTTATTGCTAACTTCTTTAGTGTGGTATATATGGCGGGATTTATAAATGAAATACTACACTCTTCCCTCCTTTTAAAATTACAACAGCTATTACAAATCTAATTTAATTACAGGTTTTCGAGTTCTTAGTGATCGTCTTAAAAGGGGAATATTTGGGGTTTTGGGTGTTTTGGGTTTAAAACTTGGCTGGATATCAGCAGGAATGATTTGAGAACTGTTATCGTTTGTTGTTGAAGTGATATTATCTTCATTCGTTGAAATTGTAATATTTTCTTTTGTTGCAGTTATAATAACTTCAGCTTGTTTATTTTCCTTCAGCTCTACCACACTTGGAGTGATCTTACTTTTAACCTTATCATTTATTTCTGTTTCCTTCTCATAATCTAGTTCAATTATTTCTTGGTTTGTAAGTCTTGATTTATTCTGCTGTTTAACTCGAGATTTTAAATGGTCTGCGTGTACAATCGTGTTTCTTTCCCAACCTTTACTAGATATTTGACAGGGCTTCTAGTTTTTATAATTATACCCTCAACCCATCTTATTTCTTCATTCCGAACACTATTCGCTTACACAAGATCGGTTACTAGGAACCTTGTAGTTTTATTATTTAAATTCATCTGGGCAAATGGTTTTATTTGCGATGTTGGTTTCAACAATGTTAATCTTGTACGGGGTATTCGATTTAGGAATAGTTCTGCCGGTGTTTTATCAGTTGCAGTGGTCGGTGTATTCCGATAAGCAAAAAGTATATTGACCAGTTTGTGTTGCATCTTTCGCACATGCGAATCTGATTCGTCTTCTAATTTTAATTTCAACAGTGCTCTCTTTATTTCTTGTACAGCTTGCTCCGCGCAGCCATTAGATTTAGAATGGTACGGAGGTGATAACATATGGCTTATACAGTTTTGTCTACAAAACATTTGAAATTCGTTGGACACTAATTGAGGTCCGTTGTAGGACACTAATGTCTCTGGTAAACTATAAGCTGTGAAAATACTTCTTAACATCCTAATTGTCTCTTGTGAAGTAGTTCTTCACTGCTCTGCGTATCTTCACTTCCCGGTCCTGCTTCAATACACTTCACACTCTTTTTATTTTTGTTTTTAACTTTGCACATTTTCTTTAAATGACCTTTAACACCACATTTATGACACGTATACTCACTATGTTTACATTTACCACTATGCATTTTTCCACAACACTTGCACTTTTCCTTTTGTTGTGTAGGTGATTTGCTAATTTTTATTTATAGACCCACTCTACTACTCCTGCGACTGGTTGCATTCCTTGTACTTCTTGTCAGCTAATTCCATCCTAATTGTCTCTTGTGACGTAGTCGTTTTCATCAACTTGACTTCGATCCATTTCGAATACGAATCTACAAATATTAAAAAGCTATGACTATCTTTTTCAGCGAAATCGATATGCACACTTTCGAATACTCTCGTAGTCCATGGCCATTTATATAATGGCTCCTCGGGCTTGTTATTCGCTATTACTTGGCAAATATGACATGATTTAACTTCTAATTCAATCTGTTTATCTATACCATTCCACCACAATAAATTTGCATTGTTTTTCATTTTAATTACTCCAGGGTGTCTCTCGTGTAATAGCTTCAGCATTTCAGTTTGCAATTTTTCCGGTACTAATACTCTTCTCCCCCAAGTTATGCATCCTTTTTTCAATACTTAATTCCGTTCTTCTTTGGAAATAAGGTAGTAACTCAGGTTTGCTATTATATTTTGGCCATCCTTGCAAAGTATTATCTAAAACTTGAGATAAGATAGGATCTTTAGATGTATATTTAGCATTATCTACCCATGTATAGGAAAGTTCTTGAACTGGTGAAAAATAAAATATTTTTTATCGTCTTCACTGTCTTCATTTGGTAACGGTAGCCTCGATAACGCATCTGTATTACAAATTTGGCTTCCGGGTTTATATTTAATATCACATAGGTACGCTAATAATATCAATGCCCACCTCTGAAGTCTGGCAGCTGCAAGAGTTGGTACAGCCTTCTTTGGTCCCAATATTGTTATAAGAGGTTTATAGTCGGTATAGAGAATAAAATTTCTTCCATATAAGAAAGAATGAAACTTTTTAATTCCGAATATAATACCTAGAGCTTCTTTTTCTAGTTGCGAATAGTTTCTTCCACTTTTGGATAACGTTCTGGACGCAAATGCTATCGGCCGTTCTTCGACATTTTCCATAATATGGGAAAGGACTGCTCCCATTCCACATGCAGAAGAATCGCAAGCTAATATCAGTTCCTTCTTGGTATCATAATAAGTTAATGTTTTGGAAACTATCAAAAGTCGTTTACATTTATCAAAACTTTCTTGACAATCATTTGTCCATGACCATTTTATATTGGCTTCTAGTAAATTGTACAATGTTCTTAGTTCCGTGGCTAAATTCGATAGGTATTTGGCATAAAAATTTATTAAACCTAAAAAAGCTTTAAGTTCTGTGACATTAGTTGGTATAGGGGCTTGTGCCACTGCCTCAATTCCTTTTGAAGTAGGCTTGAACCCTTCGCTATTTATTTCATGTCCCAAATATGTGACACTTTCTTCAAAAAATTTACATATATTAATTTTTGCCCGTATTCCAGCTGCAGATAATCTTAAAAGCACCTCTTTAGTGATTATATAGCTCTGTTCTAATGTTTTCGTTATAATTAAATATTATTCACAACGGATTGAAAAATAGCTGGTGCACTTGTAATACCATATGGCATGCGTTTATACCGAAATAATCCCATATGGATGTTGATGGTTAGTAACTTTTGCGTTTGTTCTAAGAATTCTCGTTTCTGATAAGCTTTACTAAGATCAATGAGAGTAAAAATCTTACCTCCTTTTAACTGTGCGAAAAGATCGTTCACATTCGGTAAAGGATAATTTTCAACTGTGCTTACTGGGTAGACAGTCACTTTATAGTCTCCACAGATTCTAATTTTCCCGTGCGGCTTTTCTACTATAACGATTGGTGTTGCCCACTCACTGGTTTTAACAGGATACAAAATGTCTTCTTTTACCAATCTATCTAATTCTTCTTTTACAGCCTCTCTTAAGGAATATGGTACTGGACGTGGTTTGCTAAAAATAGGAACTAGATTATCTTTAAGATGAACATTAACCTTTGGACCCTTAAATTTACCAATTTTCTGTTCATAAACACTATTACATTCAGTTTTAATATTTTCAGTTAATTTAAGAGAGTTTTCAAACTTTTTATTTACTTCATTTATATTATTAACAAATTGTAAATCTATTTTTAACATTTTTAACCAATTACGACCACATAACATCGGTAATATTTTGTCTGTTTTTGTATCTACAACTACTATTGGTAGACTTACTTTTAGACCTCTAAATTCAACAGGAACTATTATTTTACCTAACACAATAAGTGATGTACCTGAGAACGTATACAATTTTGTTCCCGTCTTTATCATCTTACTATTAGAAACAGAAGTACCTGTATCTATTTCCATTTGTACTAACTTATTAGCTACTTTAATGTTAATATTAAACGGATTGTTTTTTCGGTCATCAATTTTGTATATGGACAGAAAGTCAACTTCCTCCTCTTCTCTTTCTTCACTGCTCTACGTATCTTCACTTCCCGGTCTTGCTTCAATACACTTCACATTCCTTTTATTTTTGTTTTTAACTTTGCACATTTTGTTTAAATGACCTTTAACACCACATTTATGGCACGTATACTCACTATATTTACATTTACCACTATGCATTTTTCCACAACACTTGCACAACACTTCACACTCTTTATTTTTGTTTTTAACTTTGCACATTTTGTTTAAATAACTTTTAACACCACATTTATGGCACGTATACTCACTATATTTACATTTACCACTATGCATTTTTCCACAACACTTGCACTTTTCCTTTTGTTGTGTAAGTGGTTTGCTAATTTGTTTTTATGGACCCACTCTACTACTCCTTCGACTGATTGCATTCCTTGTACTTCTTTGTCAGCTAATTCCATTGACAATGCTATAGCTAAAGCTTTGTTAAAAGTAATATCTTTGGTTTCAGCTAGTGATCTTTGTTGAATTCTTTCACTTTTTAATCCACAGATGAACCTATCTCTCAATGCTTCATAAAGGAAATCACCAAAGTTGCACGTGCTTGCCAATTTCTTTAGAACTAAAGCATTGTTATTAACGGATTCTTTTGCTTCCTAATTCCTTTTATTGAAATTAAATATTTCAATTATTTGTATAGTTTTTGGTGTAAAATAAGTTGTTAGCGTCTTTTCTATTTCAGTAAATGAATACGTTGTTGGGTCATCTGGCAATATTAGATTCGACAGGATTTGAAACGTTTTGGCTCCCATTAATAAACAAAAATAAGCAGTTTTCTTGTGTTCTGGTATATTATTGGTAGTAAAATATAACTTCAATCTTTTCACATATGTCTGGAAAGTTTCTTTTTCTTCGTCGAATTCGCTTATTCGACCTATTTGTTGCTGAACAGACATTTTCATGTTATTTACCTCGTCGCTAGTTGTGCTATATATAACAAATTATTGCACGCACTTTGTAAATTTTATTGCTCGAAATATTACATGAACAGAAGGTCTTTTTTAATTACAAAATTTTTATATCTAACAACTTACTCATAGCCATTTTACATTCAATCTACATGTCTGAATATATCTAACTTATTGCTAACTTCTTTAGTGTGGTATATTTGGCGGGATTTATAAATGATGTGCTACACTTTCAAAATTATTTGAAAAGTTATTATACAAAAAACTTAAGCCAACCCTGGAAGATAACAACCTAATCCCAGACCACCAGTTTAGGTTCAAACAACAACATAGCACCATAGAACATGTGCATAGAGTAGTAAACAACATTAGACAAAATTTAGAAGACAAAAGATATTTTTCTGCAGCATTTATCGACATAACACAAGCCTTTCGCAAAGTTTGGCACACCGGACTTCTGTTCTAGCTAAGAAAAACAATCCCTATTCAATGTTACATTACCCTAAAGTCTTACCTAAAAGATAGAAAATTCTATGTAAAACACCAAGACACCTACACAAAATTATACCCGATAACATCTGGTGTACCTCAAGGCAGCGTGCTAGGACCAATCCTGTACACACTATACACTGCAGATCTACCAAGTCAAGATGTGTTGACAGTCACATTTGCAGACGACACTGTAGTACTAGCTTCACATGAAGATCCCTCCGCAGCATCTCAAAAACTACAACACAGCTTTGATGATATTCAAAAGTGGCTGAAAAAATTGCGAATTCGAGCTAATGAAATAAAATCGGTGCATATCACCTTCACTACAAGAAAAGAGACTTGTCCGCCCAGTGCAACTACACAATCACCAATTGCCGCAGGAACAAACAGTCAAATATTTAGGCATGCGTCTGGATAGGAGACAAACATGGCACGAACACATTAAGAAAAAACGTAAACAACTAGGACTTCTAATTTCTAAAATTGGTCGAAAATCCAAATTAACAATAAAAAATAAACTATTGGTATATAAATGTGTACCAAAACCAGTAAGGACATACGGGGTTCAAATATGGGGCTCAGCGTCAAACTCCAACATTGAAATTCTAGAACGATTTCAATCGAAAGTACTACGCACGTTAGTTGATGCACCCTGGTATGTGACTAACAACATAATTCGAAAGGATTTACAAATTCCAACAGTGAAAAAAGTTATAACCGAGTACAGTGCAAAATATAATACACGGATAGATCTACATCCGAATAATCTGGCCGCCAACCATATGAACCAACCAGCAAGCAGGAGACTGAAACGACTCATGTCAAGCGATCTGCCTACCAGATTCTAATCTAAATAAATTAATTATTGTATTTATGTAATTATTGTAATGCCATTTAACTGAATACATGTCAAATAATCCTAATGATAAAATTTGTAAAGGTATACGCTAATGAGTGAATACCTACACGACATTAATATACTACATGACTTTTACTTGTTGCACTATGTACAAATTGTAAAATTAAAGGATGCTTCATAAAAAAAATTCATATTTATAATAAGAAAAATATTATTAATAACAAAATTTACTATAAAAGAACAAATCGCGTCCTTTCCTGGTTTAAAAAAGGACAAGGACAAAATATGCTCAAAAAAGGACTGTCCTTTCCAAAAAAGGTCAGTTGGCAACCCTAGTGTACACACTCGGATATCATCGTAAAAGTATAAAATCGTACTGTAGGAATCCTAAAACGTACAACTAACTGAAAATGGGCAAAATTGTGAATTTGTGAATTTTTGCGGACGAAGTTGATTGTTGATCGCGATAATGCTTAATTTTCACTCAGCGAGCGGCAGACGTTCTGAATCCTCACCTTCATGTTAAACCTGACGTCGTTAGTATCTCGAATCATTTGCGGTTTGTAAACACGATGTTATCACATTCAAAAGCTACATGCAAATTAGCAAATGTCAAATTAAACAAATGAAAAACAGGAATATGCAACGATTAAGGTGCGGAAAGTACTTGGAAAAAATTTTAATATTTATTTCGTAAAAAGTACCTCACATGAAAAAAAATAAATAACGAAGATCAGATTTGTGAAAAAATCATGAATCTCACTGGGGTTTGAACCCAGGGCCTTCTGATATCTAGTCAGACGCTCTGCCAACTGAGCTATGAGACTCCGTAAGATTCATGAATTTTTCACACGTCGCATGCATGGTTGTATACAGGAACGTCTTCCACATGAAGTATCATCGCCCGCACAACTTACAGCCATTTCTATTTTATGTTATATAAGTATTGTATTGCATTTCGCAATCCAACCGTCGTTTTGTAACAAAAAAAAAAAAAATACAGAACTTTACCCAAAAATTGTTTTTTATTGTATTTAACATGTCTTCTGCACACATGCAATTCTAATTATATCTAATTTTCATTGCATAAAGAAGTTCCTAAATGTCAGAGATTCTTCCATTTCATTAATAAGATTGGCGGTATTTCTAACAGATATATGCAGGTTACCTATAATTTTAAATATTTAATTAATAAAACCATAAGAAATATTAAATGTACTTCCCAGAAAAAGCTTTCAGAATGTAACTAAAACTTTTGATTTTTGACACTGACATTTGTCATTTACAAATTATGTTATAAACATTTAATTATGTCAACTGGTTTCCTTAGTGCCCTTTAGCCTACTCGACGTATTACATCCCGTTATTCTTTATATTGTAGCGTCATCTCTAAATTTATAGAAGACATAATAAAAATTTTAAATGTATCTGATGTAGAATTTTATGTTCTTCGATAATAGTAATATCAAAAATTTTCAAAAAATAATATTTAGAAGATATTTTTTAGAAACTACTACTTCCTGTTGACCAATTGTTATCAAAACCTTTGCAGCTCTTCCCAGGAATGTCAGATTGAGGAATTCGTAGTTAAACAGGTCTTAAGTTTTGTAGTTTTTCAGGAATCGTCCCTCCAACATCCAGACATACGCACATCCACACACACACACACACACACACACACATATACACATATTATTGTAAAAATGTTAAAATCGGATTCTAGTGACCTTGAAATGTGCTTATTCATTAAAATCTGGACATGTGATTTTTAGCATGATTCCCATAGGTACCTCTCTTAGCGAAAGGTAAAAAAAAAATCATTTAAATACAAAAACTTTAATAGAAATAGTATTTTAACTACGAATCCAACGATACTCGTTTCTGTCGATATGATACCAATATATGTTAAAATATCTGATGTGGACACCACATGACTTCCTTGTACGCATGTTACACTAAACATATTTTGTTAATAATCAAAATATGTATTATAACAGACCCAATCATAAAATTGCACGTATTTGACATAATTTGACATTAAATTCTTTATTTTTTTGTTATATTTTGTCCTAATTCATAGCAAACTTAATTACAGAAACCAAAAAGTACATAATTTTTAAATTTACATATCTCGCTTATACAAAGAGTTAATTTAATCATACTTGATGTTTTCGAAGCAGAATTCAATTCTCTAAATCTTTTATTTGAAGCATTTATTTCTAAAATCAAAATAACACAATTTTTTATTCAAGAAAAATGGATCACAGCTTCAAGTAAAGTATCACTTCCGGTTATACAATTTTAACCAAAATTTATTGTTATTCCCATTGATATAAAAGTATTATATACCGTTATTTCCATTGATATAAAAGTCTTATATACCAAATTTGAAAAGTTTTGGATTATATTTTACTATAGTTTTTCATTAAAATTTATTATAGGCTTCAAGTAAAGTACCACTTCCGAAAGTTATGTAATGACCAAAAAGGGAGGTGCACAACTAGATGTTATAACAATCCTAAATACAAAATTTTAACTTTCTACGGCTTCCCGTTTTTCAGTTATGCGAGATACGTTTATACGTACAGAAGTCACGACGAAATTTGTCAAAATGAATTCAGGGATGCTCAAAATGGATATTTCCGTTGAAATCTGAGAAACCGACATTTTTCGCGATTACAATACTTCCTTTACTTCGTACAAGGATGTAAAAATGTCGGTAATACCGATACCGACTCGAATAAATAAATTCTGGAAGAAGTTAAAACTTAAATACAAAGATAAATGCTTTTTCGAAATCAAAATTACACATATAGTGGAGTGCCGTAAGACAAAAAAATGTAAAAATCTCAGAACCCGGTTCCACTGAATGGATTTTCGTGAAACCTTTTCTATTACATTGTTAAAAGTTTAAATAAAAAAGTTTACCTATCAAAATTTGCCGATCTCAATTACAACAATTTTTAACAACAATTAATTAAAAAATGAGAAAAATATGAATAAAAAAAATTTTGTAGTAAAGATTTCTATTTTATATACAATAAATTATATTTTATATTTACTTTAAAATGTATTTATAATTTTTTAGCAAGAAAAATACATAAAAAAAAATTATACTAAGGCGAGCTGTTTAAAATCGTAAACATATCGGACCGAAGGTACAAAAAAAAGGTAAAATATACTGCATTAATAAAAAAAGACGAAATTTTTAGAAAAAAATAAATATTTATTATGTCATTGTATTATATAAAAATTGAAAATTTTTCAGTCAATTATCTACATTATCGTCGTCATCAACCTCATCAATTTGGATGATAGGTGATGGATTAGTGCAACTGTTGCCATTGTATTCTAAACAAGCTACACTGCAATTTAATCCACTTTTCCTGCACCCACAAGATGCTCCACAACCTGTTTTGCATGAGCAAAAAATCATTTTCATTAAGGTCCGTGGAGCTGGAAGTTGCGTCATTGTTTCCGGTGTCAGTATTCCGTTTTCATATTTCCAACACAATTCTTCTGGTAATATGTCTTTTCCGAGCCATGTTTGAATTTGAAGGTATACTCTTTTGAAGTGTCCAAAAGCGGCGTCTGCAGTAGGTGCCAAAGATATTAATTTAACGCTTCTATCTTTAGCGGTTGCTTTTACGAAAGAGTTGTGCCTTAATGTATTTACATCTTTTATTTTTTGGGGGGCAGCGTATAAAGCAAGCGTACATGTTACACCAGCGTTAAAAATTTCACTGGCGTCTTTACATTAATTTTCAAAAACTGCTGCAGCATTTTGTAAGTCCGGCCATTTCTCGAAATTAAAAAAAAAATTTCCCCGTTGGAAAAAAGCCGACGTCGTGTCACAACCAGTAAAAGAATGTAAAAAAGGATATGCTTTTTACACTTTGGTAATACTGTTTCCAAACTTTTAGATGAGTACACTTTTTGGGTTATTTTGCCTCTTGCTGGGTTTTGAAAATAAATTTCTCGATTTGTTGGTGAGAGCGCAGTCAGTAAAACTAGAACATCCACATCCTCGGAAACTACAATATTTTCTAATTGTAAATTAATTGCGGTTTCAATTATTAATCTATCAGCATCAGCTTCCGCTTGACAAGAAAATATTTGATTTTCTGCAGGTGTGTTTCGTAGCATATCTATAAGGCTACTCTTATTTTTGGCATGCGCTAAAAATTTCTCGTCCTATTTTGAGAGGCATGTTTTTGTCGAATATGATGTCATTACATGCATATCTTTTAGAGCGACGAGTTCTTTCTATCGATTTTGTGCTGCTTTTTGGTAACCAACAAATACTACATAAATGTTGTGTCAATTTTTACGTAAATATCTTATGTTGTGTTCACAAATAGTGCCGAAATTTTCATCCAATTGCCACTGGCAACGGTGTAGTAACATCCCTCCATCAATTACGTAGGAAAATTTTTGTACATCGTTCACATTCACCGTCATTTCTGGGAATAGGTCATGTATTGCAGATTTTTTTGTTTTGCGCATTTCGCCATCTTCAAAAAGAGACAGAGGATAAGGGGCTAATTCAAAAGTCATATAGGTTTTTAGTTCTTCGTCTGATTTTTTTAAAACACAACTACGTTGAAATAAAAGTAGTGGGTCAATTGGAATGTTATCATCATCCACTCTTATTTTGCTTGAGGAAGCCAATAACGGTCTCAAGAACAGGTATGTATTAGTTATCCTATGTAAAATCTAACTTTAATCGCAAAAAAATAAAGGTTTTAACAGAAAATGAATGAAAACTACAAAAAAATAATTATTATTTATTTTAATAATTAAAAAATTGAGATCGGCAAAAATAAATGGGTAAACATTTTAGTATTTAGTGTTAAAAACACTTTCCAAGTAGTTTTACAAAAATCCATTCAGTGGACCCGGGTTCCGAGGCAGGGCCGTAACTAGGGTGGGGCGAGCGGGGCACTTGCCCCGGGCGCAGATGTTGCTAGGGCGCAGAAATAAATTATTCACTTGTTAATTCTCCAAAAAAATAATAATAATAAATAAATATAAATCAAGCACACTCTTAGATTTCTTAATGTACACTTTGCGAATTAATATTGTATTTCTATGCACTGTATTGCATTTACTTTCAAAATTCGCGCGTAAGGCGCCCCACCGCTTGACAGTACGATTCTTCGACCATATAACTATAGACACGTAATATGGACATTTTTTGTGAAGCAAATGGCCTGTGTTTTGAGGAAAGGGAATTGTGGACTTAGAAGTTATGCAGGTAGCAAACTTACGGTAAAATTGCAAGATACGACGAGTACTCAACCATTTTGTTTATATCATTTGAGAATAGTTCTGTGTATTTAATTGTAAAGTTGTGTTTTCTATTTTAGTGTTTGTTTATAGTTATTTAATAGTTTTCATAATCTTCAATATTATTTATTTGCGCTTTTTTTAGACTATTTTATAGTTTTTTAATTTATTATAAAAATTATAATAATGAAAATAAAAATCATTGTTCGCTCATGGGCTCGTGTGTAGCTTCTACAGAAAGAGTTAAAAAGGATTCATCTATTACTTTTCATTAGTAAATCATAAAATGTAAAATAAAAGGTTATTTTTACCATACATATATACTTTTTCGAAATTTTTGTTACAGAACTATACTTTTACATAATCCATTTTAAACTACTAATAATTTTCTCATATTTCGCTAAAAAATTGTTTATCTATTTAATGATTAATTATAAATGTTGTCATTACATTAGATCTCATCAGAATTAATTTAAAAGAATATTAGTATTAAAAACTATGACCGTTAGTATGAACATGTTGTGATTAAAGGTGATTAGCATTGTTTTATCTCTCTCAATCGTTTATGGGTTATTTTTGTTTTAGAGAAAAATACTTCGAATAAAAATTAGAGCAAAATTAATTGCCCGCGTTTTTCATTTGAAGCACTTTTCTGTAAAATAATCCATAAACGACTGAAAAAAAAAAACAATGCTAATAAAATGCTCGCTAATCACATTTAATCATCGTTCATACTAACAGTCTTTATTTTTTGTTATTATTTATTAAATAGTTTAACAAAACACAATAAAACTAGTAACAACATAAATTTCATTTTTAAATGAATTGTAATTAATATTTACATGTTTCAAATAAATATTTTGTATTAGGCAACCAACATTACTACCTATAGGGGCACAGTCCCGTTTAGATATATGTATAAATAAATGTAATATTTAATATATGGTTAATAAAAAACATTTTATTTAATTAAGTTTTTATAATAATTTCCAAAAAATGGGGGGGGGGGGGGCGCAATTTTATATTCCGCCCCAGGCGCAAGAATAGCTAGTTACGGCCTTGTTCCGAGGTATAAACCTTACGGCACTCCACTAATATATTCTTCACACATTTAGCACGATTTAAGGTCCCTAGAACCGATTATAACATTTTTAATATGTCGGTATGTGTGTGTGGATGTGTGTATGTATGTGTATCTCTGGATGTTGGAGAGTCGATTCCTCAAAAACTATAAAACTTAAGACCTGTTTAATTATGAATTCCTCAATCTGACATTCCTGGGAAGAGCTGAAAAGGTTTTGGTAACAATTGCATAAGCGGAAGTAGTAGTATCTTAAAAAAATCTTCTAAATATTATTTTTTGAAAAATTTTTTTACTACAATTATTGAAGAACATAAAATTCTCCATCTAATACACTTAAAAATTTTATTATATCTTGTATAGGTTTAGAGATAAAGACACTATAATATATACAATAATCTAATCGCAGAGGCTAAGGCACTAAGGAAACCACTTGACAAATTCAAAAGTCTATAACATCGTTGTAAATGACATGTCAATGTCAGTGTCAAAAATCAACAGTTTTAGTGACATTCTGATAGCTTTTTCTGGGAAGTACATTTAATCTTTTAATTGTTTTATTAATTAAATATTTGAAATTATAGGTAAAATGCATATATCCATCAGAAATACTGCCAATATGGTTAATGAATTGGAAGAATCTCTGACATTTAGGAACTTCTTCATACAATGAAAAATGGATATAAATAGAATTAGATGTGTGCAGAAGACATGTTAAATACAATAAAAACAATATTTGGATAAAGTTCTGTAATATTTTGTTATAAAACGACGGTTCGATAGCAAAGTGCAATACAATACTTATATAGCCTAATATGGAAATGGCGAGAGGTCTTGTGCTGGCCACAACAGATTTTTTAATTTAAAAAACTGTGTGCGGAGACAAGCGATTTCGCAAGTCTGTTTTAATGAAACCTCTCGATTTCCACAAAACTTTTCTGGAAACTGCAATACATTCGGGCCACTTTTTACAAATTTATTTAAAGAACTTTGTCGTGCCAGGAAACCAATTTGCTTCTCAAAAAACGAAAATCAATTTTTCTTCGTTATCTACTGTCCTAGGCATTTTCTTTGAAAAAAAAAAATCACTAAAATAGACTCCTAATATAACAACTTTTGTCTGATTACACCAAACCAATAATTGCTTTTCGTTGATAATAATGTTTTGACATGAACATAATACATAATGAAGAATCCAAATACATCACCAAGTGCTTACGCTGTTGGCAGCCCAAATAATGAATTTTGGACTATGGAGACGTCCATTTCATTCGAGATTAAAGGAATGTCAGCAGCGTAAGAGTCAACATCTGGACAACATTATCTTTGCTAGTGAATTTATTTAAAAAAATATACAACCATTTGGATTATTTATATTTTTTTGTTTTGTTCAACTATCAAATACCTCACACTTTTTTTGGACATTCTGTATTTTCTTACAAATTTATTAAAATCAAATGAACAAATAAATAGATTGAATAGATACAAGATCGAAGGCTAACGCACCCTCACAAATCCTTCTATCTCGGGAAGAAAATTGAAAAACAATATTCATTCCCCTAGTGAATATGGCATCTATTTCTGTTTATAGGCAATGAAGATCGCGGTCTAGCTACCGCGACAGAGAGTTCCCTTTCCGTCCAAATAAAATTCAGCTCAACACAATATTCGTATTCAACTTTATTTATGTAGGGAGTCTAATATTATAAATAAATATCTTCCAAAGTGATTTTATAAAATACTCAAGAAAAAGAAAACAATATAATTATTCAAAAATCACGGTATATCAAAAATATACATAGACAAAGCAGGCTATGTACACATTTCTAGATGATAATTTGGTAGTAATTATTTACTGACCTAAAATTTGAAGATAATTTCGAAAAGAGTTAGGTATCACTAATTCCAATAAAATATTCCTGATATATAATTTATATGCCGACGAGTTATAAAGACTTCATAATCCTCAATTTAAGTACCCTAATGAAATTTATTTAAGGCTTTGGACTATATAAAAAAAAATATATATATCATCACGGCATATTACCCATTTCTGGGTGTGCCAGTATCTACAACACATGCAGACATCGGTAATGATGACGATATATTTTGGACTATAAAGAATCGATTTGTACGTAATACGGATTATCTTCATGACTAGTACTAAATATGTTGGATGTGTCACGTACTGGTCAAAATTAATTTTCTAATCCTTTTCATTCTTATTTGACTAGTTTTCTTTGGTACATATTTCTTTTATTATTGCTATTATTGAGTTCAATATTCCATCGATGCTTTTGATACAAATAAATAAATTGACGTTACGAGCCTTGTATCTTAAATAACTAATAATGTAACTCACGTAAGAAAAATTGTTTTTCATTTGCCACAAAGAAATGTTTTCATATTATATTATTTTCTTGAATACAGCGTGTTATGTAAATAAGTGTACAACGCTTAACATATGATAGAACTGACCCCATAAATAGTAAATTTGGCAATAATTTTTAATAATTAAAACTGACAAATCACGTAATAGTTCAAAATTTTGCAAAAAAAAAAAAATAATAATCAATGTGTTCTGTAGAAACAATGTCATACCTGTCACAAATGACATATACGGTCATTGGCGTCGCGGCATATTTCAGATTTTATTAATGAAAAATTACATGTTTATGAGCACTGATTATATGTAAGTAATTAGACTAAAAAATAAATAAAATAGTTGAGTCCAAAATAATTCCAAATAATTTTTATTGTTGAAATGTCTAGAAAAAATACATGCATACATAACGTTTAACGTCAGTTTTGACAATCAATATTTTTTCTAGAGAACACATTTGAATATACTCCTATAGGTACATATCTACTTTCTACTAACGTAGATGGAAGTAGCGTACACGACATGTTCCTTTTGTTGGCTTAAAGTAGATTGAGAAGAATAAACTTATGTATAAGCATTAGTTGAACAAACATCCACTGCTAGTTGATACTTCACTTAATGCGCACGTCAGAACGTTTGAAAAAGTTTTAGCGAGGCGGACCGAAAAACCACAAGCACGTTAATTTTGAATTGCCCTCGCCTATAAAAGGATGCGAAATTTATTTTTCTATGGGTTATAAAGTTGTGAAAGTTATTTTTTGCTATATCTGCAAACAAAAAAATCCCGAATTGACTCATTCACATGTAAGTATTTGCAGTAAAAGGAAGTTTGAAATGTATGTAACTCATGCAGTTATTTGTTGATTTTAGATTTCCGAGCAATGTTGAATTACGTAGAAAATGGTTGGAAGTATGAGAATTGAAAGAAATTGATGTTTCGAAATCTACAAGAATATGTGGAAAACATTTCAAAGAATCTTGTTTTCACATTATTAATTTTAACATAGGAACGAAAGTGTCAATGAAAGATTCGATTATTTTTATCACAACTCAAGGTAGAGAGATAGTAGGATTTGAGAAGGTAGGATTTTAAATAAGTAGAAGATATTTATTATGTTTACTTTGTTATATTTTTTTTTGTAAATCTTAGATTTTTTAGATATTCAAATGAATGACTATATAGATAGTATCTGGGACATGTCTCCAATTTTTAACCATATAGTCATGTATATTAGCGGTTTTATTAGTAAAAATATTAAAAACGTATATACTGCCAATTCTGTAAGGATTTGTTGATAGTTCTATTAAAAATAGAGGGTCTTTAATTACGCCTTCCATAGACATCACTATTATTTGTAAAACAATTGTAAAGAAATTTAGATCCATGGAAAACAATTTAAATGTGGTACAAAAATGTAATATTTCGAATGTTAAATACAAGAGATTTTCAAATTGAATCTACATACATTTCTACATATTAATGCTCAAGATTTATTGTATAATCATCGAACAGGGCTAATATAATTAATAATTAATATATATTGTAACGCTAGGATACATTACACTAATAAAAAACAATGTGAAAAAGATAATTACGAAGAAAGTTCACTAAACCTGCTACTTTTGGTAAAAAATAAATATTTTATAATCAGCATTCATACTGTCTTAACATAGGTAACAGTAAGATTCATTTTTTAATATGACGACCAAAGTTACATATGTATATAAGATTGTTTTTTGTTTTCAAAATTTAAAAATCGCGCGAAAATGGATTAGTCTCAATTGTATCTCCATCCTTCAATCTTCTTTGGTATACGATTTTTGTTGGTAGCTACTTCCAGATGTATGTATAGATCAATCCAGAACAAATGAATTTCGTGAGGGGCAGTTGTCAGAAATAAATTTCATACATAATTTACTCAATGATGGAGCCATGGAAAAATTTATGATTTATTTTTATTAATGAATTGTATCAAAATCAAAATTTCTCGATATTTATCATAAGATATATAATTAAATAATTTTTAAAAATATTAAAAAGTGAGGTTAAAATCTCTCCTGTGGAGGGCAGGTGACGTCATTCTGGAATGGTCTATATATTTAAAGGTTAAGCATTGTTAAGTGAAAACGATATTCGTTTCCTTAGCGATCACGTAAAATTAGTCACGCACTACATTTTCAACTTCGATTATTTCCGTAAAGTGTCTACGTTTTGCGAAAACTATATCGTTTATAGACTAATGTTTTTGTATTAAATAGTAGTTTTGACAGATAATTTATATGAATGTCATTAAAAATTATAATCTAATATTAAAACGTATTTTTCTGGCCTTTCGTTCATAATAGCAATGCTATAAGAATTGAAGAAGGATACAAGTTAAATTATCAATTAGTTAGATGCCATGTACCATCTAATTTTGTTCCTTTTGATATTCCAGAAGGAAAATTTATGAAGTAAACAAAAATATTTCTAAATATATAATGAAAACTTTAAGACTGTAAGTAGACAAGATTGTTATTTTAAAGTAATCTAGTTTTTATTACGTTTTGTATTTCAAGTAAATAAAGTATGGATGGGCCACATTTAAATATCGGCGCACAACCTTCGGGCGGGCTGCGGAATATGATCAACTCATAAATTTTAATTTTGTGTAAAAACTACAAAATATTAATCCTTTCTTGCATTTATTCTTGTAATCAATATTCTTGGGCGGGAATCAAAATATGCTTTGTTGTAATCAACACTTACAGTTACTAGAATATCAACAATGCCAGAAAATTCCTTTAAGTAGTTCTTGCTACTAACTAAGATTTTAATTTTCTAACATAATTTTCAAAAAAGTAAAAATATAGGTATAGTAAATCATACGCATTTCATTCTTGTAATCAATATTCATTTTATAATTATCTGATTTTATTGCAATTATTTCATTTCCGCCTTGCTAAAAAAATACCTTTCAAATTTGAAATATTAATTGATTTTTAAATAATTTATAATGACATTTCATTCCAAAACGTCAAATTTAACTCACTGCTCACTACATTCTTTTACTTAAATATAATTAAATTAGAAAAAGATATACCTATACCCAAAAGTATAAAATAAAAAGGGACGTAAGATACGACTATCGTTTTCACATGCTTTGAGAGTGCCGACTAGAATTCACATTTCTTTCAGTCTAAAACGATATCGTTTTCGGTTTTCACTATTTACGTGATCACATTTTCACTTGTCGACAGTCGCAATATCGTTTTCACAGTTACATGATCCCACTCCAGGTGTCTACTTGAAATCCCTGAGTTAAATATTTTTAACGTGGAATGGTTACGACTTGTTATTTAATTGACAGCAATGTATTTTCCTGTCTCATTTAAAATTAAACATAGGTAACCTATTTGACAGAAGTATTATATTTACATATTATAAGAAATTAGAAAATAACGAACAAATAAACCAATTAACATACAAGTAAACGTAATAACGAACACAATAATTACAATAAATAAATTTTCAAATATTTCTCCATTAGCATTAGCTAAGCAATGATAGTATCTGCTTTTAACTCATGAATCACATTCGATATATGGGTAACTGTAATATTTTACGAAATGTTTTGAATTTGAACTTGAACTTAACCTAAATTTTTAAGACATCCCCCGTGTTAACTTTTTATTTTAAACATTCTTTCCTAAAAATTTATTCTTCGTTCCATTCAATGTCGTCCACAACGAACTCCTGGTGATTTTTAAAATGATTACAATGCTCCTTTTTAAATAACATATGTACAGTTTACCTTTGATTAGACCAGTAGCTTGCCCAATCTCTTAATATCTATGTATTACAAACTAAAATTATAATTTTCAGTTTTTCCTGTGCAGTTAAAATATTACAGGATATATTCCTTCTATTATGTTCAAACTGGACGCAACCATTTCTTCTATAGTTATTAGGTAACGATTCTTATAATTGTTACTGCTTTTGGTATAGATCTACCAGGAAATGATGCGCGGAACAAGTCGGATACTTGCTTTAAACTTGGATTAAAATCTGCATAATACCACTTAATAATTTTCACGTTATCTTTCATAGTATATACCATTGTATATCGAGCTAAAACAGACAAAAAAGTAAGCAAATGTCAGATTTGTTCCCTATGTTTCATTTTAAATGAGACATACAAATACATTGCTGTCAGTCAAATGTCAAGTCGTAACCATTGTTATGGCAAATTCAATGTTTCACTTTAAAAAATACTTACGGTACCGGGTATACAATGTTATTTTCTTATATTATTGTAGTTAGTTACCTATTAATAATTGTAGAATTCATAGTAATGGCCACCCTGAATCAAGTAGAAATTCTATCTTCATATATTTAATTTCTCCTAGATCCAGTAAGGCCATTAATGTAAATTAAACATTTATAGTGGATCACAATTAATTACTATATTAATTGCAGACAAAAATGTTTCAAATAGAGGTTGTATACAGGTGTTCCACAACTTGGGACAAAAAAATTAAAGGGTATACAGGATGTTCCATTTAAGTATGCCACCATTGCTATCTCGAGAACTATAAGAGCTACGAGTTTGGTTAAATTAGCAAACACCTTTTTACAAGACTATTACAATGAGCAAAAAAATTTTTTTTCGACCAGAGGTTCTTAAAATACGGGACACAACTTTTTCATTTTAAATGGGAACATTGTTTTTAGGTTACTCGATAGAGTATTTTTTTCTGAATTCAACGATATAAACATATCATATACTAATACAGTAGAACCCCGATAATCCGTCACCTACGGGACTGAGGGCATGGTCGGAACGCAAAAAAGGTCGGATTATCCGGAGAATACAAAATTTCATCTACGTATTAAAATTAAAAATTAAATTATGTACATACATATTAAATTAATGCCTTTTCTTTGATAATAGGCCCTGAAAGCGGAGTTCCTTTCAATCTTTCTTGGCAAAACCATATCCATAACGCGTTGTCTGGCTGTTCATATGCGGGCATTTTTAATGTTTTTCGATTTTTCAGTGCTTTTTCGCCATCTACAGTCATCGTAAAAGATTCAATATTTTTTCTATTTTTCTTCCAGTCTTTTATTGTAGTAACTCCCACATTCAGTTCCTTAGCAATTTTTTGGAGTGATTCACCCTTGTCTCTCTAGCACTTTCAATTTTTCATTTAAAGGAAGACTAACGTGTTTACGCTTTGCTCCTGGCAAAACTTTAAATATGTATGTACATAATACTAAAATAAAATAAATATATCATCACAGCATATTACCCATTTCTGAGTGTGCCAGTATCTACAACACATATAGACATCGGTAATGATGACGATATATTTTACCGTGTGGGCGCTTACCAGGCGTCACCTCACGGGCACTCATAGTTGGCGTGGAGAGTGCACCACAGGGGTCACTTTTGTGCCATTTTAAAATTAGAAATATTTAATATTTTATAATACTCGTACAAATATATTTAAAATGCAAGAAAAAATATTTGCAAAGAGTAAAATTTTCAGAAACGTGCGTAATAGACACCAGTTGCCGGCTAACTGAAACTAAAATAGTCGTAAAATCACAAATAAACTGCAACCTGTTCTAGGTCGGATTAACCGGAGAGTCGGACTGACCATGCGGGGTTCTACTGTATAACAAAATAACTGAGAAAAATGCATGTTAAATTTACATGAGTGCTATGTATAGAAAACAATTGAAAAATAAATAAATCAAACAATGGTGTAACTACAATAATATTAAAATTAATAAATGTTAAATTATAAAAATTGTTCAAAATTTCTCCCATTCTGATTAATGCATAATTGAACTCTTTTAAATAAACTATGTCTAACTTTTCTTAATGTACTTCTGTCAATATTAGTGATGACATCTTCAATATTATTTCTTAAACTTTCAAGATCGGGATGTACTGTAGCATAAACTTTGTCTTTTAGATAGCCCCATGAAAAGAAATCTAATGGGTTTAAGTCAGGGGTTCTTGCGGGCCACACAATTGGACCATTGGTACCAATCCATTGATTTAGGAAATAATTATTTAAATACTCGGCTACTTGATGAGAGTTATGAGTTGGTGCTCCATCTTGTTGGAAATATACGTCTCGCAATACTAATAACGGCAGATCATCCAAAATATTGTCTACCATGTCCCTGAGAAATTCTAAATATCGAGCGCCAGTAAGCATACCCTTGTACATAAAACAGTAAACGCGATTGTTTAAAATGGCACACCATACTAAAATTTCTTGAAAACCTGTATCTCTTGTTATAACAGGATTGACGCGACTACAATAATGTGTATTGTGCCTGTTGAACATTCCATTATTTGAAAAATTGGCTTCGTCGTCCTAATTATTTTCTTTAAAATTTCATATTCCTCATTAAGTAATAAATAGCAAAATTCTAATCTTCGCTCATGGGCACCAAGATGAAGATGGTGGATTTTGTGGTATTTATATTTATACTTATGGACCCGGGTTCCGAGGTATAAACCTTACGGCGCTCCACTAAAGATACAGTGAGTATTTCTTATACCCAGTTGTACAAATATATTAATTGAGAATTACGCAAAAATTAAATAAAAATCAACATATACAAATACTCGTAAAACATGTATATAGAAGAAAGGTTTTAATTTAATAGTAATATTTGTTCATTAAAATAACATAAGAATTCTAAATTTATATTTCTTTTATTTCATCCCCCCTACATTCTAAGTTCATGAAATTCATTTAAAAGTTACATTTGGATTATTAAGATGAATAAAGAATACATCATATTTACATAAATTACTGTTTTTGGAACAAAACTATGAAAGTAGAAAATTGCAAAATTTGAAAAATTAATATCTCTCTTATTTATACGAATTTTCAAACAGTATTTACAGCAATACTCTCAGTTTTTCAATATTTTTCATTAAAAGTCGATGGTCTTGTCGAGACTCAAGACTTTCTCGATAAGACTTGATGCTGGTCTCCTCTCGTCTCGATCAAATGATGGCCTCGTCTCGACAAGACCAAGACGAGAGGAGACCAAAGCCAAGACCGGTCTTGGTCTTGTGGCAACATTAGTAGCACTGTGATAGGATGGATTTTATTGTTAATTATACGATGAGAAATTTTGTATACGTAAATTTTATTCTAATAGATTATCAATATTATCCGCATATTCTATATTCAACATCTTTCAGGGTTAAATTTTATTAATATAATTATATTATTTATAATTTTTTTTTTTGTCACTATCACCAACAAATATTTACTGTTGTATTCCATGTGTTTCACTTAAATTTTCAATTTTAATTACTTTATTAATTATTTTAATGTGCGGGCAATGAGTATTTACTTTTCAAATTAACATTTCTACTTGGTTTACCAATATGTTTCGTCGTTATCTAGTGTATAAGAGAGTGAAAACGGCAGTATGCGACTGATTGATTATAATAAAATTTTTATGTTTTCCTTATATGAAAACCACAGTAGATATCTATTTAATCGCAATTTAATTGATCAGTTAAGATTTTATGCTTGTAATTACTCAAAATTTAGTCAAAAGATTTATGTTCTGGGGTAAAATTTATAAGAGTAAGTTGCAACGCTACAATAAGTGTAACATCAAATGGATTAGCACTAACATCTGTAAATTCAACGTCTTTCAGTGTTATACTGATGTCTTAATAATATAATTATGAATAAAATTATTTTATTTTATAGTCTATATGATTTGTTGTCACCAACAAATATTATTATTGTTTTAATCAATATGTACTATTTGTGTTTTCAAGTTTATTTACTTTATTCATTATTGTAATCAACAATGTATGAAGGAACATTGTGTTTTTATATTTAAAATTAATATCTTTATTTATTTTACCTACCAATATGTTTAAACGTTAACGTTATCTAGTGATTTTGCGGGAAAATAGCAATTTGTAACTGACAGATTACTTATAATAACCTTTTTGGATTTTAATACTTTCGTTTTTTTTTTTAAAAAACCCTGTACATTTACTGCTTTCTTTTTTGCGACGTACATTTATAAATCAGATTTTAGATTAGAGAAGGGGTATAAAATTGCGTTGATATTTTTTAGGCTAACATATTATGATGTATGTAATTAATACTACATATCTCTTTAATTAATTTTGTTTTATATTAATAAATTACTTACCATATTTTAATTAATTAATTATCATATTTATAAAATATTAAGGCAAAAATTAATTTTTAACTATCCTACCGAAGAGGAGCGAAAGTGGCCGAGCGGTCGTATAGTCCCTTACAATTTTTTTTCTGGGCCTTAGTTATGGACTTCTCCCAAACCGGTTTTAATGATTCTTTTTCCAACCCCAAAAAGGTGTGAATGGAGTTTAGAAAATACATGTAAAATATGGTATAAGAATATTTTGTGTTATTTAAGGCTGGTTTGTCAATAACTGATACATTTCTTAAAACATGCAAAACTTTTATAATACAAAAGTCAAAAGTTACCCTTAAAAGGCAGATAAATATATCAACAAGTCAACTTTTCGTGAAATCCTAAGAAGGAACATTGCCCTCAAAAATTAATAAATATTATAGTTAATTCAATAATTCAAATATGGTGAGTAATTCAATAATATTACGCAAAATTAATAAAATAATAACATATTTTTATGATACTTATAATTTATTGAGATTTGTGTCCCTTTCCTAAAATAAAAATAAATAAAAGACAGGTGTAAATTTACAGGTTTTCAAATAAAGAAATCAATCAATACAAAAGAGTACCTATATTTATAATCAACCAGGTGGATGTTCTTATTTTCTCGCTCTTATACGCTACCTTTCGCAGTATGTTTACATGCTTTTGAAATGTGATTTCACATTATCGAAAAACTGATATCACACAAATGAAAACTGAATTCATAGTAACAAAATATGATATCAGGTTAACGAAAACTGATATCACGTAAAAGAAAACTAAATTCAAATTAAAGAAAATTAATTTCAACTAATCGAAAACAGATATCAAACTCCGGGTTACTTATTCTCTCTGCTAGCGTGGTCCACGTTGTGGTAATCAACTTTTATCATTGTTGTAGTCATGTTTCATCATTGTTTTAATCAAGTTCTCGCATTGTTGTAATCAAATTCTATCATTGTTGTAACCAAAATTTAATCTTTAGTTAAATTTCTTAAGAATTTTTTTCGTTATTTATTTAATATTTTATACATTCAGAAATATATTTTAATATATTTTAGAGGAAATACATTTGCTTAATTTTTTTGCCTCCGCAAGAGGTGGCAACTGTCCTTTCTTGCCCTTCCTTGGCGGTACTCGTTTAAGTTTCCTATGCAAAATCTGTTTTCATTTAGTTAAAATTGGTTTTTAAAATTGTGAATTTTATTTTCATTATTGCAAAATCGGTATTCGTTAGTGATAAGTTAATTTTCATTGTGAATTCAGGTTTCATGTATGTAAAACCAGTTTTCGTTAATGTGAAATATTTTGTAATTAGTGGTATTTTGCCTTTTGCTGGTTTTTGAAAATAAATTTCTCGATTTGTTGGTGAGAGCACAGTCAGTAAAACTAGAACATCCACATCCTCGGAAACTACAACAATATTTTCAGATTGTAAATTAATTGCGATTTCAATTATTAATCTATCGGCATCAGCTTCCGCTTAACAAGAAAATATTTGATTTTCTGCAAGTGTGTTTTATAGCATATCTATGAGGCTACTCTTATTTTTGGCATTCGCTAAAAATTTCTCTTGTCCTATTTTTGAGAGGCATATTTTCGTCGAATATAATGTCATTACATGCATTTCTTTTAGAGCGACAAGTTCTTTCGATCGATTTTGTGCTGTTTTTTTTTGGTAACCATCAAATACTACATAAATGTTGTGTCCGTAATTGTTACGTAAATATCTTATGTAGTGTTCACAAATAGTGTCGAAATTTTCATCCAATTGCCACTTGCACCGGTGTAGTAACATCCCTCCATCAATTACGTAGGAAAATTTTTGTACGTCGTTCACATTCACCATCATTTTTAGTTCTTCGTCTGATTTTTTTAAAACGCAAATATGTTGAAATAAATGTAGTGAATCAATTAGAATGATATCATCACCCACTTTTATTTTGCTTGAGGAAGCCAATAACGGTCTCAAGGACAGGTATATTTTAGTTATCGTTATCCTATGTAAAATCTAACTTTAATTGCAAAAAAATAAAGTTTTTAACAAAAATGAATGAAAACTGCAAAAAATAATAATTATTTCTTTAATAATTAAAAGCAGGCGTAATGATATTGACAACTTGAGCCATATATATAACTATTTATTACACTTGACTAAGAAAAAGTATCCCCCGGACAATATTAATAACAACACAAATTTTACACTAAATAATAACAATTTTTAATTTTCATTCTTTACAATTCCTCGTTTTTATTAAAAAACATAATTTATTTTTTGTTTTAAATTTAAAGCAAATTGCGCGCCGTCCCTCTGGCGACATTTTGGTAAGTGAATATCTTCTTCGTATTACCATTTAAATAAAAAAAAAATGCAGTCATAATAATTTTAAAGTTAGAAAACAGTACAAACAAGTTCGTAATTAACATAAAATTAATGCCATATGTAGGTACAATAGTTTTTATGAAACATACTGTGATAAAAATTTAAGTTTTTTAGTCAAAATTTACTGTGATATGTCGACAATTCATTACATACTGTTATTAAAAATGTTACAAGAACTAAACTAAAAATTTTTCAAAATTCTTTCTCCAAAAAACGATGTACGACGTAGATATAATTTTTAATACTTAATCTCACACATACAGCCTTATTCTGGTGTCCATGGTATTGAACACAATATTGTATAAAATACCATTATTGTTTTCAATACAATATTTTTCCGAAATGGTATTCCGGTAACCATTGGTTTCAATACAATGTTGTTTCCAATACAATAATTATATTCTATACGATATGGTATGAAATTAGTATTCAGGTAACCATTTATTATGAAAACGTCATTGTATACGAAGCAATTATCGTATAGATTCATGGTTTTGGTAAAGTCAAATTTTAGATCGCGTTATGAACATTGTATAGTAGAAAAGTTTTACTATTTCATGAAATTAACTCGGTAGCAGTATTTTTTTTGGAAAGTTTAGTGAAAAAATAGTAAGTAATAAAGAAATTATAATAATAAAAATGGATAATAATGGTTTTATTTTAATTTTTGACATACTCAAAAATGAAAGAAATCGGTAAGTTATTAATTAATAAAAATGTAATTTGTTATAAAAAATATTTTTATTTAGACATGATTTACGTATAAATACAAGAGTTTTGCGTGATGCTAGTGATCCCTTAACTCTTTCAGAGAATGTGTTCAGTAGCATCTTCAGGCTATCGCGTCAGTTTCTGATTTTATTATAGAATTGGATCCATTCTTTCCTACTCCGGAGCGTGAAAAAATTGCGAGTCCTACAAATATAAAGATACTAAAAGCTTTACAATTTTATGGTCAAGGAATCTACCATCAGTTGGCCAAGATTTTTAAATTTGTATGAATCAGGCGTCAGTCAGTCGCAGCATAAAAGAAGTGACACAAATTATTTTCGAACATTTGAGTTTTGTAGTACGTTTTGAGGCATCCCTGGGGTTAATTTTTCTGTTCGTAATAAACTGTTCTTTTCGTAGTAATATAAATAAATTTCTACTTGGCTGGTAGTTGCAGAATTTGTAGATACTGATTAAAAACCCGTATCCAGGGCCGCGACGATTACGCTTCTGCATGGCCCATTTCAAAGTACATTTTAATCTTGACTGCTGTCAATTTCATCTTCAAATTGTTTTCCAAAATTTTATCTTCACATATTTGTATATATTTCTTGTATTTCTTTCTTTAGCTTTTGATATTACTTTTATACTCGTTTATACTACTCGTAATTGTTGGATACGATAAATAAATAAATAAATTTGAATTTGTCTTTTAGAAACCTTCTTTTGAGATGAACTCATGATTAGACTACACTATTACACACAAATTTCTCTTTGTGGATGTTTCACTTGACACAAACACTTTTGTCATTCTCTAACTTCAAAATGTAAGCAAATGCTAGGTTAGGTGTCAGTCAGTGTTACCAATTGTCGCATGAAATTCATCATATTTATTTAATAAAATTTATCAATATATAAATTAATATTTGCGTTATTTTACTTTAAATAGCAATCCTGCGAATGTAAATGTACTAACATTGTAAAATTTATTTATTTAAATAAAATAATATTAAGATATTATTACAATTTTCTACAGAGTGACATAACTGCAAACAGGTGAATACAATATTGTATTCATTACAATACTACTTCCATACGATTACAATGTGGACACCAGAATACCAAATCTATACGATGTCTTATAGAACATTGAAATCATTATTGTATAGATTACAATATTGCTTCGGATACAATGGTCACCAGAATAAGGCCGATTGTAAGTAAACAAATATTTTTAAATCACAAAATTGTAATTTATTGTAACAATTTAAACATATTTTAGAACCCTGAGGATGGTTAAAATAAATAACCGAAAGCTTGGTTAATTGTAAAGAGTGAAAATTATTTATTAGAGCACAATATACTTCTAGACTGCATTCCCGCTATTTGTTTTCTTAACTACTCGACACAGTCGCGAGTACTTTCCACATCCATATATATATATATATATATATATATATATATATATATATATATATATATATATATATATATATATATATTGTTCTGCACTGCAAATCTATAGACCCATGCTTTTGTCCACTGGTCTCGATTCATTGCTAATTCTTTCCAGTTCTTTAGATGACTGCGACCATGAGGCCTTCTTGTACCGGCACCGCCTTTGTAGACAGCCTTCGTCACTCTATCATCCGGCAGTCTTATTATGTGTCCTACCCATCGTAACGGTTGTGCTTTCACCACACTAACTAATTCCGGTTCTTCATATAGTTCTATTAATTCGCCATTTGTCCGTCTGAACCAAATGTCTCCTTCATTTTTTCCACCAAAAATCTTTCTTAATATTTGCCTCTCGTATAAAACACATGGTCTAATTATTGTTTTATATGTTCTCACTTTCGTTTTACTTAGCACTTTCTTGGATTTTAAAACATTAAGTATGGCCCCCGCACTATTATTACTCCTTTCTGTTCTTATTTTAATTTCTTCATCTTCACTATTGTTATGTCAAATGATCAAGCAAAGTTCTATTTTTTCTTTGTGACCTGCTCAGCAAAGGAGCGGTGGTTAAAAAAATGTAAAACAGTACCAAACATAATATAAGTACAGAATATTATAATAAAACTAATTTAATAACATACAATACTTTGTTGGCAGAAAAAATCATTCATAAAAATTTCTGAATGCGACCGTCTATAAAAGTCTATTTCCATGAGGCCATGATTCCGTTTAGTATTATGGATCGGGACCATACAGGCTTTAGAGCTTTGGACTTACAGAGTTGCATGAATAAAAGTTTTTAACAAAAAGATATATATATATATATATATATATATATATATATATATATATATATATATATATATATATGTTTAACTAGATATTGCATCGAGAAGCTTGACGGATGATTTATATACCTACCGGTCTTCGGCATGAAGATCTTGAGATTTATGGCAGATAAATTATTATATCATTAGAAAGTATACAAATTATCATTTCAGTATTGTCGCATCCAAGTATGTTGCACATAAAAATAATATCTGACCTTATTTTCAACAGTGAGAGGATAATATGAGCTTTTGAGCATCATTATTCGAAGAAAATGCACAAATGTAAACTAAGTTCTTTTATTGTTTCGTATATGGAATTAATTAGCATAAATATACACACTCCTGGACAAAATGAACGCATCACTTTTAATTTTTCGTTTATTTCACAAAGTTACCTTATTTTTGGCATGTTTTATGGTTTTTTAAATTAGTCCTTTACAGGTAATTAAAAATTTGTAGAAAATAACGCAACATAATATACCTTTAAATTAAAAACTACAATATTATACAAAATTAAGACAATGTGATTTTTTTCAATAAATTAAAATTTAAAATTTTATGGGAAAAAATTATATAATACTTGGTATTACCATTTCTTACATTAATTATGGCTTGCTTTCTTCGTCCCATGCTTCGAAATAAATTTCGAATTGCATAGTGAGGTATGTTTTCCCATTCTTGTAGCCCAGCATTCTCTAGCTCATCTAGAGTGCATGGGACGGGTACAAGACCCCTTTCGCTTCTTTTCAGCATATCCCATACATGCTCTATTGGATTTAATTTTGGACTGCTAGGTGGCAATTCCATACGGTTAATTCCTACCGTATTTCAATATTCATCTACGTCCCGAGTCCGATGCGATCTTACAATATCATGGATAAATATGAAAATACCTCCAATTACCGGCGAAAAAGAAGTGACATGGTCTTACATGATATCCTGCACGTATTTCTGTTCATTCATTGATCTTCCACGAAGCACCGCCAACTCTGTGCGTCTCTTAAAACAATTAGCTCCCCGAAACAGGATTGAATCACCAAAGCAGGGCTCTCGTGGAGCAATTTCTCACTGAGTATATCGCTGTCTAAGTCTCCTCCAGGTATGGTCTCTTTCGCCTGGTAATTTTAAGCTGACTCATGTCTCATCAGAAAACAAAACACGGTTCCAAACAGCCGAATTCCAGGGAATATGTTGTCTTACAAATTGTAAGCGAGTTACTCGATGAGTTCTGGCGAGACCCGGTCCTGTGTTAGTACATCTATTGGCCAATCTTGCTTCCTCTAGTCTTCTTACCATACGGGTAGCAATTGACAGAGCACGGGTTTCAAGAATGTGATTTTTTTGCATTTTACTTGTAATTTGTCGTCTTCTCAGAGTTTCTAGAGTTAGAAATCTGTCGTCCCTTTCTGCCGGTGGTTTCGGACGATCTTTCTGTGTCTCCTAAAGTTGAATCTAGTCTCTTTAAACCTCCTTAAAGCTCGTCTTATCGTACTGAGATCAACTACCAAGTTCCCCAATCTAATGACGTTGGCCCCATCCCATAGAATTAACGCCCGAAAAACCTCAAATTCGGACAAATATCAACCTCTATTAATATTCCCAATTCAATTTAATGTTAATTTCGTAGTAAAACACAAAAACATGAAATCAAATTTAAATTAAACGTAAAAACACTTTTAAACTTTTTCCTTGTCAACACAGGAAACACTAAAATACTCATATAAAAAAGAATTGATTCTTAATTGTTATTATTTTCATATGTCTAGAACCCTAAATTTTCAACTGCATCCTAAGAAAAATTCATATATTATTCTGCTTTAAAATAAATCGCGAAAATATAAGTGATGCGATAATTTTGTCCAGGAGTATATTTTTTTACATACTTGTATATCAAAAAGAAGACATGAAAATTTTTCAATAAATCTGGAAGCGTTAGTAAAATGACCTACTAATGCAGCAAAATTTGGTGATTAACTGACTTTGTATTTCTTATTTTCTTAAAATCCCCATACATATGACATATTATTTGGTATAACTTATTTATGTATTAAAATTTTGCTGAATAGGTAGGATATAAACAACGTTGGTAATATCCGATATGTATCCATTTGTACTGTTCTTTTTTATTTTGGATGATGATTTGCTATACTAAGATCGGTAGAAATGAGCGTATATATTCTGAACTGACAGCATGTGACGCCGCTTTGTCAAGTAGCTCCACTTCCACCGGTAATCTTTCCATGCGTCGTTCGTTTCGCTTTCCGCGACCCTCAGACAGACACCCACTACATATCTCATCGTGGCAGTTTGAGCATAACATTTCGTCCTTTTTTCTCAAACGACCATGATTTGAAGTGAAATATTGCGGCTTCCTGGTTCATAACAACCTACTATAAATTATATTGCTTTATTAAACCTTCTGATTTTTTATTATTATTTTTCTTTTTGTAACCTAAGATGTAGAAAGGTAAATATTATTATTAGAAATATTTAATATTTATTTTATTATAGAGTACGAAGTAATAATGTCGTTAAGTATGTATTGTCACGCCAGCAGAGAACGTAGAATTACAATAAATTTAGTCGACGAAATAAGTCAATATTAGCTGGTTTACGTGTAGTAACCCATAGTAAACACTTACAGGACATACTACAGCTCATGTTCACTTAATACCCAAAACCATAGAAAACCATACTTAATCTGAATTATCAAAGTATTGTGGTTGATTAGAAGGCTTGCGATTTACTCCTACAACGCATTCGATAGCACGGCCAATGACCGCATATTTATATTTGTGTTTACTTCTTTCTATATAATTATTATTAATTTTTATATTCTGCTAACGTGACGCAACTGTTGATTTATGAGAAATACATCATCAGCAGAGAACTACACTTATCACTTGAAACCACAGTTGTTCAAAATCCAAAAGCTGGGGACGATACATAATTATCGTTAGAAGCCACATGACCATCATCCTGTCTTAGTCAGATGAAACAGGATGCAGCTTCCAACCTTCACTTGTGGTGCCCAAATAAGGAGATAACCACAGTAAATATTCCATCCAGGAAAGTTCCCAGGACAAACGGAAAGTGTGAGCTAATACGTGATAATATCTAGTATATAAGGTATGCCCAAAACCCCTCATGACACACTTGAACAAGTGACAACTCTGTCAGCTTCGATTCTCACCAGTGTTTGTAAGTCTGTATATATTTTATAATTGTAAACTTTAAATGACTATTGATAATATGTAATCTGTACTTCAACTAGAGTTTTAAATAGCATGTATTGTATAATAATTAATAGTAGTCTTTGCTGAATGATCTTCAAGCCTTAAGCTAAGCCACATGTTGTATTTATTTCACTATGCATCTATTCGACATATTCGCAGCCTTAAAGTACGTGCGAGTGCTCTCTAAATAGCAAGTATAGATCATATATGTTATATTGAAACATATATATATATAAAATTTTGTTCTACAAATCAAGACGGGAAAGAAAGATTCAATACAATGATGTAAATGGTTTAGTGCCACATAATTATTTAGAACGTGTAACGAACAAATGGTGGAATAACGACGTCAAAATTGAAATCAAGAAAAAGAAAACAGCCTGGAAACGGTGTCAGGAGACCAAAACTGAATGAACGAGATAAAGAGGAATATATAAGAAGAAGAAATGAAGCTAAATAAAAAGTAAAACAAGCAAAAAGGAAAAGCTAGGAAGATTTTGGAAACGAAATAAATGAAAGATAAGGCGAGAACAACAGCCATTTTTGGAATACGGTCAGGTCGCTGAAAAACAAAAAATTTAAACAGATGAGTGGTCTTATAGACAAAAAAGGTAAACAACCGAGGAAATAATAGAAGAGTGGGCAAAGTATTATACAAATAAATTCAAGAAAAACACAATACAAAATGATACAGACAATGAATATATGAACCAGGAAAATAACGAGACAGTGGAAGATCATATTAGTGAGGAGGAACTAAAAGAGACACTTAGGAAAATAAAAACTGGGAAAGCAAGTGGAGAGGACAAAACAGAACCTGAAATGATCAAGTTTTTAGGAGACAAAGGGAAGGAATGGCTACTGAATATATGTAAAAGGGAAAGAAATATAATCCTACCAATACACAAAAAGGAGACCACAATAATTGCGATAACTATCGTGTAATATGCCTCTCTTCCACATGCTTCAAGATATATACAGCAATAGTAGAAAATAGACTAAGATAATTAATAGATAACAAATTAGCAGAAGAACAGGCAGAATATAGAGTAGGCAAACGAATGAGAACAGCTATATACTAAGAAGCATAATAAATAGAAAATCAGAGAATGGACAAGAATTACACCTAACATTTATTGACTTAAGAGCTGCTTTCGACTCAGTAAACAAAAATTGTATCTGTAAATGCTTGACGCAAATAGGAACGCCTAGGAAAATAAAGAGAGTAATAAGGAGTATTTATGAGAAAGTAAGAGGCATAGTACAACTGAATGGCAAGATATGAAGGAGCTTCGAAATGGAAAAAGGAGTCAAACAAGGAGATAGTTTAAGCCCACTAATTTTTATAATTTTAATGGACAGAATAATGAAAAACACTAGATAAAAGACCAGTGAAATACAGACAATAGTAGCATATAATAAAATGATGCTCGTGAAGATGGACAACTTATTATATGCAGATGACATAATAATAATTGCAGATACACACACATGAAAATGAGAGCACTAGCACAAGTATGGACAGAATAAATAAAGAAGCTGGGAGTGGAAATCAACATAGGAAAAAGCAAAACAATGATAATAAATAACAAATCCCAGAACGATAATACAAGAATTGTTGAAATAAGCGGACAAATAATGGAAAGAGTCTCAACTTACGAATATCTAGGATGTATAGTAACGCAGGGTGGAAAATAGATACACTTATAGCAAGTAGAATAAAGAAGGCAAATAATGTGTACTACCCAATTAACAAAACAATACTTGGAAAGAAAGAAATCTGAACAGATATAAAGCTAAAGATATATAACGCTGCAGTAATCCCAATAATAACTTATGCAAGTGAGTCCTGGACAATACAGAAAAACATGAATCAAAACTAACAGCAATAGAAATAAAGTACTTGAGGAAAATTATGAGGAAAACAAAATGGGACAGAGAAACTAATCTGCAACAAGCAGATCAGGATCAAATATTATTAAAAATAGAAAATAAACAACTGAATTGATTTGGACATATCAGAAGAATGGAGGAAGATAATCTAGTTAAAAAAGTGATAGAATCAAAAAAGACTGGGAAAAGAACAAGGGGAAGACCAAGAAAAACATGGGAGGGACGAATAGAAGAGATAGGCAACAGAAAACTAGCAAAGGACCGGACAGCATGAAAACAATGAGTCAAGAACGAGTAGCAGCAAACTATATCCGACACCCTATAAAGGGTATAAAGGATCCGTGAAGAAGAAGAAGTTTTAAATTACCTAGAAATACGACGTAAAAAAGCTAAACTATTATTTGCTTACAATATTATTCATGGTAATATCGATGTAGGTACCAGATGTTTTATTAAAATTTAAATTTAATGTTCCTTCATATAATACGAGAAATAAACTTATTTTTGAACCATACAAATCATATATTTTATATGGAGAGCATTCTGTAATTAATGAAATCGTAAACTGTGTAAATACTTTAATTCTATGCGAAATAGATATCTATAACATAAGTCTATCTAAATTTAAAAATATGTTAAAATGTATTTTGAAATAGGATAAGGAATTTTTATAATTATATATACTTTATTTGCTAAAATAGTTTAGTGTTTGAAATATATATTTTGTATTATTTTGCTGCACCATTTGATTTTTATCCGTAATGTACCCATGCAAAATAAATAAATAAAAAACTACGTTTAATTAGACGAATTTCGTTTCCATTTAAATGGAATTTTAATTAACTATTTCGAAGTATTTAAAAATGTTACAGTGACACGTAACACACTGCTTGAGTTTAATCAATAAATGCTAAGTGCAGTTTAGTTAACAGGATAATATTTCTTATAGAAAAAACCTCGATGCAAAAAATAAATATAAACTAAAGCTTAAATTTTAGGCAGCTAAATAAATTGTCTCTTCACATGTTGATTATAAAAAATGCCAATACTTGCTCTCTTTATGCGCTTATATGTATGTATGTTTGTTTATATATATATATATATATATATATATATATATATATATATATATATATATATATATATATATATATATACTGGTTGACCCGCCCCGGCTTCGCAAGGGTAAAGCTTGAATAACGATTAACTACACGTGTCCCAGTAATTTTTCACATTTACTTCGGAGAAAGCGTTGCGTAGAGAGTCGGCAACCTGCCTCGCATCGTACATGTAACAGGCTCCGACCACCCGCCCACCCAATCCCCGCACCGCACCTAGCAGCGCCCTTTTCTAAACATGTCCCGGGTACTTTTGAAATCATGCCCTATTGTACCGCCACTAACATTTAATACTTTAACTTAAACGACGAAAGAAATTATGAAAAATTCAATACTCTGCGAGGATTTGAACCCCGGACCTTCTCGTATCTAGCGAGAGAGCGGGGTTCAAATCCCTACAGAGTCATTGAATTTTTTATAATTTCTTTCGCCGTTTATATATAATTCTCCATGATCCTAAAGTCCATTTCTTTCCTTAAAAACTTCAGGTAGGGTCACAATTAATTAATTTCATTAATTTATTTGGTTAAATGAATATCGTAAACCAAGTTTAACTTTGTGTCTGTGGTGCAACTTGTAGCAACCGGCATCACTAACCATTTATTTTTTCAAAGTTAAATGCTCTGACAGCCAAGGCAATTTCTAAATTTTAACCCTTCGGAAGAGACACCCTTTTCTTTGACACAGGAGATGGCACCGGGCCTGAGAGACCAGGTTGTCAAACAATACTACCGGGGTATTTTTGCCACAAAACAATGGTAAGAGTTGATGAATTTACCTCTCGATAAGAGAGGTATTGGATTCATGATAAAAATCACATATCCAGATTTTAGTGAATAAGCACGTTTTAAGGTCCTTACAATCCGATTTTAACATGATGCCCGTGTATATATATATATATATATATATATATATATATATATATATATGTGTGTGTGTGTGTGTGTGTGTGTCTGGGCGGATGTTGGAAGGACGATGTCTCAAAAACTATAAGATTTAAGATCAGTTTAACTTCGTAATCCTTAATCTCACATTTATGGGAAGAGCTGAAGAGGTTTTGGTAACATCAAAATTTATATTATATCTTTTATAGATTTAGATATAAAGGCATTGTAATATATAGAATAATTGGATGTAATAAATCGCACAGGCTAAACTACACCAAGGAAACCTGTTCACAAATTCAAATATTTATAGCATATTATTATAAAATTATAGGTAAAATGCATATATGTGACGGGAACCAGCGTTGACTCGAAGGAGGTTTACAACACAGGAACAACGGGAAATGGATTTGAGCAGGAACCAGCGTAGACTGCACGGGAACAGCTAACAGGAACTGGGCTGCTTTGTATCTCGAAAAGGATTGAAGGAACAGGAACCAGGAACAGCTTACTTATGAAAACTAATCCCATAATTGAATTGGTCCAAAATTTATTAAACTCAATCGCTTAATAAAAGAATGTCAATTTCTAAATGGATCCAGATTGAACGGCAGATAACCATTAGGAATATACCACTTGAATTGAATTTTCGAAGTATTACAAGTAAGATTCACTGCAATAATTAAAGTCCCAACACTATTAACTCATATTGATTTGCCAAAAAACATAAGAAAATTTAATTAGAAAACGAATACATATTAACTGAAACTATTTAATTACAACGAACGAAGAATTTTGAATTGATATGAAAAATTACACAGAGCGCAAATCACAATACATGCTGATGCATCAAAGGATAAATGTGTACTCTTGTTTATTTGTATTATTTTTTGATATATTGCTAGGCTTTTTTTATATGATTTACAGTTCGTGGAATACGCTATTTTTTCTTCTTTATAAGGCGATATACCTCTCTCAGTAGCCGACTTGATCTATCTATTCGCTCTGTGACATTATTCCCAAACAGGTCCCTACAATCCGATTTTAACATTTTTACGACGATGTCTCTCTCTCTCTCTCTCTCTTTCTCTCTCTCTCTCTCTGTGTGTGTGTGTGTTTGTGTGTGTGTGTGAATGTGTATAAGTGTGGATGTTGGAAGGATGTTTCCTCAAAAACTATAATACTTAAGACCTGTTTAACTATGAATTCCTGACGTTCCTGGGAAAAGCTGAAAAGGTTTTGGTAACAACTGGACAACCGGAAGTAGTAGTTTCTTAGAAAAATTCTTCTAAATATAATTTTTTGAAATTTTTTATTACAAATATTGAAAAACATACAATTCTACACTAAGGAAACCAGTTGACAAAGTCAAATGTTTATAACATAGTTCGTAAATGACAGATGTCAGTGTCAACAATCAACAGTTTTAGTGACATTCTGAAAGCTTTTTCTGGGAAGTACATTTAATCTTTCTTATTGTTTTATTAATTAAATTATTTAAAATTGTAGGTAACATGCATATATATTCATTAGCAATACCGCCAATCTTGTTAATGAATTGGAAGAATCTCTGACATTTAGGAACTTCCTCATACAATGAAAAATATTGTATATATGCAGAAGATATTTTAAATATTAAAGAATATTTGGGTAGAATTGTGTATTATTTTTGTTATAAAGCGACGGTTCGATAGCAAAGTGCAAATATGTAATGTAAAGTGGGTATTGTGCTGGCCACAGCAGATTTTTTTCCTATGAAAACTAACATTTTACATCAATAATAAGAGAACTAAAAACTCAAGATATAAACCAACAAAAAAATCTCAGTTTGCTATAAAAGTTTCTCAGATTGGGCGCCACCTCCGAAGGGTTCACAAATCCTGCAGTTATGTTACACTTTTTTTGAGATGAATAAATTAAGAATTAATATTTATATACAATTCATATCTAAATTAATTTGATAAATGCAAAAAATACGTTTATAAAAAATATACGAGTATGTAGGTATTCCAGGTGTCGCTATAAAATAACTTAAAATAAGTAATTTTTTTAAGTACTTTTGTATTTTCACATTAATAGTAAACACTGCACATTAAAAGCTTAATTCACAATAATACATTTCGTATTTTTCAAATATGAATATCACATGCTATCCATATCATTTTTAGTTCTTTCAAGAAAACAAATATGTTAAAAAAATGTTCTACTCCATATTACTTTCTAAACTATTACGAGTAAAAACCTCTTCTGCAACCGAAGTTGCTACTTTTGGTAACGGTGACCTTAAATAAAGATATAGTAAACGGAGCGCTTCGTTTGATTCATAATAATTTAAGAAACTATCAATAATGAAGTAAAAGACGATATTTTAGTTGGTTGTAAATAAAAAATATACCCTACTAAAAAAATAGTAATAAAATCAAATTTATTTAAACTTTAAACTAATTTTACTCAATATTTTTTTATGTAAAGGTATCAAATATTTATATGGTTGAATTCAGAAAAAAATACTCTATCGAATGAGCCTAAAAAATATATTATCCCCTTTACAAAAATATAACTACCTGTTGTAACTTGAAAACTACTACTTTAAAACAATCTGTTATTCTTTAGTCGGATGTCCCCCTTGGTGTTCTACAAGATTGTCTCATAACATTTTATTGTATCTTTAATAGTATAGAAATTATTTGAGGTAGCTCGTTTTTCTGTTACACCCATATATATTATTTACACAGTATTATTTTACAAATGAAATATAAACTATAAATATACAAAAAATACTTGAAAGAATATAAAAACAAACCGAAATAATACTTTTCAAATGGAAAAACTTCTTTTCACAGGTAATTTTACCTCTGTAGATGTATTACATAACTGCGAATTTACGTAAATTGCGAATCGCGTATTACGTAAGCTTGGGGATTATTGTAATTAAAACATATTCAAACTAACAGTGCGATTCTGTAATTTTCTGTAACACTATAGAACTGTAACTCTCAACAAAATCGCATCATTTTTTAATGGCAAACGATAATAAATGTATTAGTAAACAAAAATTGTTGCGATTTTGTTGAGAGTTACAGTTCTATAGTGCTATAGAAAGTTACAGAATCGTACCATAAATAAAATGTTTTACTAGTTTTCGAACAAGTCAAAAATACAATTTGGAGTGTAAGAAAAAAACGAAAATTGAACCATTACAGCATTCTGCCATTAGCATGTATGTAGAAATAACATAAGAAAATCGAAAAACAATATATTTTTCTATGTAAAATGCGGTAAGATATAAAAGTATTTTATTTTACATTAATTGCACTACTTCTTTACTAAAAATTCTATAAAACAAATTAAAAAGAAGCATATATTGGATATCTTTAATTTAAACTACTGTTGTAAATTAATAAAACACATTGTCTAATGTTATATTTGAATTAATCTGTCTCATAAAAGAAAAGTTTTACATTTATGTTGACATACTCCATAATCATAATGGTTTTTGTATAACCATCTGTTGTGGTTAGCACATTTCATGTTATATATTTATTGCATTGCACTTCGCTGTCGAAAAATCAGGTAACAATATAAAAATTCAAGATATTTACCCAAATATTGTTTTATTTATTGTATTTGACATTACTTGTTCAAACAAAAATTTCTAATTATATCTATTCTTTGATTATATGAGGAAGTTCTTAAAAGTTCAGATATTTTTCCAATTCATTGACAAGAGTGGCGGTATTTCTTATGGATATATACATACCTACCCATAATTTTTAGTTTTTAATTAATAAATTAATAAGAAAGTTTAAATGTACTTACTTCGCGGAAAATGCTTTCAATAATGCCATTAAAACTGTTGATTTTTGTCACTGAAATTTGTCTGCCAATTACTAACTATGTTACAAACATTTGAATTTGTCAAATAGTTTTCTTGGTGTAGTTTGGACTGGCGATTTATTACATCAAATTAATCTATTATATTCTTTATCTTTAAATCTATAGAAGACATAATAAAACAATTAATCATATTTAGAATTTGTTCTTTATTAATTTTTTTTGTAATAACATACATTTTCAAAAAATAATATTTAGAAGATTTTTTTAAGAAACTACTACTTACGGTAGTTACCAAAACATTTTCAGCTCTTCCCATTAATGTCGGGTCGCGTGGTCATGTGTCATATGCGTTTAGTGTCTGGTTGCCAATCTCGTGACCCGGGTTCGATCCCTGTCAGTGCAGACTTTTAATCGCACAAAAGTGATCCCTGTTGTATACTCTCCACACAAGCTATGAGTGCCCGTGAGGTGACGCCCGGTAAGTGCAAACATGGTAAAAATATATCATCATAGATACTGGTACACTCAGTAATGGGTAATATGCCGTGATGATTTATTATTATTGTCAGATTGAGGAATGCGTACTTAAATAAGTATTAAGTCTTATAGTTTTTAAGGAATCGTCCTTCCAACACACACACACACACACACACACACACACGCACACACACATACACACATACTTACATACATACACACACACACACACACTCACACACATACATACATACATACATACATACATACACACACACACACACACACACACACACACACACACACACACACACACACACGCACACTGTTAAAATCGGATACTAGGGACCTTAAAACGTACTTATTCACTATAATCTGGGTATGCGATTTCTAGACCTCTCTTAGCGAGATGTAAAAATAATTTTATTGCGATATAAAATTAGACAGATTATAGAATTTTTAATGTAATAGTTTATTTTTATTTTTTTTGTAGTATATTATAGGATTTATAATGGAATATAATTAAAGACAAACAGAAAATTTTGATAACTTGTACGAGTTTCATTTTCTGTTTAGTAAAAATGTGACATAAAATGCAATTTGAAAATAAATCACTGATTCTTTGAACGTCCTCTTTATATTTTATTCTGTGCACTGATTGATATCCCTTTTTATATCAGGGCCGATATTGCGTTCTATAACAATGCAATCCAATTTAGTTAGCAAGTTTTAAACAATTCTGCAATCAATTTAACTGAGTAAATAAACTACATTATGTAGGTAACTGCATTAATGAACATTTACATTTTTAAATAAGGTAGTTCTACTAAATATATTCAAAAGACTTGAGAATGCTTCTGCGATACAAACACAAACCCGACAAAATGCCCCAACGTCCTTAACCAAACAAAACTATAAATTTCGTTACGCGCGTCTGTAACTTAGTTGGAGATAAATTTCACGCTATTCTAACTTGCATACAAGACTTCAGTATTAAATTACCAAGTTTGAGTATAAACGCGACTTGAAGTAATGCAATTAGCAGTTTGAATTTGATATTCATCATCTTATTTTTCATTGCTTTTTTGGAATTAGGTCAAAAGCAGTGTCGACGTTGGAAACGTTCCAATTTTTGCACACGAATTAACAGTAATTTGCGAGCTTAATTCAATTATAATTTCTTCAAAACAAAAATTTTACTTTCCTCGTGAAAAAAAAAAACTCTCAAAATTATCTAAACGGTAACTTGTACAATATTTAAAAGTTTTTAGTCTCAATACAAGTACGATAATAAGCAAGTTTAAATATTTGCATAAATTAAACAAAAGGGTCATAATTATGAACTAATTCGGTTAATTCGGGTACGAGCTCAAAAACCGCATTGTTGAGTAAGTAGTAAGTAGAAATTTTGTGGTCTTTCCTCTCCAGAAAATTTAATTAAACGATTTTCTGTTACAATGTGAATTAGCATTTTATTCGTCTTCAACCACAGAATTTGTTTGGTACTTAAAATGTACGTTCATTACATTAAGGAAATACTAATTTAGTGCTTCTTTATTGCGCCATAACTTTATTTTGTTTTTGATTATATAGGTACTCGTAATGAAGTTAAAATAGAGAGAAAATATATGCTTTTTATGTTCCTCGATTTCATTCATGACTAAAACATTAGTTGTTTAATAATGTCATGTATATAATACATTTAACAACTATCTGTGTAACTCTAATTGATACAGATATGATTTATGTTTTAATGTGTATATATATATATATATATATATATATATATATATATATATATATATATATATATATATATATATCTTAAAGCAATGAGAGGGGTTTTTATTTATTTTTATTTATATAAAATATTCACTATATTTAGAATGTGTCCGATATTGCATTTTATAATCCAAATATCTGAAGCCTAAATTTATGTGCCCTAAATATCGTCATTATTTAGGATTTGAGGACTTAGATTTAGGGTATTACAAGAGCAGATGACCAATTTTTTTACCTACAGAATTGGCATCGTAGTGAAAAAGTGCGCATCGTGTAAATTAAATAAAAACTCCTCTCCGAAATTAACACTTACTCTCTGGCTATGGCCTACTGAACCATAGAGTAGATTACCTGTGATTACATAGATCCATTTTTAAAGAGATATGTTTTGATAATTTTGGACGAACATTCAAAATGGGAGAGCTTTTTAATTACATCCGATGCAACAATAGAGGCTTTGAGAAGTTGTATCGCGCGTTTTGGATTGTCGCGTATAATTTTATCCGACAATGTTAAACAACTCACATCTGAAGACTTTCAATTATTTTTACAGAAAAATGGCGTGAAATTTAAATTTACCTCTATATTTATTGTTAAATATTTTTTTGTTTGATTATCGGACAACAAGTCATTGTAAAAGTAGTAGTTTATTATTAGGTAAAGAACTACGAACTAGATTCCAATTATTGAATTGGAAAGAACAAAAAAAGAGGAGATAAAAGGTGGAATAAAAACAACAATTAAAACAATGTTTAAATTTTAAAAGCTCACCCAAAATTCAGTTTATGCCAGATAAAGGAATATTAGTTAAAGATTATAGATTTGTGAACCAAGTTAAATGGATAAAGGGTGTAATTAAGAAAAAAAAAATTTGTGAAGATATCTATTTAGTCCACATCCCAGAAATTGATAAAATCTTTAAAAGGCATAGCAATCAACTGTTGAAATATTTACCCTGTGGTATGTCTTCTTCAACTTTATCAATTTTAGAACAACAAGATACTGGTAGCCATAGTAACCTAGTAATTAATGAAAATGTACCTGTATATGAAAAACATAAACATTTATTAAAAAATACGGAACGTTTATGTTACGATTTTGGGGAGTAATGATTTTATTGTGCTTAATTAATTATTTAAACATTACTTGGCGCCGGTAAAAACAGCAGTCGCAAGTCGTTCGTTGGACTCTAAAGGTAAATGTGTGTTTTTTGAGTTAGATATGAACGTGTGTTAAATGTGAATAAATTATATATATATATATATATATATATATATATATATATATATATATACATGTAGTGTTTGTAATAATTGTTATTTTAATAGATTGGAGCTCGGTTCATAGACTACTAGAAATTAAGGTTGTTATAGAAATGACGATTGTTTTTATTGTGTAATTTTGATAAACTAATATTGGTGTTGACATAACTTTTGTGCATTGAAAATCTTTGAAATATATTGTTAATTACAAAAGTGAATTCTAAATTTATTTTAATCTTCCGTTTACATCATCAGAAGTGGGATTACCTGAAAATTTGTACATATTTTTCATTTTTAATTTTTAAAAATGAATTTGGACAATCAAATTCAAAACAGCCGACGTTAATTACACCATGTGCTATGCAGTCATTAATTTCAATCGCCGTAAGCACTGCACTAGCAAACTTAAAAGTAGCCCAATCTGAAAATCGTCAGGAATCTCCCCAAGTAACGTTAAGTGCTCAAATTCTTCATTTCTCTAGAGACCATAAAGATGATGTTAATAATTGGATAAGAAAAATTGACTTTATTCATAGAAATTACGACCTTAAAGACAGTTAGTTTTTATTTACCAAAAATAAATTCATACAATATGCTAAGGAATGGTACAATTCCCAAGTAAATCTTCCGTGAAGCAGTTTGAACTTTGAAGAACAAGATGAAGCTAATGGTTGAGAATACGACTGCGATTTTAGTAAAGCCTTCGACTGTGTCGATCACTCGTTGCTGCTTAACAAATTAGAACTTATGGGTATACGTGGCGTTGCGTTAAACTGGATATCATCTTTTCTAACCAATAGACTACAGTTTGTTTCGATTAACCATTGTAATAATAACTCAAATAATATTTCTAATTCCGATTTAACAAAAATTAACGTTGGTTTGCCTCAAGGCACAGTACTTGCTCCAATTCTTTTCATTATCTTTATTAATGATTTAAGTGCCGTTTTAACTAATGATTGTGACCCTATCATGTACGCCGACGACACAACTCTTTTAATTTCTGATAAAAGTAAATCTTCTCTAATTGATAAGTGTAATTTAAATATATACTCTTTAAGCACTTGGTGCTCCACAAATAAATTGTTTTTAAATGAAAATAAAACTAATATCATTCGCTTTCATACAATAAGCCCTAAAAATAACGATATTCAAGTAAATATTCAGTTTGATAATAACCATTTAGAAAGTTGTACATCAACTCGTATATTAGGTCTCACTGTAACGGAAAACTTAAACTGGAATCCCCACTGTAATGAACTTGTCAGTAAATTAAATGTAGTTTGTTTTCAATTTCGTCATTTAAAGGAATACTTAAATATTAGCCAACTTGTTATGTTTTATTATGCAAGTATTGAATCTCGTATGAGATATGGGATTTGTTTATGGGGAAATTCAAGTGCTATTAAAAAAGTCTTTATTGCCCAAAAGCGAATTATTCGTTGTTTAGCTGGAGTCAGTTACTTATCATCTTGTCGTGAAATATTTAAAAAATACAACATCTTAACTGTTATAAGTTTGTATATTTATGAAATTTGCATTTTTATTTTCAAAAATCAAAATTCTTTTGTAAAGACATCTGATATTCATAATTATAACACTAGGCATAATAATAATTTCTATGCACCAGTGGCCAAATTAAATATTGTTAAAAATTCTCCTGAAATATTTGGATTAAAATTGTTTAATAAATTGCCAGAGAGTTTAAAAGAAAATAATAACTTTAAAAAATTTAGTAAAGAACTTAAAAAATATTTAATCCTTCATACTATTTACACTCTAGAAGAATATTTCAGCATAGAAACATATCATATGCAATTTTTCATTTTTATTTTATGTGTTTTCTGACGCTTTCTATACACTGTATTGTGTCTTTGGAAATAAATCTCTTTATTATTATTATTATTACGACTGACAAAATAAAATTGTATGAAGAGATGCAGCAAAGAAATTAAAAGGGGTCCGAAAGATTGATACAATCATTCGTAAATCATTTGGCTGTCATTTTTGTTAAAATTCAAAATTTAGAACCTCCAGTATTGATTGACAGTGATAGTACTGTCAATATAATTAGAGAAAGTGTATTTAAGAAAACCGACTTCTATGTATGTCTTGGACAAGTAAAAACTACGTTTGAACTTTGAAATTCTTCATATGCGCAGAATTTTTCAATTGTACCTGACAGTGCAACTTCTTGGAACGTCATAATGGGTGTGCCTTTCTTTTCTTAAGCTTACTTTTGTAACCTTTTCTCCTACCGGTATAAAATTTTTAAAAAATCCTGTGTGAAGACGCGACTTCCGCGACGAGCTAAATTTTGGATATCTCTGCAACGGGACCAACAAAATATCAAGAAGGCAAACCGAAGATGTGATGATTCGTCTTATCAAGAATCAGCGAATTGGTGAGATTAGACTACTGTGCATTGAAAGCTTCAAAATACGAGTATATGGTAAATTGGAAAAATACTACCTTTTTTAGTTTATGTTCTGTTTTAATTAATATAAACCCAACGTATATTGTCTAGAAAATTGTATACATAAAAAAGGTAACATTTATGAATATTTCTTGTTACCTTGGTTACTTGTTATTTTTGTTAATTAAAAAATAAATGTCAATGTATCCCCTGAAGAAGGCACCAGTTTATGGTGCCGAAACGTTGGGTTTATATTAATTAAAACAGAACATAAACTAAAAAAGGTAGTATTTTTCCAATTTATAATATGAGTTCTGAAAGATATTTTAATAATTTGAGTATATGGTAAATTACAAAAGTGATATCTAAATTTGTATTAACCTTCCGTTTTATATATGTATTGTTAATGGATCATTTAAGGTATAGCTGGTATCAATATCAATATGAACTAAATTTTGTTTATTATTTTGCTGATGGAACATATTCTGATTCAGTCGTACTAAGCGTAACTAATTTTTGCCTCTGAGAGGACCAAGTAAAAGGATTGACAAAACATGTAGCCGGTGGTCGATCTACGTGTCTCGATATCGCTTGTATAGTCTGCGTCGGAATAACCTATTAACTCTGATTCGCTACCGCCGCTTTTGTACTCTATCCCGTGATCTATCGTTCCAATTAGATATACAAATATACGCTTAACTATTGTTTCATATATTGACATTTAAGAAGTAGCGCGTAAAGCAGATTTGCCATCGTCAATAGAATCCCGTCGTGGAGAGTTAAATTTGGGAAGAAGTTCTGGATTAACACACCTGACAAACCAAATACACCTATTGTTGCTTATAAATTCGCATCTTCATTCCCAAGCATACAATGTTTATTAAATTTTTTAGCAATTTAACTGTTTCTACTTGTATTACGGAGAGATCATTTAGTGTTTTAAAACGCATAAAAACTTATACACGTTCCTCAGTCGGTCAGGAAATATTAAATTGTTTTGCTATGCTTCAAATAAATCGCGATATTGAGGTCGAATCTGAAGAAATTTTACATGTTTTTGTACAAAACAATTACATTTTTTTTGTAATTTATATTAGTACTTATACTTGAAAACATATAATATTTCTAATATTACGTAATATGATTTAAAACTTATTATATAATATATTAAAATGTATTTTCTCACTGCTACAAAATAAAATCATATTTTTATTCTTTATGTGCATGTACAGGTATATGAATTAAAATTTATATTTAAAATTTTTGTTAGCCCTCTCCATTTCTATCTAGGTCCGCAACTACTGTCAAACACCACATGAAGTAATGTAATATACTAATTTGATCTGAAAATTGAAAAACAATATATGCTAAATAATAATAACTAAAACAGGAAAAACATCCTTCAAATTGAAGGCCCATAATGTGTTAATTTTTTGTAATTCTGCAATTTAAAACGAAATCTGTCGTTCAGGAACTATATCGAATTTCCTTCTGGCCAATCTTGGCTTGGAACATATTCATACTACTGTATGTAATTATGGTATATATTTATTATTATACCACTCCAAATGTTAATTTAACATATAAAATAATAAAAAAATAATGTTGCAAAATTCTTCCGTCAGAATATAAACTTGTTTCGTTAATACGGTGTATAACAGTTTAATAACTCATATATCAAAATTTTATTACCACTCTATGTTAGTACATGAAGAGATAACAGGCAAAAATAATTTTACTTTTCTAAACACTTTTAAAATGTCATTTTACGATTTTATCAGCACTAGTTTATAACTCATAAAGCTGTTATAAATTTTATTTCACAAAACGAAATTTGAGTGCAATAAATTTAATAATATTTGAGCAATATAGACTATTCATTAACTTAACTGTATATTCTTAAAACGATAAATTGTGGAACAGAATGAATCTACTGCAATAAGAATAATATTTCTGTGAGCTCATGCGCATACAAATAAAATTGAATTCATTTTGTTTATCTGGGGGCTGTATAAAAAAGTTTTAATAAGGTCATAAATTTAGTTTCAACAACAAAAAGAAACAATACGTCGGGGGTCCCTAAAGCTAGCTATTACCCCAAAAATGTTGAGAGAAGATCCTTGGTCTTCCAGGATCAAAACCAGAAGCACTGAGCCCTCCGCTACTAACAGGTGTAAATGTGGACGGCCGTCGACTCGGTTGTTGGTAATCCTAAGGTTGTTTAATTTGGAGAATTCTCAGCTGACGCGTCGAGTAGACAGCACGCACTGACTTTTTGCCAGGTATCAGCTGTAAGGGCGAGTAACACCTTAGACTAAGAACAGAGGGGAGACAGGACATATTCACGCGTATATTTCCAAATCATCTGTGCGATTTAGACCCTTATTGCACAGCTACAACGGCCTAATCAACCAGTTAAATACTGTTATGTTACAGTTGACCAAATCTAAATAAAGACTTGATTACCTATAACATAAATAAATCAATTTAAAACTAAGAAAACTGTATATCAAACTAAACACGTATGTATAACAAGAACGTCAGAAGACAAAATTGTGATTGATAACGGTTGGTGACCCTTATTGAGATTGAAAACTTATTCGTTCGACTGCACACGTATGTAACACATCTGGTCCACTTGGCGGTTGCAGCTGATTTTGACGTTACAATAAGGTGGACAGTCGCTAAGATGATTTGGAAATTCTTCTTACGGCGAAATACATAGCATGCCCTGTCTCCTCTCTATTCCTGGTCTAAGAGTAACACGCTGATGAATCCTCTAGGTTCTTTGTCAAAAATGTGGTAAACCGGCTCCTCGAGTGGGCAAAGTCCAGTAGTAGCCGTTGTCGTATTGCAGGGCCTTAAAATAGCTCAGCAGCTTCCAGGTTTTCCCACTCCCTAATTTTAAGGAATATTTAAAAATAAAAAAACTTCGCCATTTGCTTCCGGTTCTCTAAAACATTTGTATTTACAATTATTTTATATTTTATCAAATAACAAAACGGCGACCAATCAAAAATTTCAAAGCAAGATATTTTGAAACCACCCGAACGATTTTTGAAAATAAAATATTTATAAAATCCTTAAACTATCTACTATAACATTTGTGTGAAACAGTTTTTTCGATCTGTCCAAAAAAAAAGTTTTTATTCAAATTAAATTACAAGATAAATCTGCAACAATCTTTTAAAACGAAGTAGGCTTACTGCCATTAAGAAATGAAACATAAAGCAGAATAAAAAACGCGTCAGTCTAACATTTGTGGAAGATAATGTGAGCCAACGAGAGGAGTCCGCTATAGCTCAATTGGTAGAGCGTTGTCCCGGCAAGACAGTGGTCTGGGTTCAAATCCCGGTGGCTGACATTATCTTTTCACTCTTTCCTAATTTATTTATAAAAAAAACGCGTACTTCAAACTTAAGGCACGTGTTTTCTAGTTTGTACTTTCAAATTTAAATACTTTTTGATCTTGTTCTTTAAAAATATCTTTAATATATATACTGCTTCATCTTGAAAAGTTATTTGCATAATTTGTGTATAAGAATGCATAATTATCAAAACTCTGATCTTCTTGACATGTTTTTGGTTTTTGGAGAGGCAAGGAGTAATGCACAAGAAGCTCGTTGAATATAACGGAGAAAATATCCAAATCGTCAGCAACCAAGTTGCTGTATTTTTAAAAGAACAAGTAGACGCTTGTCAGAGACTGGATATTTTCACCCAACAATTGGTGGGAATTCCAATAGATTACGTCGAACCCCTGTATTTGATGAACCATCGACGAGCACATGAATAATATGAAATAGATTAGATGTGCAACACGTGACATTTTGGCAAGTTGTGAAGAAACAAGGTCTCCATCCATTTTCTAGACAAAAAGTGCAAGCTTTGGGACCTCAAGTCTTCCAGCCAAGATTTTGTCGTTGGTTTCTTGAACGTTGCAATCTTCAGAGGCGTTTTGAAAAGTTTATTTTACTTACAGAAGAAGCTTGTTGCACAAGGGACGGTGTATTTAGTTCTGGCAATAATCACCTATGGTGTGATGAAAATCATCACGCAACATTTATTCGTGCGCATCAACGACGTTTTTCAGTAAATGTGTGAGCTGGAATCGTAGGGGAATACGTTATTGGACCCTACATTCTCCCAAACTGATTGAATGGTGAAAATTATTTTACTTTCTTAACCCTGCGTATACCACGCGGGTCTACCAGGCCCGTTTCAATTTTTAGCTACCTAAAAGTTAAACTAAATGAAATAACTGTACCTATGCCCTCCATAACATTTTAAGTAACGTGTTTTCGTGTAATACTTTATAGACAAAATAAATAATTTATGCCTTTTCTGAACACAGCAGAAATAATCACGGTAACTACCTCGCCGGGCCTGCTAGGCCCGATGAGTATAATATGAAGTATTATGTGTATGTATTAGTTTCTTAGTAATTTTAAAGCATATATATCTGGCAGCGATATTTAAACCATACGGGGAATCCCCATGTTATATATTTCTCATGTATAATCATAATTTGTCACTTACTGTACCATCACCTACAAGACAAGACGTGTTTCGTACATACAATATTGTTTATGAGCAAATATTTTTTTTATTTTTGAAATAAATAAAGTAATAAATTTGTTTTTATTACTAGATAGGTACTATTTGGACTACATATTTGTAATTTTAATTCTATATGTTTTATTTTTTCTATTTTATTTCAGTACGTTATAAATCATGGACCGTAAAAGACCACTAACAGATCAGCAGTTAGCTACTATTATTGAAAATATAAGCGATATTGAAGACTTTGGTAGCGATTATATATCTTCTGATGATAATGAGGAAGATGTAGAAGCAAATATTGAAGAATGTTCAAGTGAAACAGATTCAGAATCTGGTAATGAAAACGATGATTTGGAATCAAATATTGATGCAAATGTTACTGCTTTGATAAAACATATTTATCAAAAAATAAAGCTGAAACGTGAAAATCAAAACCATTTATACAAATTGGCCGTCATGGAAGCCACAATATTTTAAAAACTAATTCTGGTCCATCTAGATTCGCTAATCGTGAAATGGATTCAATTGAATCCTCATTTTTATTATTTTTTAGACGGCCATTATTGAATATTATTTGCCAGTGGACAAATAAGGAAGGAATGCATGTATTTGGAGATGAATGGAAAACTTTAGACATTAATGAACTTATACGATTTATTGGCGTATTAATTCTAATTGGTGTATATAAATCCAAAAATGAACCAATTTCACAACTATGGAGCCGGGAGAACGGTAGAAATTTATTCAATTCTATAATGCCTCGTACAAGATTTCAAGAAATTCTTCGCGTTATAAGATTTGACGACGCTACTGCACGAAGACAAAAAAGGTACATACCTGCAAGATCTGTACAATCCTTGTTACATTTCGAGGCAGATGTCCCTTCAGACAGCACATACCATCAAAACCAGGAAGATATGGTATAAAACTATGGGCCATATGGGACAGTACAACTGTTACGCATGGAAACTTATAATTTATGCCGGAAAAGTCGGTGACGTTAGGGAAGTCATCAAGGAGAAAACGTTGTGAAAAAATTAGTGAAAGAAATTGAAAACTCCGGCCGTAATATTACATGCGACAATTTTTTACGTCACTATCATTAGCTAGGTACTTACTATCAAAGAAATTAACTTTATTAGGTACAATACGCAAAAATAAATCAGAATTACCTATTTGCTTTACAAACGCGAAAGGACGAGAAGTGTATTCGTCATTATTTGGATTTATGAAAGACGTATCCATAGTGTCATACTGTCCTAAAAAAGGTAAAATTGTAACTCTTCTAAGTACATTACATAACAACGACACAGTAGATACTAATAGTGCTAAAAGGAAACCGGAAATAATTCTGGATTATAATGACACTAAAGCAGGCGTAGATACGATGGATCAGATGACGCGATGCTTTAGTGTGAAAAGGATGAACAGAAGATGGCCATTAACCATATTTTATAATATGATCGATATAAGTGTAATGAATTCTTACATATTATGGAAGACACTAAACCCAAATTGTAATAAGAAATATAAATTACGACGAAATTTTATTATAGATTTAGGTAAACAGCTTGCGAAACATGGACTAGATTCAAGAAGAGAACAACAGCAAACCCTACCATCTTCGTCAGCTTGCACCAAAACGAAAAAGATGTTGTATTTGTCCTACACGAATGGACAGAAAAAGTAAAATAATTTGTAATAAATGTAAGAAAAATTTGTGTGGAGAACATTTTATTATTACTTGTAATGCATGTGCTGAAAATATGTAATTTTATTTTAAATACTATTCTTATTTTGAAAAATATTTGTTTTAAGTTTATGTATTAAAAGTACTCAGTTAAATAATACTATTAAAAATATTTAACTGACCGAGTTTGCACTCTTTTATCTAATAAAATATATATGGGCCTCCCAGACCCGGGTAATAGAGAATATCCGAATAAGTGGATTGGGAGAGGAGGTCCTGTTGTGCGGCCAGCCCGGAGCCCCGACTTAAATCCCCTAGATTTCTTTTTCTGGGGTGAGATGAAGACCTCTCTATATGATACACCAGTAAACATCAAATTAGAACTGGTGGCTAGAATAGTAGCAGCAACAGAAGATATAAAAGACTAGCAGGCAGCTCTTGCAAGTGTCTCTTCTAATATTGAAATATGCTGCCAGGCTGGCGTTGCTGCGAATGGTGGCCATTTTGAAAATCAAATTTAGTCCCTCCCTTGTTGTTTCATTGTTCATTGTTTTATTTTTCTAGTTTGTTTGTTTCTTGTTTTTCTTGTTTAATTTTCTTATTCAATGGTAGCAAGCCTACTTTGTTTTAAATCATTGTTGCAGTTTGTTAAAATTTATCTTATAATTCAATTTGAATAAAAACATTTTTTGGACAGATCGAAAAAAATGTTTTGGACAAATGTTATAGTAGATACTTTAAGGATTTTATAAATGTTTTATTTTCAAAAATCGATCGAGTGATTTTCAAAAGATCGTGTTTTGAAATTTTTGATCGGTCGCCATTTTGTTAGTTGATAAAATAGAAAATAATTGTAAATACAAATGTTTTAGAGAACCGAAAGCAAATGTTGAAAGTTTTTGTATTTTTTAAATATTCCTTAAAATAAAAGAGTAATGACAATTTTTCGAAAACAAAATAACGCCAATAACTATGAACTGGGGCTCCAAATCAAAAATTTGAACTAAGAAAAGTTGTTTGTTCTAATGAGTTCTAACTGCCGTTTTCGGGTATTACAAGTTAGTATTAACACCCTGTATATATACGGCCGTAAAACAAAGAATCAAGAACAGAAAAGAAGCTGAAAAATAGAAAAATTTCATGGTGTAATAAAAATTGACTATTGACCGTTTTTTTAAATCGCTAACAATAAAAATAGAACGATAAGCCAAAAAAGATTTTAAAAAATTAGCTATAAAAATAATGCCAGAACAATTTGAGAAAGTAACCCCGACCAATTTACAATACCGAAATATTTTGCTGCGCTACCACTGAAAAGAATAAAGCTGCAAAATTCTAGTCAGCAGGGCAAGTCAGGTCACAATACAGTCACATTCACCAATACTCATATCTTCATAAGCGATTAAACTTACAAATTTAAGGGTTGCAACTTGCATAAAAAATTTAAGATGGACAAAATGTAAAAAATGTAGACGCCACGCGTTGAGGGGCTAGAGCTGTTCTGGTTATTCAGCTCGGGAATGAAAAATTAAACTAAAAAATTAACGAATTTTGATCATTAAAGAAGGAGGGATCCAAAAAAATCAAATGTAAATATTTACAAATTTAGAAATTTAGTCTGAATCCGCTGTTGGTAGCCCAACAAGAAATTACAAAAGTCCGAGAGATTTCTGGAGATCGTGCGACAGAGACAGGTGCCACCAAAAATAATGCTGTTTTCGTGATAAGTAATTTCATTCCATGTGGTCGTTCGACCGAGTGAAAATCCGCACAAAAAGTTGCCGTAAAATTTAGCAAAAAGGCCATATAGTCCAGTCAATAGAGGTTTTTACCCTACAAAAGGTGGGGGAAAAAACGATTTTAACATATGTTGTTTGAGTCGAGACGGGGTTAAAAAATTCAAATTTGTGACATTGGGGAGACTCGGCGTGAGCCGCCATCTTGGGTCAAAGGTGAAAAAAATGAGTTTTTCGCTATTATCTCGAAAACGTGGCCCGTATCAAAATTTTACAAGAATACAAAATTAAAGTACGTTACTTTCTGTAGGAGTTCTTGCATTTTTTACCTACGATGAACTCTCAAACAGTTATGTTCAAAAATAGGTAACCAGAACAACAATTTATGAAAGAAGATTTAGTCACTCAAAATATACACAATATGATTTTTTTAATACTTAGGCTGATAGATTTTATTTGTAAAAGTTTACATTTGTCGTGGCATCAAAAGAAGTAAATTATCGATGATTTTTAAATAATTTTTGTCAGCGCTTTTCCGCAAATTCATCAACCACTCTGACTCGGTTAAAGATACGGTACAGCGTTTTAAAAATTTTAATTTAGTTTGCAATTCTCCTTCGTGTCATGTTAAACGAGTTTTGCTCCGATGAGCGGTTAACGAATTATTAACAATTTAAAGTAACATAAAATTTCACTAAAAATTGAAATATTTGCAAATTGGCTTATTTTTCATTTTCTCTTCTGAAATTTGGACACGATTAAAAATAAGCAATATTGTGCCTTTAATACGTGTCGAAATTTCAGAAGAAAAAATAAAAACTAAGCGATGATGAGCGGTTAACGAATTATTAACAATTTAAACTAATATAAAATTTCACTAAAAATTGAATTATCTGCAAATTGGCTTCTTTTTCATTTTCTCTTCTGAAATTTGGACACGATTAAAGATAAGCAATATTGTGCCTTTAATACGTGTCGAAATTTCAGAAGAAAAATAAAAACTAAGCCGATTTGCAGATGTTTCTAATTTTAGTGAAATTTCATATAAGTTTCAATCGTTAACAATTCGTTAATCGCTCATCGGAGCAAAAATTGTTTAACATGACATGAAGTAGAATTCCAAACTTAATAAAAATTTTTAAACCGCGATACCGTATCTTTAACCGGGTCATAGTGGTTGATAAATTTATGAAAAAGCGATTAAAAAAATATTTAATAATCATCGATAACTTACTTCTTTTGATGCCACGACAAACTCTATAGACACTTATGGTACAATTAAATTACAGTTAGATTTTGCATTAAATAAAATATTCACCTGGACATTTATTTTAGCTGAAGTTCAACATTCAATTTTTGGCGCTGATTTTCTCCGTCATTTTAATTTACTGGTAGATGACAAAAACGAACGTCTGTTAGACTTTGATTACAAACAAATTTCCACTGTCAAAATTCCACAAATCATTACACCTGTCAAGACTGTCACCTGTCAAAATAAATTTTTAGAATTACTGTCAGATTATCGATCTTTAACCAACTCTTTTAATGCTAAACGACAAGTTAAACATAATATTAAACATTGCATTGTTACTACTGGTTTACCAGTTTCCGCAAGGCCACGTAGATTGCCACCAGAACGTTCAGTCTTAGCAAAAAAGGAATTTGATGATCTTTTAAAATTAGGTGTCATTAGACCATCTAAAAGCATGTGGTCATCTCTTTTACATATGGTCAGGAAAAAAGAACCTGGTGACTGGCGTCCTTGTGGCGATTACCGTGCCTTAAATTTCATTACTGTTCCTGACAGATATCCGTTACCTCATTTACAAGATTTTGCACCAATACTTGAAAATGCTACTATATGTTCTAAGATAGATTTAATTAAAGTTTACCACCAGATACCAATGGAGGAGAGTTCAATCGAAAAGACAGCTATAACAACTCCATTTGGTTTGTTTCAATATGTTGTTATGCCCTTTGGCCTTAAAAACAGTGCACAAACGTTCCAGCGTTATATTAACGAAGTAGTTAGAGGTTTAGATTTTTGTTTTGCTTATTTTGATGATTTATTAATCGCTAGTAAAACACCTAATGAGCATTTAATACATTTGCGACAAGTATTTGTTCGGTTTGAGCAATATGGCATTCTCATCAATCCAAAAAAATGTTTATTTGGTCAGGAAGAATTACAATTTTTAGGACATCAAATCAGTAAAACAGGTTTTACACCTTTACCAGACAAAATTAAAGCTATACAAAATTTTCCTTTACCTGGGTCTTGTAAATTTTTACCATAGATTCATACCATATTGTGCGATCATATCGTAGCCATTAAACAATTTTATTGACAAAAATACTTTGAAAAGCAACAAAAAATTGATATTAGACAGTAAAGCTATTAAATCATTTCAAGATTTTAAAGTAGCGTTGGCAAACTATACAAAATTGACATTTCCCAGGCATTCAGCACCAACATATATCATGGTAGATCCGTCAAACACAGGTATGGGAGCTGTACTCCAACAATTTCATAAAAATTCCTGTCACTCCCTAGCTTTCTTTTCTAAAAGCTTCTCCGTCACAGAACAAAAGTATAGTACTTTCGGGAGGGAACGTCTCGCAATTTATTCTGCAATTAAAAAATTTCAATTATTTCTTAGAAGGCCGAGAATTTCACATTTTATCAGATCACAAAGCTTTGACATTTTCGATTCGAAAAAACAATGACACCTATTCACCAAGAGAAATCAGACATTTGGATTACATACTTCAGTTTACAAATGACATACGTCATGTAACTGGAAAAAATAATCCAGTGGCAGATGCATTATCAAGAATTTGTATTAATTCACTTTCAAAATTAGAACACATTGACTATAAGAAAATAACAGTCGCTCAAACTAATGATGACGAATTTAATATTTTAAAAAATTACAACTCTCAGTCACTCATTTTTAAACAAATAATAATTCCTGATACTGACTATAAAATTGTTTGTGATATTTCAACAGGAAAACCTAGACCCTATATTCCACTACAATTTAGAAAACAAATCTTTAATCATTTTCATAATATTTCACATCCAGGAATAACAGCCACTAAAAAATTAATCTCTTCAAAATTTGTTTTGAAGAATTTAAACACAGATATCCAGAAATGGACTAAAATGTGCAATAAATGTCATGTTGTAAGGTCTCCAAACACATTTCTTCACCGACAGGAAATTTTCCTTTACCGTCCAGGCGTTTCGAAATGATTCATTTAGATTTGGTGAGCCCCTTACCTATATCAAATTGTCATTCATATTTATTAGCCTGTATAGACCGTTTTACACGTTGGGCCGAAGTTATACCTCTCAAAGATACTAAAGTTGAAACGATTACACATGCCTTTATGAATGGTTGGGTTTCTAGATTTGGAGTGCCCATACAAATTACAACTGAGAGAGGGGCACAGTAAGAATCACATTTTTTTAAACACTTTTTATTACAGTTTAATGCAAAAAGAATCAGAACTACAGCATACCATCCTGAATCAAACTGTATAGTAGAACGGTTTCACATGCAACTTAAAGCTTCCTTAAATCTTGCAGTAATCCTAATGATTGGTATAAGAATTTACTTCTGGTATTACTAGGTCCCCGGGCTGCTTTCAAAGAAACGCTTGGTTGTAGCCCGGCAGAATTAGTTTATGGCACAAATTTACGTCCACCAGGCGAATTGACAGTTAATTGCCTTGAAAAAAATATTTAAAAAAATTAACTTACCTATTTTTTACAAAATCTTAAACATAATATGACCAAATTAAAAGCGGTTCCTCCTATACCATCATACAAAAAATGCTATTTACACCCTGAACTATTCAAAACATCTCATGTATACATTCAATTCGATGGCATTAAAAAACCTTTGCAATCCTCTTACAACGGACCATATAAAGTAATCAACAAAAACGAAAAATTCTTCACAGTAAATATTCGTGGCAAAACAGACACGGTTGCAATTGATAGACTTAAGCCGGCTTACATATAATAGACGTCTTTGTTGTATGTTGTATTCAAAATGATGCCAACGGCCACCGTACCATATTAATAAACGAAGAGAAACGTCATTATACCAATTTTTATTTATTTATTAATGTATTCTCTTGCATTGTTCTGTTGTTTCTCTTGGGAGGGGGGTAATGTAGCAGCCTCGCCTATTATCTAGACTACTGCCACATGGCCTCCCGACCAGGAAAGTTAATGAAGTTACGATAGTGATATATTTTTTAGAGATCAGTTGTTATATTTCTAAAAAAATAAATTTGACGTTTAAATATTTTGTGCTTTTTATATTTTTACAATTTAAGAGTTTCTTGTTCTATTTTTACAAAGCGTGGCAGCACAGTGGTCTGTCACGCTAGAGGTAGTAGCGACTCTTATATTTTGTATTTGCGTTAGCTACTATACATATGTTAAAATCGTTTCTTCCCCATCTTTTGTAAGGCAAAGGTCTTTTTTTGTCTCCATTGACTGGACTAAAAACTTACGATAAACGAAAACGGAGTGATATCTTTTACCAAGAAAACTCCATGAGACAATGGAAAAGTATACGTCTCACTCTTCACTCTAACTATTCCACGTTAGCTTGAATTATTCCTCACAACACTAGGAAGGTCACTCTATGTCGACAGCTGATCACAAAAAGCCTGTTTTTTCGGTAGTCATGCAAAACCACTTCCATGCCGACAACTTACTATCAACGTCAACGTCGCTAAATATTATATCGAAGCTAAAATATATAAAATTTTAATAAATACGATAAATAAATTAATTTAGCCTTCGGAACTTTTTAACCGAGAATACATGTGTAAAATATTTTATAAATAAATTTATTAAATGATACATCATTTCTAAATAATTTTATGATATCGCCGAAATGTATTGACAACTGCAACTGTCACAGAAAGTGAAAGTAAATAAACAGAATGTGACAAATTACTAAGGATCTTACACAAAATCTCAAGCAATGATAAAAAAAAAAAGAAAGCGATGTAATTGTTATAATATAGCAACTTTACACGTACTTTTATATTCATAATTTGGTTTTGACACAGGTAAATAATTATTTTAGAAAAAAAGATCTCGTTGCTACATATATACTTTTCTTTCTTTCTGAATTTTCTTGAAGAGTGGAATAAATTAAGAACAATTGTGATAACGTAACTTTATAAATTTTGTAATATACGAGATGGGAGTTCAAAATTATGAGTATGACCTATGACGGCATATTATTAGTGAACAAACAGTTTGCTGAAAAACAATTATTTTTAAATTTTATTCTCAAAATATTTTTATAAATAATTTGTTTCTACTTTTTATGAACCATAGGAAATACAATGGTAAAATTTTCATATGGCTGTAATTTCTGACGTGTTAATTGTAGAACAAAAATATACCAACAAAAAATGTTCAGAATTAAAAACTGTGTCAAACGAACCTAAATTTATTGATATAGCAACTGTTTAACATTTTGTGATATTGCTCAAGCCACTTTGCAAATTCGAGTTGCTAAAACTTATTGCTTTTATTTTGCCTGGTTATCGTGAACGAATAACATGTAAACAGCAATTTTGGGCTTATAAGACACAGTTTTTAATTCCGAACAATTTCGTATTTACACTTTTGTTCTAAAATTAATAGGTTAATTACAGCTATGTGAAAAGTTTACTACTTTATTTTCCATGGTCCTTAAAAAAAAGTAGACACTCGGTAGGTAATTACTACATTCATAAAAATTTTATTACTTAATAAACATATGTAAAATACATGCATGATATAAATTTTCAATTTTTTAATGAAACTCATTGACACAGTTTCACAACGCTGTGAATACAAACCATGGTAGCACAAGAGGTTTTTGGTTTTCAGCCTGTAAATATGTTTATCCGGGTACCGTGCGAGCCATATTTTTAAAATCACATAATGAAATAAATTTCTTGGCCATAATATGAAGTCAAACAACATTTTAATTAGATATGTATGGAATACGCAGAATCCGCTGGCGTTACTCTAAGCGCACCCGTCATGTGGCTTAGTAGGACATGTCAAATTTGTTTACATATAGCATGAGAATACTTTCCGGTACGAAAAATGGTAACAGTGCAATTTAACACAATTTTTACCTCCCGCTACCCTAGGTAAAGGAGGTATAGGGATCGTGCTAAAAATCGCATAGAGATTTTAGTGAATAAGCACGTTTTGATGTCCCCAGAATCCGATTTTAACAATGATGTCTGTAGGTATGTATGTGTGTATGTGTGTGTGTGTGTGTGTGTGTCTGTGTAAAGAGCTCTTTTTAGTGTATTTCGGATAACACGACGTATCATTTATACAAGCTTTTAACAGTTTTTTTTTTTTTTTTTTTGTAAAAAAATTCATTGAATATAACTTTTTAGCAACTTTTACTAAATAAAATTAAATATAATAGTACAATCTTCAATTCTACGACAATATTTAGTAAATAACTCTAAATAACTTTAAATATGAATAAATAATATAATTTATTTTCATAAATCATCTTGCCTATGCATCAAACAAAATTATAATTTTAATAATAATTTTGACATATTTAAACAAATGCCACTGTCCGGAAACAATTACATTAAAATTAATAATGAAACCTTGTTAAGGAGAATATAAAAGAAAAATTTTAAATCTAATGAAATTAAGGTTTGTTAAAATAATACATTTTCCATCATACATAAATATTAGATGTACAGGTGGTCTGATTTAAATTTGCTATTTTTGCAGGACCATAAATCAATATTAATTTACGACTACACATTTACATAATGGATCATGTACGGCGAAGAATTTACACGGATCGCGTTTTAGAGCCCCTGGAAGTTGATGCTGATTTTTATAAGAATGTGTGTATGACGATTTAAATATCCAAAACTTCTCAAATTTAATATTTAAAACTCATATTTAATTTGAAACAACATATTAGATTTTAACCATATATGACAAATCGGATCTAGTACTTATATTTGGAGCTCTAACAGATCTTGGAGAAAAACCATATAACAATCCAAAATTTCGTATTACAGACTTTTTTATTTATTGGACAACAAATTATATTTTATTTACAAACGATCAACCTGAAGTGATACTTTACTTAAAGCTCACTGATATTCTAAACATGGAATTGGCGGGAGGTCATGTGCTGGCCACATCAGATTTTTACCTCTCGAAAAGAGAGGTATTGGAATCATGCTAAAAATCACATATCCAGATTTTACTAGATAAGAATGTTTTAAGGTCCCTAGAATCCAATTATAACATTTTTACAATAATGTCTGTGTGTGTGTGTGTGCGTATGTGTGAGTGTGTGTGGATGTTGGTGCCACGGTTTCTCAAATACTATTTTAATGCAATATTCTCCTTCAAAAAGACATACTCGGCCGGAGTCGATGAAATCTCAATAGCTGTCCTTAAAAAATGTGCAACGAACTTAATTCAGCCAATGTGTTATCTATTTAACTTAATTTTCGAAGAAGGAATATTTCCATAAATTTATAAACAAAGTGTTGTGTCCCCTATCTACAAAAAAGGTGATCCTCAGTGCTCTAGTAATTACAGACCTATTTCCCTCCTCTCAGTGTTTTCCAAGGTCCTTGAGAAACATATACAATCGACTCATCTCGTTCATAAATTCCAACAACATATTAAGAGACTGTCGACATGGCTTCACAAGAAACAGGTCTACGATTACTGCTGCTAGTGATTATACCAACCATGTGCTACGTAATTTAGACTCTAGAAAATATGTAATGATACTTGCTTGCGATCTGTCAAAAGCCTTTGACACTGTTAATCAGCCTTTGCTACTAAACTTAAGAATTACGGAATTAGAGGAGTAGCTCTAGATTTTTTCAAATCTTATTTATTATAAAGATGTCAGGTCACTAAAGTAACTTATAAAGACGAAGTTGGTTTAATGAGCGATTACTTCTCTGATTCGAATTATGTAACGACAGGTGTACCACAGGGGTCTGTTTTGGGCCCTCTGTTGTTTCTATTATATGTTAACGATATGTCTGTATATAATTCAGCTAATTTACCAGATGTTAAATGTATTGCCTATGCCGATGATACTTTCTTCTTACACGTGAGAAACTAACAGTACTTCAGCAAAATATGTTACTGCTAATAGGTAAAGTAGAACAATGGTGTTCCGATAATTTTCTCAATTTAAATTTATCAAAAACTTATATAATTGATCATAAATTACGTTCTACTGATCCGAATAGCAGTATTATTCAATATAAACAAATAAAATATACTCGTTCCATTTGTATGTTAGGTTTACATATTGACAATAATCTTAAGTGGTATACACATGTTAAATATCTTATTCCTAAATTGAATAAATGTCTTTATTGCCTAAGAACTTTAAGTAAATCTGTCAATCTAGTTTCATTAAAATCAGTCTATTTTGGTTATTTTTATTCTGTTGCAACTTATTTGATTGTGTGATTCGTCATTAATAAATGACATATTTATCATTCAAAAGAAAGCTATACGTGTTATGTGCAATATAGGACCTCTCGATTCTTGCAGAGAAAAATTTAAACTATTAAACTTGCTCACTATTTACAGTTGCTATGTATACGAACTGCTTAAATTTACAATGCTTAATATTCATTGTTATAAGTTGGTCTCTTCTATTAACTATAATACCCGTTTTGCAAATAAACTAATGGAGATTCCTCATCACAATACCAGTACTTATGAAAAATGCCACTTTTATTCTGGGATATTATTCTATAATGCATTACCCAACAACTTAAAACAAATTAATGTTAAACAGTCTCTTTCTCTAATAAAAAAATTCTTGTTCATAAAGAATATTATAACTGTGAAGATTATTTTATGGATTGTAAAAACGACAGATTTTGTATTGGATAATATTTCCTTACATTTTATTAGTTTAGTTTATAATTATGTATATTCCAATATAAGAAATTGAAATTTAAAATTTATTTACAAATGATATTTTGGTTACTTTATATTATATTATATTTGTATGTAGCAATTCTAATTTTGTTCTTTGTCATTCCATACGTTGTATTGTACAACTTGTTTTGAAAATAAATTATTATTATTATTATTATTATTATTACAAGACTTAAAAAAAATATAACTGCAGTTTACTCAATCTGACATTCCTGGGAATAGCTGATTAGATTTTGGTAACAATTGGACAACCGGAAGTAATAGTTTCTTTAAAAAACTCTAAATATTATTTTTTGAAAATTTATAATGTAAAATATTAAAGAATATAAAATTTTCTATCCAATACATTAAACATTTTTATTAAATCTTCTATAGATTTATGGCTCGATTCTGTATAACTTGGATGTAGTGCTGTAAAAGTGTAAGCGGTGTAGCTTATAGCTCAGTGTAAGTTCAGCGTTTAGATTTCTGTAAAATAAGCGATTCTGTACCGTCATATATAACCTTGGTCGATGTAACGTGCACCTATATTCATGTTTATTATTTATTCCATTTGTAAATAACTGCCAAAATGTCAAAAACTAATAGGTTAATATTTTATACATTTATTATTTGATTCAATATTATAATTCATTGTTAAATATGTTTTGCAGAGAACAGAAATGCAAAAGATTATATATTCAGAAGCGGGATAATAAATCCCAACGTAGAAGAGAATTACGTAGAGAAGAAATGGGAGGAATTATCAATTTCGTTAAATGCTCTCGGGGATGAGCCTAACTTAAATAAAGAAGAATGGAAAAAGGTAATTATGATATTTATCATTGAATATATATTTTTAAATAATTTATTTTTAGCATTTTAAAGATTGGAAAAATGCCACTAGGGCGAAATTTAGAAAACTCAAAGAAGGATTAACAGCTACAGGTGGAGGGAAAGAGGTTAAAATTAAAATAACCGACTTAGAAGAAAGAGCCTTGCAACTATGGGGAAAGGTTGCAGTAATAGGTTCACAAACTGTTCCAATATCAATGGGCCTGCAAAATTTGATGATCAATGTAGAGGAATCATCAAATGTAGAAATTGTTACTCCAAGTGATTTGATAGAAAATGCTGCTAGTTGTTATCCAAATTTCTGAAGACAACTTAATAATATTTCCGAAATTATAACTACTGAAAATATTACTGTTAATACTACCAAATTACCCAGAAACAGCAATATTTCAAAAAGAAGAAAAAAGAAACTAATCTGAAACCACTTAATGAAATTGCTTCTAACCTGAGCAAAAAATATTTTAATTACAATACAGAACTTAACAATACATTAAGATAATTAATTACCACTTATTAAAATATAGAAGAACGAAAATAGAAGAAAAGTTAAAATTTGAAATAGCAAAATACAAACATGAAAATAAAAATTTTGCTTATGATTAATCAAATATATTTTTATGAGAATTTAACCAATGATATTTTGTAACATTGTTTTTATTTATGCAAATGGCGGAATAAGAGTGTTTTTTATTTTGTTATTATTTATAATAAAGTATATACAATGTGATGATTTGTCACCATTATGATAGTTTTGTCGTAAAAAAGGTTTTACATCTGACATTTGCCATACAGCAGCATCATGGGTTGAGCCAGGATATCTTGCTTCCATAGCTATATATATATATATATATATATATATATATATATATATATATATATATATATATATATATATATATATATATATATATATATGTAAATATAAAAATATTTGAATATAATCATTGCTTTATTTATACTGCGTGGTTAAATACCAGTGATCTCTATAACATAGGTTATAGAGATCACTGTTATACCCAACGGAAGGTTATGGCCTGGCCACGTCATTTTTTTTTTTTTTTCACTTATTTATGTGAGAAATATTATATATGCAGAAGCTAAAAAGTGTTTTATACAAAAAAATAAACAGTTTTCTTAAAATTAATACAATATCTACTCCACTAGAATATCTTTGTTTATTCCTTCATTTACACTAGATTCGAAAGAAAGTATAATTAAAACATTCAGCTCATAAACATATACCCTTTTCGCCTGGATAAATGTTTCTTTTAACAGGACCGTTACGTGTCCAATTAAAACTGACAGTAACCGAGGAACTTAACACGTATGTGCATAAGTTATTCTAAGTAAACATGGAGACATCCGTCCCAAGGGCGAGGCAGGGCAAGGCAAGGCCGGAGCTAGGGCAGATGGGCGGCGGAGTGTCTGGCCAAATTTACGCTGCGCTGAAATGGCCTCTGTGGGACGTAGTTTACGCGAAACCCTGAACTATAAACTTTTCATATCATGTACAGCAATATTTCGCCCAAAATGTTCCGTGAGAAGATTTATAATTGTTGTGTAATGTTTTGTTGGGAGATATTGTTTTGTTCTGACACACGGAAGAGATTTATATAAATTTAAATCTAGGAGTAATATAGGACACATGTTTTTTGCTACAACAATAACAGTATTCCGGTTATCTACATGCGAGTATATCAATAAAAAATCTGGTATAATTAGAGGTGGATCTAGTTTAAGAGTTGGGGGGGGGGGGAAGTAATTTGACTGATTAATTTTTTATTGAGTATTACCACTTAATTATTTATTTAAAAAAGTATAATTTTAAATTAGAAAAATTGGATTTATAAATAGACGATTAACATAAATTTTTATTAAATGAAATAATAATAATAATAATAATAATAATAATAATAATGTCGGCTCCGGTGGTTCAATGGTTAGAGCAACGCCTCTTAGTCATGAGAGTGTTCGGGGTTCTGGGTTCCAATCCCACTAAGGATCGATGTTTGTGTATGTGAACCTACTCAGTAATTGGGATTTAATCCTGTTGAGAGGTCTTTTTAAAAAAAATACAATATTAAGGGGTTAAGTTCTGTTTAAGTAAAACTTATAAAACTTTTTTCAATATATAAAATAATAGTACAGTGTCTTAAAATAAAAAATCTGACTCCGAGTAGGCTATGAACAGAGAAACGTATATCATTATTCAATTCAAAGGTCAAGTTGAACTGATCTTAAAATGTTATTTTTAGGACAAAGGATAACAAATAAAGAAGCAGACTATTGCCATTCGCCATTTTCTTATTTATTTTTACTTCTAAAATTAATTACCCGTTTACCATCCCCATAAATCCACCTTTGTCTTTAAATAAGCTAATGTATAAGGACAATAAGATAGCATACCAAGAAGCGTTCTATTACTTCCGGTTCCAGAGCTTGTGATACTAACTTGAAATTAATTCATGTAAAACAAATTTATACTGCTTAAATTTTAACACTGCTTAAATTTTATCTTATATTTGAAAAAGGAAAATATTTTGTGAATTCATTTTCTATATACTGGGCTTTAAAAAGCAATTTAAAAATTGTGAAAGTTTTGAAAATTTTCGTAAATATAGCAGGTAAGTAATAAAAAAGTCCCACTAGAGTATTATGAACTGTTTATTTCTAGGATACAGGGTATATAAACATAATCTACAACAACCGGGGCTTTATATTAGGAAATTATAGCTCACTATGCCCTCATTATTATCCGATCATCACAAAAAACGTAATATACATTTTCAATAATTCGAAAACTATATATTGTAGCGACGAATACGATGTAAGTAGCAATCGGTAGAGAAATATACATATCCTTCTACATTTGCTGTGTTCTTTCATTTTCCATGCATCTTCAATGTTTCAAATGATGAGCCTCCCTCAACCAGATGCGCAGATGACGTACGACGCAAACAATGGCCAGTATATTCATTTGCATTATCTAATTTCAGGTACCTTGCAATAATTATTGTCGGTACCCTTCCTATAGTAAATTAATTTGAATAACTTAAGTATTATGTATTGAAATAATATGTAAAAAATAGAAAATAACATACTAATTCCTGAAAATATGCCATTAATCACCGTCTCGTTCACAATTGTCACCGAATTTCACAATTTCCATTAAACAAATATTTTAAACCCTTTTTCTTAAGTTGCACTCGATTTCGTATGTAATAAATCACTTTCCGTCATCGCCAACGATAAAGAATGTTGTATTCTAAAAATATATAAACATTGATAATAAACAAAATAATTAAACAACTTCCTTAGCAACGCCAAAGCTTAAGTATTAGGTATTGTAATCAAAATTATTATAAATGAAAACTTGTTTCACATATTCTAGTGAGACATGAAATCTTGTATGCTCCACGGGAGTTATTAGATGATAACACCCATGGAACGACATCTATCCTTCGGGCCCGACGCCCTCGTGTTGTATCCTCGTTGCCCTTCTGGCATTATCATCATCGCAACGCCCTTGGTGCATAAAATACTATTTTATACTTTTATCCGACAATATAGAAAAATATTTGTACGTATGCAAACATTGAAATCCGAGTACATATTCATATAAAATATAAATTGAGGCGGGACGAAATGTCTCTCTTAGCGAGAGGTAAAAATACTAAAAATGGCATTTTAATTTATTTTTCATTGAGAAACTTCGAAAAGTGTTTAATCATTTTACTTTAGTTCGATATTATGAAGACATTTTTTTTGCAATTTATATTTAAAATATTATTATAATACGATTAGCAAGAGATGCAGACATTTCAAATATAAGGAAATGTATTATTTGTAACAAAAACTGCTTATAATTTAATATTTATTTTATTTAGATTATCAGCTTGGTAAATTAAACTTTTTTGATCAAGGAAGAATGTATTTTATAGGGTCGAGGCGAATGCCAAGGTTTGTAGAACCTCCGATGTCAAAATATTACGTAGTCAATATCTTATGAAGCTTTTTCTTTTACCGACTACAATTTAACAACACAGTATTGAAATCTTAGTTTGGTGCTAAATCACAGTAATCAAATCATGTTTCTTTACATTTTCTGGAAATTTGAAAGAAAAATATAAGTAGTAGTGTGATTCTTAACAATTACGGTTAAGTGAAATAGGTAGCAAAAGTCATTTAGAGCGCTATGAATAGACTGAAATCAATATGTTAATTTTTATCTACATAAATCTGTTTTTTTTTTCAGAATTCCATTACATTTTTCTCCCGTTGGCAACGAGGCTTTTCTGAGGTTTCGCTTAAAAAGGCTTCCCACGGAGCCTGGCTCGTGGCCTAAGGTTAGTATGTGGCTCGTTTGTATTGGTTCGGACGAATAAAACCGAGCCATTCACAACTGTGTCTATGCAGTTGAAAACAATTCAAACAAAAATTGTCCTTCAATCATTTATATTATGGTATGATGCTAGTTTAAGGGAGAGGCGACCGACAACTGACGGGAAGCCTGACACGAACCAACGAGCCACGAGCCACTTCATTTCCACGGCACGGCGCGAGGCTCACCAAACTCAAGCAAAAGTTCGCCGAGCCACGCCCCGTGAGAACAAATCTTTACGCATTATTTACCAGTTACTTGGTTATCAAAACTAATTGACGAAGGCTATACTGAAAAATAGTATATTACGATACCTATTGTAACATTTATTTATTTGAATGGTGTAAAAATCAAAGAATTATTAATAATAAATATATAAAATAATATCTTTTAAAATTTAGTACTGAAAAAACAAAAATTCTTGCAACTGCCCTATCCATTACTTTTTTATTAGTAAAAATGTAATTAAGAAATACTGTATCATTATTCTTTAACGTAATTTCAATCAAAACTGCGTGTTCTTCAAGAGAATAACGAATTTATAGCCGTTCCTTATAATTTTTGTGGTCTTGAGCACTGTGTTGACATCCATTCAATGAAAGCAATTTTCACGATTTCACTGCTAAAAATATTGTATAAAAAAGATGAAAGAAAGATAATTCGATATTCGATCTTATTTGGTAACTATTATTTTGTAATTCTTGTAGCACGCTTTACCGAACATTTTTCGGTCATTCACTACGAATGAGAGAAGAGAGGATTCGCAGGTTCACCAACCTCCTCCGTTCAGGAGCTGATTTTTATTAACCAAGCCCATATGGATCATTTTCTCTCAACCACGTTAGAGTTTAAAGTCCAGTTTGTGGTTGGAACGTGAAAGATAAACGTAATTGACGTTATTCGGCTGATTCTTATTAACTTTGCGCATATGGATCATTTTTGTTCAACCAAGCTAGAGTTTAATACCCAGTTTGTGGACGGAAAGTGAAAGACACAAGTAAACAAGTAATTGTTTATAATTTATTTATATCTTTTTGAATTGGTGAATATAAATAGGATTGGAAAGTGTATAACAATTTTACATAACGTGTATTTCCCGCGGTAACAACATGTTTTATTGCAGTAAGTATTTTTGATTTTTTGTATGTTTTTACATAACTTGTACATAAAATTAACTTTTAGATAGGCATTACCTTGCAAAGCAGAAGAGTCAGATGCTGAAAAATTTGAAAATTTTCCACTTACTCAAGATATTTTTCTCCAATCTATGTCTGAATTTTTTTTTCAAAAAATATGTGACACTGACAATACGGAGTGCGCATACAAGGATGATTTCTTAATTTTTCCAAAAATTAGTGTCTGAACAAGTCTAAAATGAAGTGGATTAGTATTAGTCTAAGTGTAATTAGTGATTTTACACCTGTTATAAAGTTATCAACAAGTAAACCGCATAATAATGGAATACAGTTCACTTTGCCAGAATAGAATGAATTATTAGGTTTTAAAGACTTGATAATTAATTATTTTGAATGTGGAATTGATGTACAATATCAAAACTTGAAAATTGATCATAATATGATAATATTCAATGTTCAAGGGATAAAGTTGTTAACTCTTTCGTGACATACTAATGAGTTTATTATTGTTCTAGATCGACATCGGTTCACAATTTGTTCAGTATAAAAAAATTTATTAAACATTATATGGAAATTTTAAGTAATTTAGATTTTATTAAATATTATGAAAAAATGTTAACAGCATCAAATGAATGTAAAATTGTAAATGTAAATTATAGTGATCAATAATGTATTGAAAATGTTTTGGATAATAATTTAGATTTGCATGTTTCGGCTTTAATGAGCCATTATATGTTTGTAAAGGACGGAAACTGTATAAAGATATGTTAAATAAAAAACAGGTTAATTATTTACTTGTTTTATTTTTTAAATATATATATACTTTGTTTCAAAAATTATATTTTATTTAAAAATATTGTACAATGTACATTTCGAGGTATTACCTCATCATCAGGAAGAAAAATAAATGATATAAAAATTATATATATCATTTTTATATCATTTATTTTTCTTCCTGATGATGAGGTAATACCTCGAAATGTACATTGTACAATATTTTTAAATAAAATATAATTTTTGAAACAAAGTATATATATATTTAAAAAATAACATAATGTTTCAAATGTATCCAACATATAAAAGTATAAATTTACTTGTTTTATTTACATGGCATAAAATACTTTTTTTTTCCATTGGTGGTTTAGCTTCAATCACATCTACACCTTCCACATTACAGCTATAGTGTAATATACATCATTTATGTTTTCTATTTCAAAATATTTTTTTACGTCCTTATTTAATAAATGATATACATCATCAAGTTGACGCTCAGCATGTGTAATTAAAACTTCAACTGGTAAATTATTAATATTTTCCTTACTCATTCAATATAACCACTTTTTTCATTAAGTGATTTTAATACTTTATTTACATTCTCTATTTTTGAAGACAAGGTCCAGTCAATTCTGATGGTGAACACACAAAAATGGTGGTTTGTGGAAAAAGCAGGAGAAGTGTATCAAATTAGCAGTTTTCAAAGTTGGGTACTCACTAAATCTTCTATGGGTGCAAATAATTGTAATTTATTTTGTAGAATTTATATTTCTTAATCCTTTAACGTAGATTTTGAAAGCTGTAGATAATATCTTCTGAATATGTGCTAAATTTTCTTTATAATTGCAGCAATCAGAATCCCAGAATAATCCGTGTTAATGGTTTATTAATCACTGAGCTTCTTTTTTCTTGACTGGTTTAAATTATTCCAAGAAAACAGAGGTATCGATACATGATGCAACACTTGTTCACCATTTCTTGATACCACTGTGATTTCTTTCGATATAAAATCACCACAAGTATTATTAAAGCATTGCACGTCCACAATAAACTCCATCACCATACTAACTCTCCAAGTATTAAATAAGTCGTCGGCCGACTATTGGAATGTACTATGTCCATAAATATTACTTTCGAGAAAAACTGCTTCAAACATTTAAAATTTTATTGTAAAGAATGGATAATGAATACACATGTTGCAATTTTTTTGTTTGTATAGATTCATTTTCCTTAACTTTGTATGAAATTTGTTATATTATAATTTTTAAATATTTTCGAAATATAAAAGGACCTAGTTGGACATGGTTCAAAATAACAGAAAATTTACGCAAAAATATCCACGTCCACACTTGTATTATTATTTTTACTGTACTATGGCCAAAAGTACGTGACAGAATTATGAAATCTGATTGGCTCTGGACTTGATTCAAAACAATTATTAGGGTATGTTATTTTAAGGCACATGGTACAAAACTATAAGTCTGTTTAGAGTACAAGAAGTACTGAATTTGATGTTCTTTTTACTGATCATGGTACAAAAAATACCAGGAAACCGAATATGACTATATCTATTTTTTTTTTTTTTCAAAAAGCAGACTTGGTACATTCCAATAATCAGCCGACAAACTCTTCTTATAGAACTGGTGAAAGGTTTATATTCAATAATGCGGTCATGGATAATAAGAGAGTACGCAGTAGTCTCTACAAGAAAGTTTTCATTTGATTCAAATTCGCACATCAACTGGAGATGTTTTCAAGGTTTCATTTTGTTTTGAACAATCCACTACAATAAGTGGTACTTTATTTGAAAAATCCGTTTTTATTCAAGATTGGTTGAACCGTATTTTGATCATAATATGTTTGTTGAAATTCTGTATAATTATCACACAACAATGCAAATTGCTTATTATTTATATTAATATTTAAATTTTCATATGGATCATTTTCGGAATTTAAAAATAATTTAATATCTGATATACGACAGTGATCAATTTCGCTGGGATTTTTATCAGCATTATTTCTTCTTTTAGTTTGAAAAGCTAAAATTACATTTTTTGGTTGTTTAAGCTGTAAACATGTTTTGATGTTCCAAGTTTGTTTTTTTGCTTGAGGTAAAACTGGATACTCTGCAAGTTCCCATCATCAGAATGCCATTTTAATTGATTTATTCTCATTTTGTCTTTTGTGAAAATTTAAATTTATTTCATCATGCATGTACATATGGCATCCGCCAATATTTTTTTTTTAATATTTGCTCCTAAGTTACATACGAGTTAGTGTCCACTTTTGATCTAATTAGAATAAGTTCTTGTTTCACAATTATTAAAATATTTCCGTAATCTTCAGTAAATCCAAATATCATATTCAATGGTATATACACAGTGAATTTTCCATTTTTATTTATTATGGAAAATGAAGTCCAACCAGCATTTTCAAGCATTTTAATTTGTCTCTCAATGAAAAAGCTGTAACCTTTTATTATCGTTATAATTCCTACATTTTTACATCTATCAATTTCAATTCCATTCACCACATCGTATTTCTTCAAACAAATGTGCAATTCCATTGTTTACAAATTTTGAAGTATCTGCAACTTTTGTTCTATCTTTTTTCACTAGTTCACCTTCAATCACTATATGAGATTGAAGAGTGAAAATATCCTGCTTCTGTATAGGAATTCGAATTTCATCACTGTTATTAATCGTTGTCGATATGTACGATTGATGAGTGTGTTGTTCAGCACGAGATATGGATTCGTCGAATGAAATATCTTCATCTATGTTTAAAATATTATTCATTTTGGTGCACAATTTTGTAACCTTGTGATATAAGAATTTTTTTATTTGGAGATGTTAACTTCTTAGTCGGTGATAACTTAGAGAAGCGTACTTTAGTTACAACTAATCTTTTATTATTAAATTGAATTCCCATTCCCTACTTTTCTCAAATGTAAACGTACTGTAATTATTTCACCTATAAAATCAATGATGTCACCTTGCTGGTCAACTACTTTTATCGTTATGTTGTCAATGATTCAATATTAACTGGTAAATAAGTGACATTCGTTGGTACCTTCGATTATTTCATACCCAGGCGGAGCGGTTGGAAAGAAAACATGTAAGATGTGTGCTTGTATATTATTGCTATACAATCCAGACGAGATATTACAAACAATTTGTGTGCTATTCACTTTCATTATATTAACGATATCATCTGATTCTTGTAGCTTTTTTGCTTCAAGAATTTTTTCTGAAACCCAAAAGTGGTCAAATACTATCTTCTTTTGTTAAATCTAGTTTTGCAGAACATAAAATTTTACATTTCAATGTATTCACATTTGGTCGAAGTGAAAATTTAAATTTGTCATGTTGTCCATTTTGTTGATTTCGACGGTCATCATGGTGGTCAGGATCACCCACCACAGAACGAAGAGAGTTAGTCACGTCTTCAATTTCATACGATCCCGGCAGTATAGTTATAAGCTTTAAATTATCTCCTTCATACTAATACAATTTATTTTTACCGTCCACTAAATTTGGAATTAAATTATAAGTTTGAAAATCAACAAGTCCAATAACCCACTCACTACCACCACTAAAGTTGTGATCTAAATCTAATGTAGATAAAAAATCAGCACTCAATATAAATTCTTTGCCTGACAGTGTAAATGTTAATGACATAATGGTACGAATACGTTAATTATTACAATAAAGAAATTGCAAAGATAGATAACCGCAATTGAATGAATTAAATTTCTGGTACCTGCGGTAATTATATCTTATTTTCACTTTTTACCAAAATATTGAATTAATTCTTTGGGTGGTCTTAAATTTCCAAAGCTGTCAATATAACTAACTTTATATATATATATATATATATATATATATATATATATATATATATTATACTTGTTTTTTGTAACATACCTAGTGAGTTCCGGGATAACATTATCCAAATTAACAATGGCCGCTTCATTAGTTAGCGGTCCAGATGCAGATAAATTATTACGCATATAAACTAGACGGAAATATGATACATTTTTGGTAAGTTCTCTTAAATAAATGTCCGTTAACGGTCTTAATGGAAGTTTCGTTTTATTTGTGGTTTGAGATATACACCTAATCCAGTTTCATATGTTCCCAAATATAAATCTTCACCTGGTTTTCCAAGTGCAATTGCTTCCACAGTTTTATTGTGTCGTTGACTTTCAAGTACCAAACGCACTTATAAGTAACCATGGTGAAAGAATATACAAACCTTTGTATATTCAAATATGCCAACATTCGTATATTCATTCACAATGGTTACGCTGTAATACGTGATAACTAAGGAAAATCACGCATTCCTATTGAATTATAATTTAATAAATAATATAGTCACTAATATAACATTAATTCTAAAATCGGCAAATAATAATGTGTTTAACACGGTACTTAACACAGATTTACAGCTTCGACATACGTCACTACCTCGGCAATGAAACGGTAGCCTCTGCTGTAAATCTGATATTTTAGTGCTTGAACAAATAACTATTTTAAGTCTAAAAACTATGCAAAAGCGATGCATTTTTGGAGGGGGATTTTTTGCAAGGTTTGAAAAATGATTTTTTTAAATGTAGTTTCTACGTGTTTATTAATTTTTGCTTTAAAATTTTAACAAAATAATATATGTCAAAGCCGATGTCAAAGCTATTCAACATTATTTATCAAATAAAATAGTAGTTTTTTAAATTTTTATTTATATTTTTTTGGTAACAACCTACACAGTATTTGCGTGTTTTATGAGCAAGTCCTTGTTTTTTGTCTAATTGATGCTCAGATTTTCTTTTTATTTTCTTTGAGGTGTCTCCTTCTGAGTTTTGTTCGTTTTCTGGTTCTGGTTTCTGATAAAATATCGTATGGTCATAAACTTTTTAAAAAGGTAGTGTGCATTGACCATACTAGTACCAAAAAGTAGTTCATTTGCAATCTTGTAAGATATATATGCATACAAGCGCAAATAGAAGCGCATACAATGGGACCGCTACGGCGGACCGCGCATGCCGTGCAGATAATACTATGCTTGGAGGCCACAGCGGTCCCATCGGACCGCTTAATATTTTTCTAAATATTAGGCATATTATTGCTTTTTGTAAAAATTTATACAATGTACTGACAATAAAAACCCAAAAATAAGCGAAATTTAAAATAAAAATTTTTTGGCCCGACGAAAAGTATAGCATTTTTTTCAATGGCGCTTAACGTGTTAAAAAGCCTACTTTTAATAAAGTCTGTAGATAAAATAAATATTTACCTGCTTTACTGACACCAGATATTTTTCAAATTTCGGATGTAATTTGGCGGTCTTACCTGAAACAAAAAATTAGTTGAATATTATCAGATAAATATGTAATGCCAAATTATTACATAGAAACGATGTTACATTCAATCATTTATTTGTTAATGCCCTTTCTTGAAATCCTTTGCCATGAGATATGTATGTAATTATTGCATACTACCATTTCATGTCTGTTTAAATTAATGTATTTAAAAATATGTATTTGCAAACTCATAGTCATAATAATCATATTGTAGGTTATTTAAGTTATAAGTCCAGTAAATGAGTTTTTACTGTACGAAAAAGATGTTTTCGGATGAGGCGACGGAGCCAAGTCCGGAATTTCGAAATGAGTACCGTGAAAATCATTTAACGGACGTTTGACGTATAACATTTTACTTCATACCCGTGTCGCATTTTTGATTGAAAGTTTTCTATATTCCTCCTTTCTTTCTTTAAAATAAAATCTCGTCGACGTGATCTTAATAAAAATAAAACAGTAATGACAGTGAATAATAGAAGTATTTCGAACTTTCATTGTCTATATTTTTTTGAGTTACACAACGTTTCGATTGATAAAATCTCCAATCGTTATCAAGTGAAAACTGAACAATAATCCTTAAGGCTACAGCTTATATACTAAGGGTGTGTGATGAAGTGTGAAGTTGGTTGAGCTGACCAATGAGAGGGCGCCATATGGACCGAATGTCTATGCTGGGATGGCTGAACACATCTCTGTTGTTGGTGATATACACTGCTTCTTTGAATTTTCTTTTTTGCCACTGTTCTTCTCTGTCAATGATTCGTGCTTCGTTCCATTTAATATGATGATGTGCTGTCCACGCATGATGTGCAATACCTGATTTTTCTATATCTCCCAGTTGTGTGTTTTTCTTGTGTTCCTTTAGTCTTACGGCGAGTGGTCTTTTTGTTTCGCCTATATATGAGGCTCCGCATTCACAAGGTACTTGGTATATGCAATTTTTTGTGTTGTCTTGCTTTGGCTTCGTTCTCGTAAGCACACTTCCTAGAGTTTCAGTTGTTTTGAAAACTGTCTTAATGTTGTATCTTCTTGATATCCGGCTTATCTTCTCTGAAGTTCCCTTAATATATGGAATTACTAGAATGGATTCTTCCTTGTCGTTTTTTTCCTTGTCTTTGGTCCGCTCCAGACGGTTCTTGATGATGTCGTCAATTTGGTGTGTCGTGTATCCATTCTGCCGTAGATCCCTCTTTATGTTTTTTATTTCCATATTAAGTGCTTCTTCTGTATTGCATATACTAACTGCTCGGTCGTATAAGGTCCTGATGACGCCATGTTTTACCGATGTTGAGTGGTTTGATTGGTAGTTTAAATACTGACCAGTGTGTGTGGGTTTTCTGTACACGGTGGTCTGAATTTGTCTTTCATTTCTTCGTACCATGACGTCTAGAAAGGGTAGCTGATGTTCTGTTTCTTCCTCCATGGTGAATTTGATTGTTGGTCTGATGTTGTTTAGGTGATCCAAAAAGATTTTTAATTTTTCTGCTCCACTTGACCATATTATGAAGGTGTCGTCCACGTATCTAAGCCACAGTTTTGGTTTATCTACTGAAGTTTTTATAGCATGTTCCTCGAACCATTCCATATAGATGTTAGCTATAACTGGTGACAGCGGTGAGCCCATTGGTAGGCCATCGTCTTGTGCGTAGAATTGATCTTGAACTTGGAAATAAGTGTTTCGTAGACAGCATTCTAGAAGTTCCATGATTCCGTTGACTGGTATTGTGCTTCTCTCTGCTAGTGTTCTATCTTCTTCAAGTTTGGCTCTGATTATTTGTAGAGATTCTTCTAATGGAACGTTGGTGAATAGACTCACGATGTCGAAGCTGACGAGTTTGTCTTCCGGTTGTAGATGAAGAGAGTTCATTATTTCCACAAAGTGTGAAGAGTTCTTCACATAGTACTCTGTAGTGCCTTGAAGTGGACGTAGAATTGGAAGTAAGAATTTGGCGAGTTGATGCACTGGAGAGTTCCTCGAACTGATGATTGGCCGTAACGGGATGCTTTGTTTATGGATTTTTGGTAGTCCATAAAGATGCGGTGGCTTACTGTAGTGTGGTGTTAAAGTCGTTCTTGTCCGGGATGGAATGTGTTCCTCTTATTTCTTCAGTGTCTGGTAAACTTTCCGTTCAATTTTCGTAGTAGGATTAGTTTTAAGCTGTTTGTAGTTTCCACTTTCCAGTATTTTTCCAATTTTTTGTTCGTAGTTTGTCGTATCCATGATGACAGTCGCGTTGCCTTTATCTGCAGGTAGAATTTTGATGGCTTTGTCTTTCCGGAGTGAACTAAGCGCTCTTTCTTCTTCTTTTGTTGTGTTTTTTGTTTTCTTATTTTTCTTCTGTAGGACTGTCCGTATCTTCCATCTGAATTCTTCTGAGTCGGCTTCTGGTAGTTTCACGCAGTCGGCAGCACAAATTATATCCAAAACAGGCATTTCTTTCGGGGTTTCATTGGTCAGCTCAACCAACTTCACACTTCATCACACACCCTTAGTATATAAGCTGTAGCCTTAAGGATTATTGTTCAGTTTTCACTTGATAACGATTGGAGATTTTATCAATCGAAATGTTGTGTAACTCAAAAAAATAAAGACAATGAAAGTTCGAAATACTTCTATTATTCATAGTCAACCATTGTCTACAACCTTCAAACCAGTAATGACAGTATCCAATTTTTTTTTTTCTAATATTTTATGAAAATAAATACAAAAAGTTATATTCTCGATTAAATATTATTAAAATGGGAAAAAAAACATTTTGCGCACAACTGTATTAAAATTGTTTTTATATATCTTAGTTACCATGGCGGAAACTGGAAGACTATAGATCGGGGTAATTGAAAACTATGGGTAAATGGAAACTGGTTTATTATACAGTTTGAAAGTGCCGCCTGTTTGTTTTAAGTAGTGCAACACTGAACCACTAACCCTTACAGCAGAGTTTGTTCATAAATTAGATGCTTGTGCACGTCTGTTGACAAGGTAAGTTAAAATGAATTGTAGATGGTAAAATATTTTAACAATCACTTGTAGTGTGTAATGTGTCTTATTTTTTTTTTGCTGTTAAAAGAAGGTCTTTAATTTATTGGAACTAACTGTGTGTTGTATTAATGTTGTAGTCACATGATTCTGGCTGAGTTACGTCGTTTATGTTAGCGTGGTTAGTGTGCTGTTCCTTTTACCCCATGTAAAATACCAGCTTGGGGTAAAAGGAAATAATACTTTGGGGGAATAGGAAATATGTTTTCCAATTACTCCTTTGTTTAAACTAATGTTTAAGGATCTCTTTTAGATGCCACGAACATATATAAGGAAGAAGACTTAGCTAGACTACACCGAAGAGGATGTACGAAAGGCTGTGGAAGACATTTTGTCAAATAATTCAACGTAGAGAAGCTTCTGAGAGATAGAATTCAAGTTAGCAATATTTTTACTTACTTACTTACTTAATCCTGCACCTTTCTACCCTCACGGGTGTAAGGCGGGCAATATTTTTAACAGAATAAAAATTGAAACGCAGCAAATCTTAGATACAATTATTCCTGAAAGAATTGTCTGGGGAAGACATTTCTTCCCTAGAGTCTCGCAATACAATTGTTCCTAGTGACTGTCATAGTATAAATCATACTAAAAGATTACAGTACAAATCACTAATTGTTCTTTTGTAAGAGTATTTTTCTGTTGTAATATTTATCAGTAAATAAATTATCCTTTTTTCTCATTTAAAAATAAACCTTTCTTTTATTTTACGCCCTTCAATGACTGCAAAACCGTGTAACTTTTTTTTCGGTTGTAATAATTAAAAAAATAAAAATACAGCAAAAATTATAAAATAAACTAACATGTTTCCATTAGCCTCATTGCCGCATATATTCAGAAAGAATGCGAAAACAAGGATTGTTTCCTATTACCCTAATTTATGGGGTAAATGGAAAAATTTGTGGGGTAATTGTAAACACAGATTTTTATCCTTTTTTATCGCAAGTATTTGAAGTAAAGAATTATTTTAAATATGATGTAATAGATTGTGGGATAAGACCACCCTACAACAACGAACAGGTTTAGTTTATCTTCAGTAGTCAAGATACATCAACGCAAAGTCAACTCTTTTAAAATCGTTCCCCATTACCCCGATCTACTACATCCTGCGGGCAGTAAAGTAGAGTAAAAGCCGGGCGACTAATAGACAAAACGCCAATGATACAACTGGAAATATAATCAACACTTTTATTTTTAGAAAAATGATGTCAGTTTTGCTAACGCTTCTTCAGAAAATGGCTAAACTTGAAGTTTGAAATATTATAAAAAAAAAAAATCATATAACCAAATAGCTAGCAATGCAACGCATCGCTTTATTGTTTTTTGGCATTGCCACCTGGTCACAAAATTTTTAAATAGCCACAAGCTTTAAATGTAAAAAAATATTTTAAAAACATTTCATTTGGTTGCATTTGTACGTTAGCGTAGAAGGGCCATACGCAATTTTTTTAAACTTGAAATTTCACTTTTTAAACTTGAAATTTCAACTTTTAAACTTGAAATTTCAACTTTTGAAAACTTGAAATTTCACTTCGAATTATGATTTTCCAGTTAGGTTACATTGCAGTTTGTACTTTTTTATTAAAAAAAATACAAACTGCAACGTAGCCCAACTGCGAGCGCCTCAGCGGCAACAAAGCGATAGCAGGCGATAGCGGTTAGCTAGTGACCAAGTGACGTGTTTCGACGCAACGCGCAAAAAGTATTTCAAGTTTAAAAAATAAAATTTCAAGTTTAAAAGTTGAAGTTGCAAGTTTTAAAATGTTGAAATTTCAAGATTAAAAGTTGAAATTTCAAATTTAAAAGGTAAAATTTCAAGTTTGAAAAGTGAAATTTCAAGTTATAAATTGTTTTGTGTATGGCCCTTCTACGCTTCCGTAAATTTTTGCGTAAAACGTTATACATACCTCATGCCGAAAGAAGTTTACACCCTTCGACGAATAAAAGCGCTGCGTTATGCGTCCGGCTTTATATTCGCCCGATGGCGTAAACTTTTTCTTTCGGCTCTCTATAAATAAAAACTATTACGAACATAATAGAAGATGTAATTTTGGCCTAAGTAGCCAACTCAGGTGGAGTAGCGGTAGCGCTATCTCTTCACACTTTAAGGGTGCCGGATTCAAATCCCGGGTAAGACAGGGCTGTTGTGTGTGTCTTCTTTCAAATTTCATCCTAATCAGCAAGGTATAAAAATATTTTGTGAAGAAAGGTGTATTATTGGTTATACTTTAAGGTACAAAAGGTGAAATGTTACAAATATTGGACGAAAAAGTGTTTCATCCTCAAATACGATTATCGCTTACATACAATGTATTAAAAACTGTGTAATAATAAATAAAGAAATAAATAAAAATATTTTTAAAAAGATTGGCCTCAGTATACGTCAGGTCTGGTGAGTATTACTGTTTATTATATAAAATTTTTATAATTTCATAGTTGAACACAGTGAGTTTCTTCCTTGCGGTCAAAATACTTCATGGGTGTATGTTCCTGGTGAATAAAATGTAGATATTTCTCATATTTGGAAATAATTTATTTCATTGGCAAATAAAATGTTCTATTCCATGATGAATTTTATTATAAATTATAACAAATCTGCTTGACCCTTCAAAAAGAAGTATGTAACTTGCTTGTTGATTAGTAACAATACAGTACCGTACTGTATAATAATAATGTAAAACCCCATTTACCGGAATGAAATCCTTCCAGTAAACATGGAAATATGACACATGAAATCAGAAATTTATAATACAGAATAAAACCATGAACATTACAGTGTTTATTACTTGGTAAATTTATTTCTGTATTTAAAATATAAATATACTTTCATAATTAAAAACAAAAAAACAAATTGGAGAAGTCTGACGCCATTAGATTTATATGTTAGTACGCATCTGGGCGACCTGGCCTCCCACGATTATTGATTTCGCAGCTAATTGCATTACATGAATAAAATGACTTTACGTCAGGTACTAGGGGCTTCGCTGGTATCGTTTTAGGACCGTGTCAAGGGTTGTTTTGTAAAACATAGGAATGCAATCAAAGTTTCATTTTTTCATTACCTGGCTCATGTTTACGACTCCCTATTATTTGACAGTAATTTTCTATTCATTTACAATTGATTGACTTTAACAGTTAGTATTTATAAATAAAGGGTAGTGAGTAGTTCCAAAATGGAGATTGGGCAAGCAATTTTAATTAAGTTAACAATTTTTTAATTTAAATAAAATTGAGTAGCTTCAAGAATCCTATGACTAATTATTGTAAAACAGTTGCTATATGCTTCCAAATAAAATAAATTTCAACAACATAGATAGTCAAATTTCATATACAGGTGTCTCTCAAATTATAAATCGGGAAATGCGTAGTTTCAGAGCTATAGGATTTTAATATTTTATTTCTATCATTTACAACTATACTTGCCGTCAAATAAATATGGACTGAACATTGCTACACTGTTGCCAGTTGCGTTGGTCATGTTGAAAATGCTATGTTATGAAGAAGCGACAACACCGCAGGGCAAGGGACAGGGTGGGGAAAAAAGAAAATAATTGAGCTTCAGTTCATATTTATTTGACGGCGAGTATAATAGTTTCTATCTCTAAAATAAAATCATAGTGGCTATACCAATGAAAAACAGTCGAAGACAATCTTTTGTTTTTCATTGGTTGTCAGAGTTTAGTTTATACTTTACCAGTCAATAACGTCGATGACCAACGTCAGAGAATAGGCTATTCCACGATATTTTTATAAATTTTTTTCTTGAAGTACATAAAAATATAAGACCACATGTGAAAGTCCGAGTTAAAAATTCCTCCAAATAAGCGAGATATTAAGGTCCGAATTTTAAATTAGCTTTGTGACGTAGGTAATGTGGATATACCAGAAGTAAACAAACAGTGGTTCACAAGCCACGAAAAAATGTTAAACAAATTACAAAATAATGTATATTTAAATTGTAATATTATAATTCATTATTAGAGACATAAAATAAATTATCATACTAAATTTATATCCCTTTTTTTATCATTTTATAAAAACAAAGAAATTAAAACGTCACCCGAACAGCAACCGAACAGAACCGACACACCCGAAGAAGTATATTCTTAGTTAGGGCGGGGCTTCTCAACATCGGAGGTCATACTTGGATCCTATTTGCTCAAACACTCGTGCACATGTCTTGCATCATCAGAAGCAAAACACCCCGTGTCTTCTAAAAGGAATAATTTATAATAAAAGAAATATGGTTTTCCTTATCCTTTAACTACTATAGTGCATATTTTCAATAAACTTTTACTATTTTTGATTACTGTGGAATAGCCTATTGTGGATTGTTGTAATACAATTCGCAGTACCTATATAAGTTCAAGGAGAATGCTTTGAACATTTTTTTATAATTTATAATTGACTATTTTAATTGTTACACAACAATAATTTTATTTTAAGGATATAAGTATTAGTTGTATATGATGGAAATAAAATATTAAAATCGGTATTGCTCCGGATATGTTTATACGAACTTTTTTTGTTATCTTGAGATGTATTACCCATCTTTATGGAACGCCGTTTTACTTTTTATTCCACAGTTTGTTATCAGTAATTACGGTCAAAAAAAATAATTTTTGATACAGCAAATGATTTTATGACATCAAAATTTCAATTTATGATATCAAGAATAAATAAAATAAAAAGTCCCAGTTGATATCATAATTGAAATTCATGATATCAAAAATATGTTTTGCCATCATGAAATCATTAAACGATAACAATATGGTGCAATAATTTTTGACACGACATACACATTTTTAACATGTTCGTTGTCCTATCAGATATTTTTTCTTGCATATTTATTTTCTGTAAGATGTTATCAAAATATACTTTTTTAAAAAATACATATTTCTGATATCACAAATTGATTTAGTTGTAGCAAGTACAGAACAAATCTAATTTAAATAAAGCGTAAATCGGTGTTTTATAAAAATTTCTGAACTGTTATTTAAAATTCATACAATTCTTGATTGCATATTAGTATTTTATTTCATTTCTTGTGTGCTGTTATTATAATTTCTGATATGACAAAGCAGGTTTTTATGAACTGCATATGTTCTCAAAATTTATTTTTGATTTCATATTATGTTTTATAATTTCTCTTTGCTGGTCTTCAAAATAAAATCTCCCTGTACATATCATAAATTAAAAACCCTTTGTAAGCTATCGTTCATATCACGAAATAAATTGTCCTTGTACATATCACAAATTCATTTCAAATAGTCCATGTTGCTTTCAAGAATTGTTAGTCCTCTCAAAAATTTACTTTATGCTGCTCAGTGAGATGGTGCCAATTACTGCAGGCACTAATTGATGCCGTCTCTGACTGAGAAGCAGAGGTACTGAGTTTAGGAAAGAGCTACCATTACCGCAAAAATTTTAAATTCGAAATATAAATACTGTTCAGTAATATATAAATAAAAATTGTTTATGGCATAGTATAATATTTATATTTATTTGATAGAAAACGTATATTTAATGATGATTTCTATCTGTAATAGAAAAGATTAAATATTTATTTTTACCCACCGCTAGGTAATGTTTTCAGTCCAAAATCGATAGTGATTTTTCAGTGGATAAATACGAATTAGGGTCCGCACAACACTATTTTTACAATGATGTCTGTGTGAGTCTCTACGTATGTGACGATTATTTCTTCCACGATGTCGTATCAAACTTCCAAAAATTTATATTTAAGCGTTCTGCATTAATATAATAATTAATTATAATATAAAAAGTTGATTAGATTTAGGGTAAAATTTAATAATCGGAAGTCGTACTTTATTTGGAGTCCATTAACAGTTTTTAATTAAAATATAATCCAAAACTTTTCAATTTTAGTACTTAAGACATTTGTGTCAATAGGAATAATATATTAGATTTTGCCAAAAAAATTTAAACCGAAAATGATACTTTACATAAAGCTCTGAAGAGATTTTCGTGAAAAATAAAATCCAAAACTTTTCAAATTTGGCTATTAAGACTTTTGTGACATATTAGATATTTTCTAAAATTAATAAACCAGAAATGCTACTTTACTAGAAGCTCTAGAGATTTTCTTGAAAAAATATATTAAAATATGATCAAAAACTTCTCAAATTTGGTATTTAAAACTCGTATATAATTTGAATCAACATATTAGATTTCGACTACAGAGAATTTATTTTAAAATGCAACATTATGGTCCATCACTTCCATGGTTACCGCTATTGTCAAAAAATGACAGTAATGTAATATTTGTCCATTTTAAAATGCAACAATATAAATAGTATTGCAGCACAGGACATACCTCCAGAACACATCACAAATGGTGTCAATTTTATTACGACCGACCAGAATATTGCCTCAGTGTGAATAGGGTTTTTTTTTAACATTTATTACATGAAAGTTATGAATATTTGTAAGCTAAAGTTTGTTAAGATGTGCAACACTCATGTTTTAATTTCTTGTTAATCGTATATAGGCTAATTTATTGGAAATTAGTTTTGATAATACAAAACTATAAATTTTGTATGTTGCATTTTAAAATGGACAAATATTACATTGCTGTCATTTTTTGACAATAGTGAGTAACCATGGAAGTAATTCGCCATATGTTGCATGTTAAAATAAATTCCCTGTATATGTAACAAACTGGAAGTGGTACTTAATTTGGATCTCTGAGCAGATTTTCGAATAAAAACAATAAAATGTAATCCAGAATTTCGTGTTACAGGCTATTCTATTTATTGAAACTAAAAAATTGATTTTGTTTACAAACGATCAACCGGAAGTAATATTTTACTATTACTAATAGTTTAGAAGTTATTTGAAAAAGAAAAAAATCAACAATATTCAGTTTTTCGTCATTATCTAGTGCACTATGAGAATTTTTAGAAAAATAAAAGCACATATGAGATGGCCTTCCAAAGGCGCACAAAAAGTTCCATTTAACCGACATCGTATCTCTTACAGTTCTGGAGATCCCAATGGTGGCAGTTCTAAATGGGACACACTGTATAAGGCTGTATTCATAATCATTTAAATATCAAAATACTATTTCACCAAAGAATGTAAAATTTTGTATTTAAGTTTACTTCATACTTTAAATGAATTTATCAAATTTTAGCACCATAAGAATAATTATTGTATGTGTGATCAAGTCTACACCTATCGGCTTCCTGTACTAAGTCACATTCAGCCTTCACATCTGCGTAGAACAAAGGCACGTATAAAATAATGAATATCAAAAGATACTAGATAATCTGCGTCTGCCAATCCACCTGGATATTGATAAAGGTAATTGTAATAGGCTCCGCTCTAGAAAACCACGTAGTAGACCGGTGGAAAAAGCTCTTGATGAGAATTTCAGTATAACAGGTACTTGGTTTCAAGAATGGTACGCAGAGTTACATCAGAATCAGATATGCATCGTAGCCTTCCACAACTAAAAAACCACCTGGTTTCGATCTTCCTCGGAAAACATGTCCATTCTCAACAGGATTTCCTGCTTGCGACTGATGAAGCTATAGAATATATTCAAAATAAATAAATTTAAATAAAGAATATAAATCTAAAAATGTAGTTTTCGCAAAAAATATTTATTAATATATAGGCTATGCAAATATTGTAATATTGAATTTAAAAAAATCTCTATGGAATAAGCAAGTAGAAAGTGAATAATCCTATTTGAAATAACAATGTTATTCCACACAGTCTGAGAACCATTGACTGAATAATATTAATATTATTATTATTAATAATAATAATAATAATAATAATAATAATACTAGTAACAATAATATCAATAAATAAATAAATAAATATATCATCACGGCATATTACCCATTTCTGGGTGTGCCAGTATCTACAACACATGTAGACATCGGTAATGATGACGATATATTTTACCGTGTGGGCGCTTACCAGGCGTCACCTCACGGGCACTCATAGCTTGTGTGGAGAGTGCACCACAGGGATCACTTTTGTGCCATTTAAAATTGGAAATATTTGGCGTCTGTCGGGATCGAACCCGGTTCCCCCAGGTTCGCGACCAGACACTCAGGCACGCGGCCACGGGACCCCATAATAATATCAATAACAATAATAATAATAATATTAATAATAATAATAATAATAATAATAATAATAATAATAATATGAAGTAGAAACTACTCAAACTTTCAGTCATATAGTATTTGTTCTTACGAAACCTACGTTTCGGTATGCACTTTTACCTTCATTCATCAGGATACGTAAGATCTTAATTTTTGTAATCATGTGCATACATACCATACAATTATTATTAGTAGTATTATTATTGTTGTTGTTATTATTATTGTTATTATTATTATTATTATTATTATTATTATCATTATTAATATTATTAATAATGTTACTTTATTCTTGTAATAGAAATTATTTGCTAATATAACCGAGATCATATATCGTATAGTTCACGAGAACACCCTATATAAAATAAACTATATTTTATATTTTTGTATAATCAAACCTGATTGATAATATTCTTTGTTGTAATCATATTGCAAGTTACAAGTACTCAAGTGCAGAATGCCAGCTGATTAGCTGATTGTGTTTGGTGGCCTTGTTTATTCTACAATATTTATTTAAAAGTGTTGCAGATGTATGTGCACATCCAATAAGTATATAAATATAAATATTATACCATACACAATTTTTATTTATATATTACTGAACAGTTTTTACATTTTGAATTTCAATTCTCGTGACAGTGGCGGTTCTTCGACCAAACTCTGCCTTCTTCTACTCAGGCAGAGATGGCGCCAGTTACTGAGTGGTCTAATTTTTGATAGCAGCATGGACTATTAGAAATGAATTTGTGATATGTACAAAGATAATTTATTTCGTGATATGAACATGGACAAATCATTCTTGACAGATGCAAAGGGTTTTTAATTTATGATATTTACAGGGACTTTTTATTCGTGAAAACAACAAGGGGAATTTAAATATTTGATAACATCTTACAATATATATACAATGTGCTCTGAAGAAATAATTTCTGATAGAACAACGAATATGTTAAACATGTGTATGTCGTATCAAAAATTATTGCACCATATTGTTATCGTTAAATGATTTCATGATGGCAAATCATATATTTTTGATATCACAAATTTCAATTATGATATGAACTGGGACTTTTTATTTTATATATTCTTGGTATTATAAATTGAATTCTTGATATCATAAAATCATTTGTTGCTATCAAAAATATTTAGCCTGGATTACTGATAACATCTTGTGGTATAAACAGTAAAACGGCGTTCAATACACATATAATTTTTTGACCTTTATTTTTTGAACATGCAGTATGCATATATACAGTTTCTTTTTTATTTTCATGTATGGTGCATATATTGATGATATTTTATGCAAATTGCAGCATATTTTGAAACTTTTTTACTGCATATAATGCGCTCTTTAGTTATAAATAATATTAATAGTTATTTATGTAACAAGTGTGTAAGATGCTTTTTTGGTCGAGTGCGATGTTTTAGCACGAGATAAATAATACGGATTACACGAGTTGCATATATTTTTCCTACAATCGAAATGTTAACGCTATTTCTCATAATACTGAGTATGAGACTTTAAATATTGTCAGTGTTAGTTGACAAGTAAATTAACCGTTGCCAACCAACGTATTTACTATATTTGAGAAGTTCCACTTTACGCATTATAACGATTGTGTACACGAGTAGTATATACCGTGAGTATTTTTTAACGTGAAACATTGGGTTTGTGAAATCCATGGTTACGACTTGACATTTGATTGACAGCAATGTATTTGTGTGTCCCATTTGAAATGAAACATAGGGAACGAATTTGACATTTGACAAGACGTCAATAGAGGTTAATTTTGTTTAAATAATTGTACCTGCTTTCTAAATTAAATTTAGTTATAAAAAAAATATTGTGTGCACCTTGTGCCCTAGTGATTTTCTGACTTAGATAAATTTCTTACAATATTTAAATATAATACTTCTGTCAAATTCATTCCTTATGTTTTATTTTAAATGAGACAGACAAATACATTGCTGTCAATCAAATGTCACGTTGACGAGATGTCATTGGAGGTTAATTGTGTTTAAATTATACATGTTCTCTAAAAATTAAATGTAGTTTTAGAAAAAATATTGTGTGCACCTTGTGCCCGAAATAAAACTCAATTAAATTTCTTACAATATTTAAATATAATACTTCTGTCAAATTCGTTCCCTATGTTTCATTTTAAATGGGACACGCAAATACATTGCTGTCAATCAAATGTCGTAACCATGGATATGACACACCCAATGTTTCACGTTAAAAAATACTCACGGTACTTTACGCAAGATTGTAATAGAAATATTTGCGGCACCAGTTGACATTAATTAAGCACTAATTTGATATTCTAGTTTTAATATTAATGTCCCAACCTTTAGAAAAATTTACACTAAGTTAACGTTTCAAAAAATAAAATGCAAAAATATAAGCTGTATTCAAATAATATTGACTGCATCAATTGACACTAATTAAGCAATAATTTGTTGTTCTAGTTTCAATATTAATTTGTCACGATTAAAAAAAAATTGCTAACTTCACACTTAAAAAAAAATATTTGTAAAAATGTAATTGTTATTATCTTAATAATTTTGACGGCATAAATTGGCACTAATTACACATAAATTGCTAAGTTGAATAAAATTTAAAATTTACAACTTTTTAATGCTAGCGTGAAAATCTTTTAATGCCTTGTAACTTTTTTGATATGCTAAATATGAAAAAAACTTATTTTTGTAGAAATTATAGCAACGAACATGATTTTTTTAATTAGTCCGTGTCAACTTCAAGACATAGTGCGCTCCTGCAAAACTCTAAATTTTAATTCCCAAAATCCTAAATAATGATATAAATTTAGGGTTTAGATATTAGGGTGATAAAAGTGCAACATCGGGCATAGTCTTATAAAACTTCAGTACTAGCAATATACCTACTAAACTATATACTGCTGTACCCCTATCTCTCGTATAAGCGGAAAGTGTCCGGGTGATTAATATCTCTATCCGTTTCTAGCGTTTGGACACACGTCTACAAGCGCATGCGCGCACAGGCGGTAGGCGTGATGGTAGGCGTCTTCGCGCTGCCTGAAAATATTACATATGATTCATATGACATTTCAAAAATATTTGTTATAATTATAAATTTTTATATTCGGTTATTTATTTATTAATGAAATAAATCAATACAGGACATTCTGATTTTTCTCAAAAGAAAGAGAACACCTGCAGAAGATTAAGAAAACGAATTTCATTATAAAAGAATAAAAGGTTAAAATTCCATTTGCAAAATTTGGAGAAAGATAATAGAGAACAACTGCTAAGATTAAAAAAATATTTTATTTGAATATCTGTAGGGCTCAAATTTTATAATTAGAGAAAAATATTAGAGGATACCTGCATAAGATTAGAAAAATTAATTTCTGAATAAAAGTAAAGTATTAAAATTCCATTTGGAGAAAGACAATAGGAAACACCAATAAAAGATTAGGAAAATCCGTTATTTGAATATCTGTATGGTTAAAGTTTTGTTTTTAGGAAAGAAAATGGAATGCCGTAATTGAAATTTTTCATACTTAGTCGAGTGTAAAAAAATATTTATTCATAATATTTAACAATTTATTTGAAAAGTTTAATATTATGGCTTTATTCCTGTATATTATACATATATGCCTTCATATTAATATTCAAGTGATTACAATGAGATGTAATATAGAAATGATAAGATAAACATACACAAAATTCATAAACACCTAATCATGTGGAAGAATTCATTTCCCTTTCTCTGAAACTTCAAACTTCGTGACCAATAGAATCACTGAATCAAATGCAGTTGGCGCATACGCGCAAGGGAGGGTGTCCAAACAAGAAGTGTGCAGATATACTTAATGTTACGGACATATCCTGTGCGCTAATCAGCAATATAAAGTTTAATAGGTATATTGTGTTAGCGTAAAGTTAGCAGGAAATATATATAGCTCTTTATTTCGAAGAAGGAATGTAGCCGGTAATTTTCTTTTGCACTATTTGGCACGAATTAAGTACTAATTCACTGTACTATTCAGATAATTACTGCTCTAGACGTTAGCGTTACCTACGCGCAGCTAATAGTTCCTACGGCCACAGTACAGCCGCATCGAGAGTATGACACAAACGAAAAAATAAAAAGTTCACACTCATGGGCGTACTAATACTGCACTGCGATACAACCATGCCTGTTCAAACGGACTCGTTACAGCCGTATTGCTGCAGAGAATAAAAATTGTCCGTTTTTACTAATGATATTAACAAATTTATTAAAATCTATAATTTTGTTTACAAGAATAAAATTGTTCACTATAAGTCAGTGCTGTAGTTAGCAAGTTGCACACAAGGTAAAATTAATTTCAAATTTAATTGAAAATATGAAAATCTCATCTCACCGGTGGTATTATTAGCAAGCAGTGGCGTATTGACTTGCTTGTGAACGCTTATTTCCTCTATTTGTCTCATTTCTTGTCACGTATAAACTTCTTCATTCCTCGTCAGGCAATGTAAAAACGCCGACAGATAAAAAGTTGGAAGACAAAACCCGCATCAAAGATGAAAAAAACCCTCACTTCCAAAACATACTTATCCCATGCAGTGATAGTTTCTGCCATACCGTTTTGGGAGTGTTATTTAACCTAGTTTTCTTTTTATAGATTCATTTAATAGTAAGTAATATCACTGAGGTAAACTCTATATAGGGTGTAACAAACACAAATACATTTTTTTGATAGAACTCGGCAAGAACAACAATATTTCTTAGTTACTTTTTTCCGTAATCAGATTTTTTTTTTTTGAGAAAAAATATTTCTAATTTCGAGACATATACTCGTGAAACAGAAAAAGTAAGTGACGTTGATAGAACTTGATGAGAGCAACAATATTTCTTAATAATCATTTTTTTAATTCTTAACTTTCTTAGCCCTTTTAGATAAGTAAGTAATGATTTTTTTTTACAAAACTTTGAAAATTTTTAACACATATCTAGAAGGTTTACAAAAAAAAAAAAAAAATAAGAAATATGATTGCTCTCGACGAGTTCTATCACTGGTTAAATTTAATGTACTTATTTCTGTTACACTCAGTATGGACATAGATTCTAAGCTTGGTAATTTAGACTTAATATGCTGGAATTAATGTAAAGTTGATATTAATATTTGATGCGTTGGCAAAATTTGTCATTAAGAAGAATTACAGGAGTAATTTAACTTTTTCTGGGCTTTACATCTTACTGTAGACACATTGTTTGCGGATAATATGAGGCAGGGGCGGATTGCCCTATCGGGAGATCGGGCAAATCCCGAAGGGCCGAGTAGTCCAAAGGGCCGGTTGGCCGCCTTCAATTAAATAATGTGGTCAGAATATATTTTTTAATAATTTAAAAATATAAATTTTGGACAATTACTCTAAAATTTGGAAAACAAATAATTTTTTTCGTGGAACTTCGATAACTCGAAATTGAATACAAGTATGCCAGAAAAAAATTCGCGTTATCAAAAAAAGTTCGAGTTATTGATTACTACATTGTAATAAATTAGAAAGATACATAGTAGGTATATGAGTATATACACTTACATAAATATAGAATAATATAATGGATATCTGTTGGAATAAAAAAAATTTTCTTCCTGCACATATAAATTTTTCGTCCAGTTTCAATACTTACAATTCAAACCAAATAAAAAGAACTTGGAGTTTCCCCAAAATATTCGACTTAACGAAATTCTGTTCCTGATGGATTCCAGTTTTCGGTTTAAGTTACCAAGAATTTCGAGTAATTTTAAGGTCTATTTATATTAAAAATTATATGCATTTTTTACCCCAGGCAATATTGCTAATGTATTTCGTTCCAAATATTAAATACTAGGGTTTTTTTATGTTGGTATCATCGGAAAATTTGAATTTCAAAGCCAATTCTATTGGCCTAGGCCTGTAACATGTTTCTGGACAATTTTGAAATACATTAAATACATTTACTTACCGGATGGAGACACAAAAATATAATAATATACATATAACAGAGTGATAATTTTCATAAATAAAAATTATTATACACTGATAAAAAAAAATCAGACACTTTGATTTTTAATTTTTATTTTTGTTATTATCTCGAGAACTATAAAAGGTACGAAGTCGGTTAATTAGACAAAAATTGTCCTATATTAGGATGCCATTTTAGCAATGTATTGTTTTGTTTGGTAGTGTAGCGTGAAATACAGTAGTGACAAAAAAACGAATATCGCCATAAAAAGTGTCCTACAGAAGTGCAAATCAAAATCTGGAATCATTTCATACTTAGAAGTTTTTCAAAAATGAAAAAATCCATAAAATTTTCATATTTGTCTGTATCTAATGACCTATGCATTTCTTCTGAATAAACAATACATTGCTAAAATGGCTTCCTAATATAGGACAACTTTCGTCTAATTAACCTACTTCGTAGCTTTTATAGTTTATAGTTCTCGATATAATAACAAAAATTAAAAAGACAAGTGTCCGATTTTTATTTTCAGCAGTGTACGAGCATGTATTATATCCTTTTCACTCTGAAAAGGGCCGGACTAAGAATAATCGCCCGGGCCGATTTACTTCTCCAATCCGCCCCTGATATGAGGATATAGAGTTTTTGCTGTTATTCACGGATCTAGTGAGAAAATTATGGTCAGCAGGTCAGCATATTAAAAGCTTATCTGAAAAAGATGTTTTTATCCTGATTGTTGTTGCAAAAGCCTCAATAAGTATAAAGAAACTATTAATATTTGCTACCTTCATGTAATATCAATTTGATGAGAAAAGTATTCAGAATACGTCTTTTAGTAAATGTTTATTAATTTGTTGGTCAGTAATATTAACTGGTGTTTAATTTTCTCTCTGAAACCTACTGCAAAAACACATATTTTAGATTTCTTTCAGGGAGAACGAAATACTTGGTATCCGTACCGTATACCTGAGTGTCTGGTCGCACACGCACATGAGATGCCCTGGCCATCGCCCGCACGGTACGTATATGTAATCATCATTACCGACATCTATATACAAAGCATATTGACACACCCAACAATAATATGCCGTGATATAGAGAGTGATCCAGATTGATTGAAAGTCATGTGACTTGAAAAAGTTCTTATTATGATCAAAATTATCTTCTTCGGAAAAATAATTAGCATCAATTTGCCGGTAGTGTCAAATTCTGTTACCTATATTACCGATAGTTCTTTTATTTTTAAAATTGGACTGTTATTTATTCAAATCTTTACATTTGCATGGTATTTACGGAAGATCACAAGTTAATTTTGAAAACATGTTTTCGTAAATAAATTAATTCTACGCTTAAATATCATGAATACATTTATTTTCATCCTCTTTCAAAAATTCACTGTACGCCAATGCAACCTGTCAATCGCATTTCACTGTTACAACGATGCGGCAAACAAATAAAATCTGATATGATCTTCGAGCATAAGAGTTCAGATATACTTAATGTTCCGGACATTTCCTGTGCGCTTTTCAGCAGTATATAGTTTAATAGGTATATTGAGCTGGCGTAAAGTTAGCAGGAAAAAAATATAGCTCTTTATTTCGAAGAAGGGAGGTAGCCGGTAATTTTATTTGGCACTAATTTCCACGAATTAAGTACTAATTCACTGTACTATTCAGGTAATTAGTGCTCTGGCCGTTAGCGTTACCTTCGCGCACCTAATAGCCCCTACGGCCACAGTACAGCCGCATCGAGAGTATGACACAAACGAAAAAATAAAAAGTTCACACTCATGGGCGTACTAATACTGCACTGCAATACAACCATGCCTGTTCTCCAAACGGACCCGTTGCAGCCGTATTGCTGCAGAGAATAAAAATTTGTCCGTTTTCACTAATGATATTAACAAATTTATTAAAATCTATAATTTTGTTAACAAGAATAAAATTGTTCACTATAAATCAGTGCTGTAGTTAGCAAGTTGCACACAAGGTAAAATTAATTTCAAATTTAATTGAAAATATGAAAATCTCATCTCACCGGTGATATTATTAGCAAGCAGTGGCGCATTGACTTGCTTGTGAACGCTTATTTCCTCTATTTATCTCATTCTCATTTCTTGTCACGTATAAACTTCTTCATTCCTCGTCAGACAATGTAAAAACGCCGACAGATAAAAAGTCGGAAGACAAAACCCGCATCAAAGATGAAAAACCCTCACTTCCAAAACAAACTTATCCCATGCAGTTATAGTTTCTGTTATACCGTTTTGGGAGTGTTATTTGACCTAGTTTTGTTTTTATAGATTCATTTAATAGTAAGTAATATCACTGGGGTAAACTATATATAGGATGTAACAAAAATAAGTACAATTTTTTGATAAAACTCGGCTAGAACAACAATATTTTTTAGTAACTTTTTTCATAAACAGAATTTTTTTTTTTTTGAGAAAAAATATTTTCAATTTTCTTAGTCCTTTTAGACAGGTAGGTAATGATATGTTTTTTTTTACAAAACTTTGCAAATTTTTAACATATATCTAGAAGGTTTACAAAAAAAATAAATTATTAAGAAATATTATTGCTCTCGACGAGTTCTATCACTAGTTAACTTTCATGTACTTCTATTACACTCAGTATGGACATAGATTCTAATTTTGGTAATTTAGACTTAATGTGCTGGAATTAATGTAATGTTGATATTAATATCTGATGCGTTGGCAAAATTTGTCGTTAAGAAGAATTACAAGAGTAATTTAACTTTTTCTGAGCTTTACATCTTGCTGAAGGCACATTGTTTGCGGATAATACGAGGATATAGAGTTTTTGTTGTAATTCACGCATGTAGTTAGAAAATTATGGTCAGCACATTAAAAGCTTATCTTAAAAAGATGTTTTTATTCTGATTGTTGTTGCAAAAGCCTCAATAAGAATAAAGAAACTATTAATGTTTGCTACCTCCATGTATTATCAATTTGTTGAGGAAAGTATTCAGAATATGTCTTTTAGTAAAAGTTTATTAATTTATTGGTTAGTAATATTAACTGGTGTTTAATTTTCTCTCTGAAACCTACTGCAAAAACACATATTTTAGATTTCTTTCAGGGAGAACGAAATACTTGGTATCTCGTACCGTGTAGGTACCTGAGTGTCTGGTTGCACATGGGATGCCCTGGCCATCGTCCGCACGGTACGAATATGTACTCATTATTACCGACATCTATATACAAAGCAGATTGGCACACCCAGCAATAATATGCCGTGATATACAGAGTGATTCAGATTGATTGAAAGTAATGTGACTTGAAAAAGTTCTTATTATGATCAAAATTATCTTCCACGCAAAAAAATTAGCATCAATTTGCCGGTAGTGTCAAATTCTGTTACCTATATTACCGATTGTTCTTTTATTTTTTAAAATTGGACTGTTATTTATTCAAATCTTTACATTTGCATGGTATTTACGGAAAAACAAAAAAAAGTTAATTTTGGAAACATGTTTTCGTAAATAAATTAATTCTACGCTTAAATATCATGAATACATTTATTTTCATCCTCTTTCAAAAATTCACGCCAATGCAACCTGTCAATCGTATTTCACTGTCACAACGATGCGGCAAACAAATAAAATCTGATATGATCTTCGAGCATATACTGTCTAGAGGCCGCCTTACTGTGTTTGTTGTGAGCGGAATACATGCGGAAGCCGTGGTGTGGTGCGGACTGCGTATTATCTTAATATTTGTACTACCTCTTTTCTTAGCATTGTTTCATTATTAATTTTAATATAATTGCTTCCTGTCAGTGACATTTGTTTAAATATGTCAAAAATTTTATTAAATTTTTTTCTACAAATACAAAAACACAATAAAAAAACAAACACAACAGCACCAGAAGAAGATAGAAGCGCTCACAAGAAGACAAAGTTCAGAAGAGAAGGATTTAAAAAAGCAGAGAAAGGAGCCAGTGATTAATTTATCCAGTAAGATTCTCACGATAAAAGAGAAATCGGTATAAGAAAATGTTCTTAATTTCGCGTCTTCCACCCAAAGCAGTCCCAAGCGTCGACATAGTAGCAGCAGTGGAAACAACTGCATTCAAGCTAAATCAAAAAGAAACCAATTCAGATGGAATGTGAGGACAGTTCTGGATAAAATGAAGAAACCAACAACTAACTTGTCAAAAGAAGAATCGACGGCCATCCTAGCTCTGGACACGGACAATACAGTGAAAATCTTACCAGCAGACAACGGAAATGCCACAGTTATCCTGAACACAGATGACTACAATAGAAAAGTAGAAGAAGTACTGAAGAAAGGCTTCTATGCTAAGCTGAAATAGGATCTAACCTCTAGCATTGAAAGAAAGGTGTATGAGGTATTGAAGAAACACTAGCAACACCTGGACGATTCTACTAGATTCAGACTGACACCACATCACAGCAGACCACCACATCTTTATGGATTACCGACGATACAAAAAAAGGACATGCCACTCAGACCAATCGTAAGTCTAAGGGGATCGCCCTGTTATGACCTGTCTAATTTTCTGTTCCCAATTATAGTCCCGCTGGCAGGGAAGAGCGACACATATATTAAAGACTCGAAACATTTCATAGACATTGCGACGTCAATACAATTAAAACCAGAAGACCATTTCATTAGTGTCGAAGTAGAGAGCCTTTTTGCAAATGTACCCATCGATGAAGCTTTACAAGTGGTAGCGAAGAAACTAGAAGAGGATACAGAATTGCAGAGCATAACACATTTAACAATCAACGCAATACTGGAACTATTGGAGTGTTGTCTAAAAATTACTTATTTCCATTCTCAAACTAACTTCTATCAATAAACGGATGGACTGCCAATGGGAGCTCCACTTTCACCAGTTATCGCCAATATCTACATGGAATACTTCGAGGACACAGCTATACGCACAGCTACCATCAAGCCGAAGAAATGGACAAGGTACGTGGATGACACCTTTATTATCTGGAACCACAGCGACGCAGATTTAGAAGTATTTCTCTCGCACATAAACTCTCAAAAACCGAGTATCAAATTCACCAAGGAGAAAGAAGAAAACAACAGAATACCATTCCTAGATGTACTTGTGGAGAGAGTTAACAACACCATACAGATATCTGTTTATCGCAAACCAACACACACGGGACGCTTTTTGAACTATGAATCAAACCACGCCGCAAACACAAACATTGGGGTAGCCAACGCGCTGCTTGAAAGAGCTAAATCAAATTGCAACACAGACCAAGGTTATGAGGCAGAAGTCAAGGAGGAGACACACTCCAACGAAATGGATACGCGGAAGAAACAATCAAGAAAATACCGAAGAAGAATCGAAGAACAAAGGCGAAGCAGGTAAACAGAGACGAAGAAAAGAGAAATGAATTATACATTCCTTATATGAAGAGAGTTACCGATAAAAAAAAGAATTGCCAGCAAGTTCAACATATCAACCAGATTTCAAGTAATAATCTCAATGAAGAACATCTTTTCAACAAGAAAACTGAAACAGTCACCAAAATTAAAAACATGCATCTACAATGTAGATTGTGAATGTCGGAAAACATATATGGGAGAAATAAAACGACCGTTGGATATTAGAATAAAGGAACACACTGAGGGGAAGGAGCAAGAATCCTCAAAAAAGAAAAACACTGGTATAAGAGGAAGTTTAAAGAAGCCGCCATCATACAGAACAAAAATGCAGTTTCCAGCCAACAGAGAGTGGAAATTCGACCAATCTGAAGGAAACACATCACAGCAAACTCTAGCCTAACCATTAAGACCCAGGCATCCAAGACGCCCGACCCACCCATCGAACCTGACCAGCCACCCGTCACTAATGTTCACTGCCATAACACCATATATAAAGCTCGTATGTTAAGGAATTAGTCAGTAATATCAGGTCACCTGATGACGACAGCAGATTTTTCGCTTTCGAAACGTTGTGAATAGTGTATATAATATGTATTACAAATAAAGATAATGGAAGTTCAATATAAATTCGTTTTAATTCAAAATAACAATATTATTCGGGCCGGCCCGTTTGTCCGGTTGCTCCGTGGCCGTATCTGAGTCTATTCATATAATTATGTACATTTCAAATAATTTCTCTTCGTTTGTCTTTTGACGTAATGTTTGGATGATGTAGGCGTTGTAGAACAGGTTGAGCTGTTACTACTATTTGCGACAGGTTCAGACATTTTCACCCAAATTTCGAAAAACGAATATACCGCAAAAACACAAAAGAAACAATAACAAAAACGAATATACCGCGAAAACAAACACACAAAAATTATAACAATAATGAATACACTACGAAAACGAACAAACAAACAAACAAAAAATGATAAAATAAGTAGGTAAAATGTCAAAATGTAGAACTGAGCACGATGTCAACATCAGAATAAAGAAAATTGAAATTGATGTTACACAGAATAAAGAGTAGCGTAGTATTCCTTGTTACTCATATTTGCCTGTATTTTAAAACGCAAATACGAACTTCACGCATGTATCTCTTTAGATGGGTATGCCTATTTATTAAAACAAAAAATTAGTTTTTGTTTACGATCAACCGGAAAAGATACTTTACTTAAAGCTCGTTGCTATTTTAAACAGAATTGGCGGAAGGAATTATGCTGCCCACATTAGATTCATATATATAGAGTACTTATGTGCCATATCTTCCAGATTATGTATATATATATATATATATATATATATATATATATATATATATATATATATGTATAGGTACTCATCTTCCAGATTTTTTTAGCACAAGTTTCGAATAACTATAGAAGGACGTGTCATCATTTTGCAAATAGCTCTCTGTCAACCAAAAAAGGCTTTAATTTATTTTAGTATTCTACTGTAACGTTTTTTTGCAAGAGTAAATCTCATTTATAGAAATAGAATATAAACAGTGGCGTTTTCTTAAATTCGCAATCTTGACTTTATCGTGCTATTTGAAACTCTATTCGAAATCTTATTCATATTTCATGTTGTTCTTGCTAAACTAACCTTTTGAAATATATGAAGTTTAGTTGCATGTTCTTGTTTTGCGAAAGTGTAAATACACATATCGCTAAATATAGTTCACATTAAAACATTGTGTGTACATGTTCTGAATGAATCTGTGGTAAAGAGACACTAGACTAATTAGTGAGATATTGTTTAAAATTTTTCAGGTGTATTATATTAGTGTGTATATTAGCATTTTCAACATTACTCCTAAATTGCAAAAGTCAATAGATATCGATTTGACAACCAAAAGACTTAAAAAATGTTTAACTGCAGTTTCCTAATCTGACATTCCTGGGAAAAGCTGATTAGATTTTGGTAACAATTGGACAACCGGAAGTAATAATTTCTTTAAAAAAATCTTCGAAATATAATTTCTTGGAAATTTTTGTTATTACAAATATTGAAGAACAAATTCTCCATCTAATACATTTAATTTTTTTTATTATATCTTGCATAGATTTAGAGATAAAGGCACTGTAATATATAGAATAATTTAATTTAGTACATTGCAGAGACTAAGGCACTAAGGAAACCAGTTGACAAATTCAAATGTTTATAACATAGTAATGTTTAGTTTGTAAATGACAGATGTCAGTGCCAAAATTCAACAGTCTTAGTGACATTCTCAAAGCTTTTTCTGGGAAGTGAATTTAAATTTTCTTATTGTTTTATTAATTAAATATTTAAAATTGTAGGTAAAATGCATATATCCATCAGAAATACCGCCTATCTAGTTAATGAATTGGAAGAATCTCTAATATTTAGGAACTTCCTCATACAATGAAAAATAGATATAATTAGAATTGCATGTGTGCAGAAGACATGTTAAATACAATAAAAATAAACTTTGGGTAAAGTTCTGTAATTTTTTTGTTATAAAAAGACGGTTCGATAGCGATGTGCAATACAGTACTTATATAACATAAAATGGAAATGGCGAGAGGTATTGTACTGGCCACAACAGATTTTTTTGTTGTTATATTAGTAAATGAAATACGTAACCTTCTTAATCTAAATATTTAGTAGAAGTACCAGTGAACTATAATTATGTAGTCTGAAATCTACATAATAGGCTGAATCTCTTGTTACATTGCACATCAGTACATCTGACAACCTCAAACAAGTTAATAACAGCTGATCTAACCTAATCAATAAGGAGGTAGATACAGGAAAGTAAGAAATCTTCGGACTTTCAGTCAATTAATAAAATTTATTCACGCCGACGTTTCGACTATACTATAGTCTTCTTCAGGGCTCTAAAATATGATATAAAGGCGAAATAATAACATATGAACACAAAATAAATATAAATTACAAAAATTATAAAATATAGACTTACAGAATGGTCAGTTGAAACAAGGAAACCACATGTGGATAAAATAACATACAGCACGGACAATTAAAAAAATAAATAAATAAATATGAATAAATAAATAAATAGTTAAAACCAACATATCACAGAGAGAAATTCGTCTAAAATTAAAAAACTTGTCTTTGATGAATGCAATATTTATGGAACTACAAATAACTAGTAACGTGTAAAAAATTTTTTTTAAGAATAATTAAAGTTGAGGACTAATGTGAATAATTTTCGATTAATTACTGCAGGACCAATAGATGAGTGGGTGTGAGAACTCTGATGTGGGACCGTGAACTCCTTGATGGCAGATGATGTGGTGTGCATCCGTGTAAATTTTAATATTGTGTTGTTTTTAATTTTATATTTTAAGTTTGTTTTTAATATTAATTAAATTATTGTATATTAGGCTAAGATGTTCAATATCTGTTTGTGAATTAATGTTGTTTTTATCTTGTTTTATGAATAACATCTCTAACGTTAACCGTTTGTGTAAATTTGATTCCAATGCTAAAATTTTAGTGTTATCAAAATCAAATTCATGTTTATTGCTTTTAGCGTGTTCCACTAGCGCACATTTTATATTTCTATTATTATTGTTGGAGTTTCTTTTATGTTCATCAAGGCGTATTTTTAAATATCTTTTAGTTTGACCTGTATAAACTTTATTACAATTTTTACAAGGAATTTTATATATTAGATTGGATTGTATCTCTTTCTTTGTTGTGTCTTTTATTACGGTAAATAAATTTTTAACTGTTTTATGTTGTTTAAAGGCTATGTTTAACTCTAGTTTTTGTTTCATCAATTTTTTAAATTTTGGCGCTAGTTCTTTTATATACGGTAACGATATATATCTAACTTCATTATTATTGTTTTTATGTTCGACATTATTATTTGATGTTAAACTAAAACTAAAACAGTTACCTTTCGAAATAAGCTTCATTAAGAAATATGTAGATGACATAATTACCATAGCACCAGTGGATCAAATAGAATACATGTTGAACACGTTTAATAGCTTCCATCCTAAGATACAATTCACCATAGAAGAGGAGCAAAATAAGCAGATTCCATTCCTAGATATTTTATTATTACATAATGAAGACAACACAATAGACACGAAATGGTTTCGTAAACCATGTGCTTCAACACGGTTCTTAAACTTCAAATCGTATCATCCCATCCATCAAAAAATCAACGTTGCTCTTAACATGAAAAACCGTGCCCTAAAATTAACAAGTAATAAATATCATAATGAAATTAAAAATATTATAACGAACTTGCTTCAGATTAATAACTTTCCCAATAAACTAACCAACAAAATAATGAATACATCAAATAATAATGTCGAACATAAAAACAATAATAATGAAGTTAGATATATATCGTTACCGTATATAAAAGAACTAGCGCCAAAATTTAAAAAATTGATGAAACAAAAACTAGAGTTAAACATAGCCTTTAAACAACATAAAACAGTTAAAAATTTATTTACCGTAATAAAAGACACAACAAAGAAAGAGATACAATCCAATCTAATATATAAAATTCCTTGTAAAAATTGTAATAAAGTTTATACAGGTCAAACTAAAAGATATTTAAAAATACGCCTTGATGAACATAAAAGAAACTCCAACAATAATAATAGAAATATAAAATGTGCGCTAGTGGAACACGCTAAAAGCAATAAACATGAATTTGATTTTGATAACACTAAAATTTTAGCATTGGAATCAAATTTACACAAACGGTTAACGTTAGAGATGTTATTCATAAAACAAGATAAAAACAACATTAATTCACAAACAGATATTGAACATCTTAGCCTAATATACAATAATTTAATTAATATTAAAAACAAACTTAAAATATAAAATTAAAAACAACACAATATTAAAATTTACACGGATGCACACCACATCATCTGCCATCAAGGAGTTCACGGTCCCACATCAGAGTTCTCACACCCACTCATCTATTGGTCCTGCAGTAATTAATCGAAAATTATTCACATTAGTCCTCAACTTTAATTATTCTTAAAAAAAATTTTTTACACGTTACTAGTTATTTGTAGTTCCATAAATATTGCATTCATCAAAGACAAGTTTTTTAATTTTAGACGAATTTCTCTCTGTGATATGTTGGTTTTAACTATTTATTTATTTATTCATATTTATTTATTTATTTTTTTAATTGTCCGTGCTGTATGTTATTTTATCCACATGTGGTTTCCTTGTTTCAACTGACCATTCTGTAAGTCTATATTTTATAATTTTTGTAATTTATATTTATTTTGTGTTCATATGTTATTATTTCGCCTTTATATCATATTTTAGAGCCCTGAAGAAGACTATAGTATAGTCGAAACGTCGGCGTGAATAAATTTTATTAATTGACTGAAAGTCCGAAGATTTCTTACTTTCCTGTATCTACCTCCATCCTAACACAGTCGAATATTGATTTTTCAACTCTAATCAATAAGCCCTTTCACGTTCTAAATCGCTACAGTTCGGTCCTGCAGGCGAGCTTCTCCATCCGCGATCGATGTCCAGCGATGCACGTGTGAACTCACAAACAAATGATCGGGTGCCCTAACCAGACCTACTCGCCATCGCCACTCCGATTAGTATTGATCAGGGCTGCGGGTTTGTTTTTGTACCAGCATAACAACTGATAGCTGACCGAAGTGTTCGACGCGTACAGCGTTAGCTTCCTGCTTGTGTACCTATTAAATAAACCTCATAGAGAACTTTATCATGAGATCCTTCACTGATTCAACTCTGGGTATTTTGTTATAGAAGTGCTTGGATTTTTCTCTTTTGTTGCCGAATTGATTACATTTTAAAGAAACGAGATTTCATGTTTTATAGATGTATTTGTGTAATTCATAAACACATACGTATATAATTTAATATTTTCATTTTTTTTTTGCATCAAAGACCGGACATGGCTCTAACGCACCCATATTTGAAACAAACAGAAGTCTATTATTTATCACACAAAAACATTAAAACCTTTAATTTAAAAAGATATATTCATGAAATACATGGTCATATATGTATTTTTCTTATATAGTTTCGATTCTAAGTGAAGTTTTTTTATATTAAAAAAATTAAAATAAAAAATATGTTTATAATGCTTATAACAAAGGTTTTGAGACAAAAATAAACATCTGCAAAAAAGAGAAAGAATTTGGTTATTATACATTAAGACAAGGGGTTGTTCCTTTAAATTAAGGTTGTAAGAAATCTATGCTGCAATTCTGGGCACACTCGTAACGTTAGATACGATATCTGTAAGACTCGGAAATCACTACGATCAAAAATGCAATTCTGACGCATATCGTAACAAACGAGTACTCGTAAAACGTTCCGATTTCTCGTAAATATTTACTGCCAATTATTACTTGTCTGTAGGAATCGCAAAATATTTTAAATTGAGTGTATGTCGGTTATGTATATAAAAAATGGACAATATTCAACAAATTTTGTATATAGGGGCTCTTTTAGAAGAACATTTAAATAGGTAAATTCTTATTTGGTGTAATTTGCATAAAATAATATTTTTCCTGTGATAATATAGAAACTGTGTAAGGGTAATAAAAATAAATTTACGGGACTCCTTGAATCCATTTGAAATTCCGCGTTCATAATTTAATAAATGAGTTGGAGCCATTTGTAATTCAACGTGGTACCATACCCCTCTACTTGAAGGTATCTAAAAAATAAAATTATTTTAAATAGTTATAATATTTTTAGTTTTACACACATTTTTGCAAATAGGTACTAGCTACTTTAAATTTTACTGCTACGGGATCGTTCCAAAACCCTGTAGGTTGCAATTGTTGGATTTCTTTAAGCCAGTCATTCATATCCCGAGCAATCAAAGAAATTTGTTTTCTAGTGGTAAATCATTTGCTAGCCGAGGGGTAAAATTTCCCACAAACCGAAATGAAAAAATTATATTAAACAACGGTACAATAATCAGTATTACATTTTTTTATATAACCAATTCTTATAAAATTAATGCTGTTAATTTTTCAATATTAGTTTCTATGAAAAATGGGAGATTCAAAGTGTGTTAGGTGTAGTAGACGGTACGCATGTGGAAATACTTGCTCCACCAGTAGGTGATGAAAATCATCCACCGATCGTATTCATTAATAGAAAAGGACGGCACTCAATAAATGTGATGCTTGTAAGTTTATTCTGTTACTGACGCAGGATGCAGCTCTTACCCTTTGTTTTCATTTAGATTTAGGATTCTGATACGACAATAATAGCATGTAATGCAAGGTATCCTGGTTCAGTGCATGATGCTGCTATATAGCAGATGAGTAACATTAAAAATTATTTACGTGCAGAATATGAAAACGGCCGCAAACAATCTCATTTATTAGGTACAAGAAATCCATATTTATTAAAATATTTTTATATTTATATTTATATTATTAAATATTCAAATAATATAAATGTCTTTTATGACAATGACATAAAAACACTTAGAAATTTTAAAGGCTACTTCAAAATATTCGATACTTCTAATTTTGTTTTTCGACCGTAACGATCCTTACGATAGACTCGTAACTAGGAAATTTACAAATTTGAGCTCAGAATTGCATTTTTTGTAAATTTGTGACATGATCCGTTTCGAGTCAATCGGTAGTTACGACTTTACGTAGTTACGAGTTTACGAGCGATGGGTACAAAATTGCAGCACTAGTTTTACAACACTGACAAGAGACAATTATCTTCAACGCGACGCACTAATATTTTTTAGACGACTATTGTGATTTCAGTTTTGTGAAAAAGGTGTAATTTATTTATGCTCGTCTAAAAAATAATGTTCGTAACTTGTATTAAATTGAAATATCTTGACTCGTGTGTATTGACTTGCATCGTGCATCAATTTATATTCGCATGATATTCAATATTTTTCATAACTTGTTACGAAAATAACTATTTTAATACCGTGCCTCATTTGCCTCTAGTCATTGTTATTTTGTTTATTTGGTCTTCCAAGACATTATTGTACACATTTCTGCAAAAATTTACCTAAACTCTTCAATCAGGCGCTCCTGAGAAACATTTGGAGGACTATGGTCTCTCTCTCTGTCTTCTGTAAAATATGCTGTTAATGTCCTACAAGCATATGCAGATTCGCTGAAGATCGATCGCTGCCCATTTAAGGAATTTCTGACCAAAGTTCTGCTAACAGGTCGAATCGACGAGCTAATTTGTGTGACTACGTTCTAACTTTGGCCTGAATACATTCAATGAGTCTGTTCTTTTGATTTGGGGGTAAAAATTTGAATCGTTCAATTTATGGTAAATTAGTACATACACACCTTCTTCATATTCCCGTATAGTTCGGTAAATAGTCGTTTGTCCAATATTTTGATCCCCAAAAACCGCAATAATTTCGCATTTCAGTATCAGTTCAATTAATTTATATGTAGATCTGCTTACTTCAAGTTTATGTGTTCATGTAACATCTTTCAAAACTTTTTCTGGAAAATTTAACCTGGTATATTACATCCAATGACAACTAGATGTGACTTTATTTATTTCCACAGAATCTGACTATCTTCGACTGTTACGAGAATAACTAAATAATCATTATAAAAATATTTATAAACCAACTATCATTAGAAATCAGTGATGTTTTTTAATATCAAATTTTCGTAGGTTATTCAAATTATAAATTAGTTTAGTAAGCAAAATACATTTTTAAATTCTCTATCCATTTTGCATTTTTAATTTTTGATGTATAAATCCTCGATGGAATTTCGAATTGCTCAAAGCACTATACCTATAAGTTAAATAAGTATGGAGTTTTTCATTCCTTTGGCGGTTGTTTTATTTGGAAGACTGAAAAAAATTAAAGTACCTAGGTAATTTTTAACAGATCATTTCAGAGAATTATGTTTCATGGTATGTTTAAGTTGACGGTTGATGTTTAGATTGTCAGTTAATGACGGATGTTGCGACAAGGGTGAACGATTGTAATTTTGTATTGAACAAATTTCACTTATATTTTTGCGTAAGGGACTCATTTCTAAAACAAGTTTTTATGAAAGATCAACTAGCTGTATCCGCTGCAAATATTTGCAACATTGCAAATATTAAGGCATAATGGTATTAATCATAAATTTTTGTTATTTATAATGTTTGGTGCTCTTCTATACGGGTTTTTAAAACCATCCTTAGCTGCGTTTTTGAATATATAAAGAGAACTCTAATTAATTATTCAACACAACACTCAGTTAAAAATTAATATCTATATAATTTTAGAACTGAATGCAAGAAAAAAAAAATTATGTGGCCAGCCTATAACCTCCCGCTGGATATTTAACAGTGATCTCTATAACATAGCTCATAACAAACTTTATTTTACACTTAACAAATACATATATCATGCACAAAATCAATTTCACAAATATTGACAAAACTAATAGAAAAACTTAACAAAAATTCAAAATAGTACTCGTATCTTTACAGAAAGTCTTTTCAAAGCCGTACTCTGGAAGACAATGAAGGAAATCAATAGTACATAATATTTATGTATGATGGAGAATATATTACTTTTACAAACCTTATTTTCTTTAGAATCATATATATACGAAATTATACATATATCGTGAGCGTAAAGTTATAAAAACTAGAAAAATATTGTTCGTAGGGTAATCGCTCAATAAGAGCGAAACACGTGTCTACAGCTGCTATTGAGCGATTACCCTACGAACAATATTTTTCTAGTATATATATATATATATATATATATATATATATATATATATATATATATATATATATATTACTACTATATTCTCCTTAACACGGTTTTTGCCTCATATCGGCCTAATGACGTTAATAACTATTAATGTATGTAACTGCTTCCTGAGAGTGACATTTGCTTAAATACATCAAAATTGTTAATAAAATATTATTTTTGTTTGACGCATAGGCAAGATGATGCATAAATAGTAGACTGTGTTATTAGGATTAAAAGTGAGACTTTGTTTGATGATCAATTAGTTTGCATTTGCGAGGCGAAGCGCAGCGAAGCCGAGCGAAACAAAAATTGCAAATCAAACAAAGACACTTTTAATCAGAATAACACATACTATTTTTTCTCCAACCGAAATAAATATAATAATAAACCTTTCTTCACCATTTGATATTATTAAAAAATAAATAGCATATAATATGATTTGCAAATTTCTGTAGTAAAATTATTTGCCTTACAGGATTAAATAGTTATTTATGTACCTAGGACAAAAAATTGCATATTACAGCAGAGCTTGAGGCTATAATTTGCATTTTTTGCCGAGGTGCATATTACATTTTTCTGTTTACCTTACTTTAGGTAATAGATCTAGAAATAAATACACGTTTTTTTAAATTCGTAAAACCTTATTATTTATTATATTAATAATTATAGGATAATATATATCTTCTACCATTTTCACAAAATTTTAATTTTCTGTTTTATTTTGAAGGAAGACACACTCACAGACACATCAACACTATTTGACAGGTGAAAATAAACAAAACCAACAAAATAACCTAGAAAACAACTCTATCCAGCGACATCTTAGATTAACAATTAGTCATGTCAAAATTAATAAATTTTAGTATAGTTAATTTCATTACTAATTGTGCACATATTTAAATTAAATTTATCATTAAAATAATATTTTTATTTGCTCGTTTGATATTTGTTATTTACAATTCCTGTAGTACACACAGTTACAATAATCATAAAATCGTAGTAGGCTTAGCGGAAGAAAAAGGTTTGCGGACGAAAAGTGATAACGTTGAGAAAAGTGTCATTTTTCGTCCGAATATAAGTACGTAAAATTTCATTTTTCGTATAGGTAGACAGAAAAGTACTTTTAATACCTGTAAGTAAAAGTGTTACCTAGCAACAGTTACATTTTTATACTAGTAACAAAAAGATTAACTTTTAAAACAAAAAACAGTATTAAAAGCATAGCCTTTTAATACGGTTGGAAAAAAATAAATTATTTTATAAATTTAAATTGAAAGTTATTTAATAGTTATTTGTATCACTAGGACAGAAACTGATCTCGCAAAACAGTTTCTGGGTGTGTAATACACAAAATTTTTTGTGCCGACTACTCCATAAATTCTTCGTATATTTCTCTGCACTATTCTATTTTTCATAACCTAAAAAAATGAACATATATCTTTATGGGTTGTGCATTGCAAGTTTAATTATAATTACTCGTATTTGAGCTTAAAATGCGTAATTATTTTATATTTATTGAAAATATATCGTATACACATTAGGTATATATATTTTTGTACTTTCGCATATTTTCAATGACGGATGGTGGAAACTCACGTGAAGTTAGTGTAGTTTGTATTTACAAAACAAACTAGTCCTAAATTTGAAACTTATAATTAATTTATACGAGATAACAGCATACTATAATTTTTATGACAAAATTTACAGCCCGATTCACAAAAAAGTTTTAGCTAATCCTCATTTTTGGATTACCGAATTCTACTCTAATTTTGACGGTTAATAACTTAAAATATAGTCTAATCTATTCCTAGTTTCTACCTTTATTGATAATATCATGAAAATTAAATTTTAAATACCGGAATAGAATAGAATTCACTAATCCAAAAATAAGGATTAGCTTAAACTTTTTTGTGAATCGGGCTGTTAGTTAAGTTACAATAATTAAAGATTTAGCCCTAAAATTTTAAACATTTTGCTATTTCTTGTGTTGAAAATAATCTTAAATTGACATATCACCAGAACTGTAATGCCAACTCTTTTTGCTGGCCTAGGTCAGCAACAGCGCATTTCTGGACGATTTTGAGTTCTGTAATACTAGTCAAATTGGACGGGGGTACGAAAAGTTATTTACTAAATACTGTTACCGCAAAGTTGAAGGTTGTACCATTATATTAAATTTTTATTAGTAAAAAGTTGAGCTGAAAAAATATATTCAATGTATATTTAAAAAAAAAAACTATTAAAAGCTTGTATAAGTGATACTTCCGGTTATCTGAGAAACAATAAAAACTAATGAGCTTTTCCCACATTAGTATAGAATGGGTAAACAAAATTCAAAATTTTCTGATTGATAGTATTTGAGTAATCGTGTCCACAGTATCCACACATACATACATGCACACCCACCCACTCACATATATGCCCACAGACATTGCAAAAATATTAAAATCGGATTCTGGGGACATTAAAACGTGCTTATTCACTAAAATCTCTATATGCGATGTTCTCTTACCAAAAGCAGCGGGAGGTAAAAAGATGCCAGAGAACAAACTTACAGTTAATAGTCACATTTAGGTAAATTATATAACTGTTAATGTTTATCAGAGTCTGTTGTCTAGTTTGTATACTTGCAGCTAAATATGTTAAATCTGAAATCACAGAACAAATAAATGTAATTATTTTTATAATGTGATAAAACTGTATAAATCTTCAATGATTGTATGTTAAATTTCCACAGATAAAAAAAATAAGAACTGTCTTACATCTATAATAGTAGCAGTGGGATAGGATGGATCTTATGGTTAGTTTGATAAGGAATTTTGTATATTATTGTAAAATTTTTATTTTAATAGATTATTAATATTATCCGTATGTATATTCAACGTCTTTCAGTGTTATACTTATATTTTATTAATACAATTATTTAATTTTATAATATATAATATCTATATAATTTTTGTCAGCATCACCGCAACAAATATTTACTGTTGTAATCAATATGTTCCATTTTTGTGTTCAATTTTAATTTTATTCGTTATTTTAATGTGAGTACAATGAGTATTTACTTTTCACATTAACATCTTTACTGGGTTTATCAATATGTTTAATTGTTATCTAGTGTATAAGAGCAAAAAAAGCAATATCCAACTGATTGAGCATAATAAACTTTTTATACTGTTTTCCTTATTTGAAAATCGTAGTAAGTGAATGTTTAAGCACAATTTAATTGACCAGATAAAATGTTATGCTAGTGGTAAATTCGAAATTTGGTCGAAAGGTTTTTGTGCTGGTGTAAAATATATAAAAGAAAGTTGCAACGCAACAATAAGTGCAATAACAAATGGATTAGCAATAATATTCGCAAATTCAACGTCTTTCAGTGTTATACTTATATTTTATTAATATAATTATGAATCAAGCTATTATATTTTAAAGTCTATATGATTTGTTGTCACCAACAAATGTTATTATTGTTATAATCACTACGTTCCATTTCTGTGTTCAAGTTTAATTATTTTATTAATTATTGTGACCTACAATGTATAAAGGAACATTGTTTTTTTATTTTTAAAATTAACATCTTTATTCGTTTTAGCCACCAACATGTTTAAACGCTAACGTTATTTAGTGTTTGTGTGGGAAAATAGCAATCAAGACATTTTTGACGAAACACAAAATCGCCATGTTGATACATCAACCGTACTTACTTGTCCTAGTGCCATGTGAATTAATTTTATTCTCAAATTTTAAATCTGCGTTAAATGGCACCAAATTCGGGGCCGATATACAGTTATGAACAACCTAACAAAAAAGGTCTGAATGCATTGCTTCCAACCAATATAATTATACTCTCTTTTCTATGCTTCCAACAATGAAGTATCCACATGAATGTGGCGGTGTGGGGTCCGGGGAGGACAGTACACTGAGGGTGGCAGTATTATTTGTTTTGTGTAATTTTATAAATTGTCAATGTTCTAAGATCAGTCTCGTTATTTTGTAGTCACACCTCGTGTGTATATATATATATATATATATATATATATATATATATATATATATGGGATAAAAAAACCTAATATTGAATGTTTTATATTATATTTGCAACAATAAATTTCCATCTGAAAAGTCCGGATAAGCCGAAGTAATGTAATATTTTTGAAACCATATACAGGCTTATTTTTTCAAGGTGTGCATAGGAGATTAACATGGGATTTCAGTTTTTTGCAAACCGTTGCACCCCGGTTTAACTTACGGCGATGGTGGTGGTGTCAGTACAAAGATCCGAAAATACTAAATACGTAGAAATTATCCAATATTTTAGGCGCATATATTAGTTTTAAAATTTATTCATTTTCCTATTAATAGAAGTAGCCATGCCAAATTTGAACAAAAAAATAAACAAGTGCTTGACATTTTATCGGTCAGAATAGGTTAATTGACATTGTCAAGAGACATTACCTTTGAGTTATTAATAGGAAAATGAATAAATTTTAAAACTAATTTATGGGCCCAAAATATTTTATAATTTCTATGTATTTGGTATTTTCGGATGGGGAAATTTTTTATCTTTGTATTTACACCACAACTACAAGTAAAATCGGAGGGCAACGATTTGCGAAAAACTGATTTCCCATGTTAATCTCCTAAGTACGCCTTGAAAAAAATCACTCTGTATATATTAATATTTGAATTATTAGCGCGCTGAAGAAAATAATAGTTGATTTTTGTTTGGAATTTAACAAATTTGCGATGACATTCACCTGTGCACCGTTGTCGATAAGAATCTGTATCCTGAACCTGTCAAATGACATATAAGATCGTTGACGTCGCGGTATATTTCAGATTTTCATAATGAAAAACTACCTACATATTTATGAGCAATTATTATAAGTAGACTAACAAATAAATTAAAGTGATGAGTATAAAATAATTCAAAATAATTTTTATTGTTAAAATGTTTAGAAAACATACATGCATACGTAACGTTTAACGTCAGTTTTCACTATCAATATTTTTTCCAGAGAACACATTGGGTGGTAGTATGAAACAAGTGATTAAGGGTATTAGCTAGGAGATGACTAGCAGTGTTTTAGTTAAAAGTTGTGTACAATTAATTTTTCTGTAACTGCTATTTGAAGTATTTTTCTCTAAAATAATCCATAAACGATTGACAGCGCTAAAACACTGCTAGTGATCTCCTATCTAATCACCCTTAATCACTTCTTCATACTACCACCCATAGATTTTTACTTTTTAACAAAATTTTAAACTATGACGAGATTGGTCAGTTTTAAAGGCCTCCAGTTCTTGTAGAAAGCATGTTAATCAAAAATTATTAACAGATTTACTATCTATGGAGTCATGGGTTAAGCGTTGTATATTATACAGGATGCAATATAAGTAAGTGACTTATATAACATCCTATATAATAAAACGACTTATTACAGTGATTAGTTTAGATTCACTTTGTTATTATGAAAAGGTTTTAATAACAATATAAAACAGTACGCCTGGCCTAGGCCTACATATTAAGATAAAACAAATGATAAATGATGACTACGATCACCGAAACACGTAATAAAGAAAGGTTAAAAGTACAATACATATAATAATTCATACATGCTGCATGATGCACTATGCACACATGCCATCAGGAAGACAGCACTTGATCTATTTTTAGACAGCACTCAGCGCTCCACGCTCCACGCCTAACTTCTGACTATCCTTTGCTTATCTTGTTCCGACGCCATGCCTAGCGATCTGAATGGTTACTCACCTCATATTAGCTATCAGCATAGGCGCCGACTTTTTCATATTGGGTACGGGTGCACAAAATAATAATAATAATAATAATAATAATAATAATAATAATAATAATAATAATAAATTGTTGGGGCCAGAGCAATATCTCTCGCCATTTCCGTTTTGTTATATAAATATCGAATTTAACATTTCTTATTAACACAAACAATTCTAATTATATCAATAAGTGTATCATGTCTCTTTATTATAAAAATACTGTAATTAATTTTTTGCCCTCCTGAAGTGTAATGGGAGCTTTACAATTGTATACACAGCAAGTGTAACCTACAACTAAATTTAATTTAGAAAGCAGGTGTAATCATTTAAACAAAATTAACCTCTTTTGACGTCTTGTCAGATGTCAAATTCAGTCCCTATGTTTCATTTTAAATGGGACAGGCAAATACATTGCTGTCAATCAAATGCCAAGTTGTAACCATGGATATGACAAATCTACTGTGGTTTCACGTTAAAAAATACTCACGGTATGTTATTTTGTACCTCTTTTGGGGTTTTTCGGGTAGCCAATTGAGGGAGGTGTTTTGAGACGCTTCAGTTATATTTGGTGGGGTGCACTCTTGAGACGAATCACTTTCAACCTCATTATTATCCATATTTAAAAGAATAATGACAGGTAAAAATTATCAATTGTCAGAAAGTAAACACAAGCCTATTTATTAGAAAGTGAAACAAATGTACAATGGATAACAAACACGTTTGTTATGATGATAACGTACGGTTGAATGATATTGTCATAGACAAATAATACTCTTTAGACCGGAAACTTATGTGTTACTTACACTGAACATTACACCTGGTGGTTGGAATAGAACTAAAATGTAAATTAGGCAACCCGTTTTGAATTATGTACAAAATATTGTAGTTTTGTTTATTGATATAAATTTATTTTGATATTAAAATGCATGTGCACAACTTTAATGTTTAATTATACTTTTACATTTATACATAATAAAATTTTATTTTTAAAATAGATTTATGTCATCTTCATTGAAATAATTGTAAAGGTTTAACAAAACACGAAATTATATACATGAACTTATAAACAAATAAAATTAAACAGTGTTACATTAAACACTTGCCTAATAGACACACTTCAAAATATGTCAAATTCATAAATTTACGCTGGGCCTGCGCACTCAGTGTGTAATTACTGACTTTCGATTTAGTTATCTGTGCACTCACTTTGGCGCTAGTATCAACACAATATTCACAAAATGAATTGTTTCCCCCCGTCATTTCTTAAAAATTTGAAGATGCAAATCGTGCGAATGTCAAACCGGTGTTTCAAACGAGAAGTGCGATATTGAAAATTAATACTTTAGTATCATTCATTGTGTTAACATTGTTTAATTGTGTTTTACGTTATTCTTAGTATTATTGGTGTTCATTTTTATTCTATAATTCTTTTGTACTAATACCCGTGTTATATTCCAGTAATGAAAGTAAAAAAATTAACCATGCCTCCTAAAAATCGATGTTGTGTTCCGTTTTGTGATAAACTGGATCCAGTTATTCATAAATTTTCAGCTAATTTTGAAGAACTATTTAATACTTGGATAGAATGTATTTCTTCGAAGAAATTGCAAGATATGGACCCGAAGAATATTTATAATATGTCATACTATGTGATAAACATTTTAGCGAAGAATGAAAATACCAGGGACTATGATATTAAAAGTTTACTTAGTTCCTACTCTGTTTTTAACCGGTATGTGAATTTCATTATTATTAGTTTCATATTTTATGTTTAAGGTGGTCCATATCAGCATTGTTTTCTTTTTCCGAGTACTAATGTAGAACGTACTAATACATCGATTGCAGGTAAATTAATAATCCAAAATTTATTTTCTCAGGAAGGTTAATCTTTAATTATTTATAGAAGTATCCACGCAAAATGTTTGTATTGTCAGCAGCGAACCCAGTAATATTGAGTATGGGGAAAACTCTAAAGGTATTGTTTATATTTAAATATATTTTTGCATAAATTATTATCACTTTGTGTAATTAATTATTTTCATTGTTGTAATCAAATTTTCTTTATTGTAATTAAGCATTTTCATTGTTGCAATCAAGTCATTGTATGACAAATTTAAGTAAAAATTCAAGTTGTTTAATATGTTTTTAGTATATTTATTTATGAGAAATGCAATATATATTCCATCGAAATAGTTATACGATTTATCTTACAATATTGCAGATTTGAATAATTGCACGGCTACTTCTTCAGAGTTTGCGTTTCTCAATACAGAAGAGACTAATTCAGCAAGTGAGTTTTTCGACTTTATGCATATACTTATCCATACATATATAATAAAAGCTCAGTAAATATACATAATTGTTATGTATTTTTTAATAAATTGTATTTTTTCGCAGAATTACTTTCTATGTAAGTCATAAACTAAATACAATTTTCGATTTCAATTTCATATATTTGTGTTTTTTATTAATATTCCTAAATAATATTATTTGTTTATGAAATATGTATGAATTATGACTATTTGCATATACATACTTTAGTGAATTTGAAGTAATTTACGCAAATGGTCAGTATTCATACATACTTTATAAATTTATGTAGTAGTATTTAATACAATCAAAAATTTCAAATAACCCGCCTTCAAAATTTTAGTTCCTTGTGCAACCACCGAGCGCTTACATCGCTGAGTTTATAAAGTCCCATGACAACGATAGAGTTCCCAATCTATATACGTAGTATATGTATCTATTGTCTATGAATTTACGTCTAATTCAAATGTTTCCCACGCATCCTTATTTCCCACCTCAGAAAAAATAGGTGGACCAATAGTTGCTTAGTAACAAAAAATGCAAGGTCTTAAAGTGACGTTCGCAACATCTATTGACTGGAATTGAGTACTAGCGGCAAAGGCCCGGCACTCGCCGTATGTTTCCAAAGGTTGGATATTGTTTATTTTCGTAACCAGGTGACTGTATGGAATCTGTTACTTTCGTATATGGTCGTGGGAAAAATAAAGAACTGCAAAGATTTTTCTAAACCTATAACGAAATTCAATTTCAGGGTTCATAACCAGTTAGTTGCATATGCACATACTTGTATACATATAAATTTCGGTATGTCATTATTTTACAAAATATATCACAATTTATGTTTATACCTACTAGGAAACTGATTATTTCATAAAAGTGAAAAAAATACTTCTACCAAATAAATTTGCATAACAATAGAGTTGTTATTTTACATTCCATGAATTTATCGTATTTTGCATCCTGAAATTTCATTTTTTAGATAGTAACAAATAAATCACAGAATGGAATATGATTTACTATCTCACATGAATACACAAAAATTCACTGCACTATTTTAGTTTAACAATATAAAATGAACTCTGTGCGTAAATGTTCTATGTAAACAATGAAATAAATACATTGTAGTAATACCAATAATTTTTCTAGATGTTGTAGATATATAAATATAAATTTGTAGACATATTTCTAAATATCAAAACGTTATTTTTTTTTATTGATAGTTTAGCTTATATAAAACTGAATCAATAGTAATAAATTTGAAGGACTTCAAGACATCTTTGTACCAATTACAGTATAACATCTTTAAGAATGCACGAGATAGACTCAACTGAGACTGAGAATGCTGGTGACATTTGTAACATACTCGCTAATAACACTAATGCACAAGAGTCACTATTCACCTTCCTTAAACGCTTAAACGAACGAAACTTTCTGCGAAGTTGTAAATAAGAAAAGAGTGTATTAAACTCCACACTGAATATCTTACTGTATTCACCATTCTAAAGCCTCCTTTTTGAGGCAGTCTCTGCTCTTTCTTGCACTTTCCATGGGAAAGAATATTATTATTATTATTATTAATAATAATAATAATAATAATGTACTTAATTGTTTAAAAGTTCAGTACAACTTTACTTATAAACATGTTGGTTGGAATATTTCACATACAATATAAAAAAAATATTTTTCTCGATCAGTGATTCTCAAAATACGGTATCTAACATAGGCTGGAACTTTTTCGGGTTTCTTGGCCATGGTCTTTTAGGTATAATAATGTCAGGCAAAGAAAGCCTTAGTAATTACTTAGGAATCTAACTTATGTATTTTAAATGACAAGATATATTTTATTTGCTCATTCTTCTATTAATTCTGATTCAGTGACATATTCTCGTATCCGTACATAAGATGTTTTTGGGAAAAATGCATATGCGAGTACTGGATTCAGTCTAAAAATCGGATATCCCGATTTTAGTAAATAAGCTCGTATTAAGGTCCGTAGAATCCGATTTGTGTGTGTGTGGCGCGGAGGGGGGGGATATGTGTGAGTCTGCAAGTTGCATGGACGATGCCTCACAAACTATAAAACTTAAGACCTGTTTAACTACGTATTCCTCAATCTGACATCAATGGAGAGAGCTTACAAAGTTTGGTAACAATTGGATGGACAACCGGAAGCAGTAGTTCTTAAAAAAATCTTCTACAAATATTGATGAACATAAAATTCTCCATTTAATACACTTATGTCTGGTTTTATAAACGACAGAAAAATTTACTTTCAAAATAAATAAAATTTAATCCTTCAAATGACAGTCGAAATTTTGACAGTAATGTTATAAATGCCACAAAAAGAATAAAATTGATTCGAATTTGTTAGTTTGAATAAATTGACTACCGAAGTAAATTTATTATGCCCTTTATAAAACCGGGGGTTAAAAAATTACTATTTATTTCGAAATAATATCTAATATAAAAAATTTCCAACAATAGTTTGTTACGGTTAAATTTAGGGTATCACTCATTTTCTTTCTTTCATAGAAATGTTTCCTCTTCATCTTTGTTGGATGCTTTCTGTATACTTTCCATCCAAACAGTTTTGAATAAGCTTTTCGAAAATAATATTTAACTGCAATAATTAACTTCATTTGCCACAATTGTCAGTAACACTACAGTAACTTACCTATTACTTGTAATTTTGTAATAAGGTTTAAATACTAGTCTATCTTTCGCATTTTTGTTTCATGAATAAATAATCATGTGTTTTATTGTTTACAAAATTTGACAAGACACATAGCGTTGGTTAGTGGCCTTCACCTTGTCTGTATAAAGGTACGTTTCACTAGTTTCGCTTAATATAAATTGTGACGATGGTCACTAGAATTGAATTTATTCTTCATGTTTAACGTTGTAGCCTTGTGGTTAGCATGTCAGTTTTTTTTTGCTAAAGTTTGATTATTTAAAACAAAGTTCAAATCCCACAAGTAAAAATATTATTTTTGCATTTTTTATTGGTTTGTATTGTTTTGAATTACGCATACAATATAATTGTTTGGTTATATTGTATGTCGTTTGTTGTAAAATGTATTGTTGTATTTGGGTTATAGCTGCTACTGTTTATAAAATTGTTGTTTATCTGTCAGCTATTGTGTGGTCGAGTGGCTAGTGCGCTTGACCAGCACGCTAGATATCGTCGGTTCGATCCTACATGAAACTGTATTTTTTATATTGTTATTCAAACTTAGCGAGAATTTGCAGGATGAGTAAAAACGTGTTTGAACCTTTTTTGATATTTTTAACGGTTTTTCGGGGTATAAATAGAAGCTCGAGCATTAGCTACAGGCAGAGAGTGTGTGCTCTCTCAAGGGAGCGTTAGCTCTCCAACGAGCATAAGATGGTGTGTGCCGTCTTCTGCGAACCTGGTGAGGGCCAGGTGAGCGGGTTGTGGATGACCTTGGCTGCCTCTGACTCAGTGCTGTTGGTGTGTGCCGGCAGCTCGTGAGAGAGTGCAGCAGGTGGACCGTACCGGTGTAGCCGGTTGTTTCCGTGCAGTGGTGTTGGCCGCTGTACGCCGTAATCGCGATTGTCAATGAGTGTTGGTGTGTGCCAACATTGTTAGATTGAAATCGCGATTGTTAATGAGTGTTGTCAAAGTGACAACACTGTAACCGTACCGTGTTCCCGTAACTTTGGTGTGTGCCATTGTTACTCGTTCATAGCGTGTTCCCGCAACCTTGGTGTGTGCCATTGTTGCCCGTTCATTGTTGATCGTGCGTAGTAGAGAAAATATCCTGCAAGTATCGCTGGTTCATGGTTACTTTGCTTTGTTATATTTTTTACTTTCTCGTTTTAATATATTTTAATAAAATATTAAAAATGATTACAATTGATTTCATTGTCAAAAGCCGAACTCTGTCTCCACTAAGCTACCCGAGCACTTTTTGGCGTTCCAGCCATCCCTTTCAGCGACGCTATGAGAGCGTCCTTTACAGGATCGACCATCTCTCCTTATGCTGTGTTTCCGAATTATTGGCGCCCGAGCAAACCCTTTGACAGCATGGAGAACGAGCAGGGACGTCAGTACAAAATGGCGACCGAATAGGGACAGCAGCGTCCTTTTTTTCCGTTTTTGCCGTTACAAAATTTAAATAAATAAAAATCAGAATTCATTTTAATATCTTTATTTAATAATGATAATATTAGGTTAGGAGGTTAAATCCGGTATTGGCTTTGGGGGATATGATGATGCCAAGTAGTTATATCCACCAAAACCCAAAATATGCCTATTGTTTTTGTCATGAGAATCCTACTCCCACGTCCTCGAAAGCAAGTTTGCTGCGTAACCTCTGGATACCGAGCGGCCAATGTATGGTCGTGAGGGAACTGACGGGATAGGGTGAAAGGCGAAACTTCGGCGCCTTAAAACCGAAACATCTTGGCTAGAGGAGAAAACCCCAACAGAAAATCCTGGTCCTCCAAGTTGGGGGTTAAATCGACGGGCTAGCAACTCGCCATTTGGAAAAAAAAAAATTGAAATGCTAAAAATTTCGATACTTTGCCTCGGAAGGACGGATCAAAATTACGAAGAACGTAAAGAAAACGGACTATGAGAATGGCTACCTGGAACATACAGGGACTCAGAAAGAAACAAACAAAAGTCTTCAAAGAATTAAGAAAAATGAAAATCGACATATGTGTTCTAACAGAAACAAAAAAGAAGGGAAAAGGAAACGAAAAAATAGAAGAATACAATAGCCAAATTAATAATTAATTACAGAAAAACCGTTAAAAAAAAGAACTAGATGAACAGTTCGGAAGATAAAAATCAACAAGTGATGAAAAAATACAACCTAGAAAGTTTCGAACATGATTCAGTTAAATTCTTATATAAACTGAGACTATCAAATAAGTTAAATGAAATCTGTATAGAAAACGCTACAGGATACAGTGAAAAGATACGGGAAAAAGATCCAGAATGGTTATCAGAAAAGTTAAAAATCTAATTGAAACCCAAAAAATCTGTTGTGGCCAGTACAAGATCTTCCGTCAATTCGATGTATTTTGTACAAATCCCATACCAAAAGTACTGTGGAACAGTTTCTATATAATATCATGTAAAATTGAAAACGAACACATACTATTTTTTACAAATTCCATACCAAAAGTTCATTTGAAAAGGTTCTATAAATCCAATAAAATTATGACATAAACAAACACTACGTAAAATGCACTTGACACATTTCTTTCAGCTTCAGCTTTCCCCTATTTTATTAGGGGTCGCTGTTTCCTCTTCTCTTCCACTCATTCCTGTCCAACGCATCTTCTTCACACAGTCCTTGCTTTCTCAAGTCTTCTGCGATACAGTCCTTCCATCTTCTCTTTAGCCTTTCACTGCATGTCACTTGCGAGGAACACTATGACATACTAATTTTTGATCCCATACTTTCCATATTTGGTTTTGCACTTGCAACAGACATCTGTCAATTAGAATTTTTTGAATGAGCCTCTATTTCCATGATAAATAGCAAAGCTGACTAATTCTTTAAAATTAATTTCTTTATAATGCTTTAACTCTACATCTATTGAATATGAAGGAAAATATATAATCAAACCATATAAAGAGTATTTTCTTTTATAAATATAATAAAAAAATGTCAAAAAATAATATTTAACTTCGTTTTTTTAAGAAAAACTGTTAAAAACTTCAAATAAGGGTACTTTCGGTGGATCAATTATAACCAAAATCTAATCAACTCTTAATAGGGATGTACAGAAGAGGAATACGAAAGAATTATAATTTTTAGAATTGTAGTATTGAAGTTATCGTCGGAGAAAACTTTGTCACACACGGACATACATACACACACACACACACATACATACATACATACATATATACATACATACATACATACATACACACATACCTACATACAGACATCATCTTAAAAATAGTAAATTCGTATTGCAGGGACTCTAAAACGGGCTTATTCATTAAAAACTCACCACCGAATTTTTTGACCAAAGACAATACCTTCCTTACCTAAAGGTGACGGAAAGTAAAAAGAGCATACCAAAAATGGTTAAAAACACATGAAGCTAAATATAGACAAGATTACACGTATTGGAACAGAGCAGTAAAACAAGAAGTTATAAAAAGCAAAAATATAATGTGGGAGAAAAGATGTGAAAAATTAAAAAGATGTATGGGTGGTACGAAAGTGACGGAAGCGTGGAAAACTATAAAAAATTTAAGAACGGAAGGAAAACAATCAAATAATATTCAACTAATAAACATGAACCAATGGAGAGAATATTATGAGTTACTACTAAACGAAGATAGAGAAGAGTACAAAACACAAGACATAAATATGGAGATACCGGAAAATAGAAATGTAGAAAAAATAACGAACAAAGAGATTCAAGAGGCTTTGAGGCACTCAAAGAATGGAAAAGCAGCGGGGTCTGGAAACATCCCTATGGAACTAGTAAAATATGGGCTAGACGTTTTACATGAGATTATAGCAACATTGTTTAATAAATTCATGGCAGAAGGAGACTATATACCACAAGACTGGAATTTAGCTTACATCAGCTCAATTTATAAAAAAGGAAACAAAAAATTGTGCAATAATTACAGAGGCATAAGTGTTACTAGTGCATTAGGGAGGTTATACTAAAGAAAAGAATTGAAGCAGAAATTCAAGATATAGAACAGCAAAGTGGTTTTCGTGCCGGAAGATCATGTCTGGACAATATCTTTGTACTACAACAAACAATAGCAAAACGAAGAGCTAGAAATCTACCCACACATCTCATATTTGTAGATTTAGAAAAAGCGTATGACACGGTTCCATTAAAAAAGCTTTTTGAAACATTGACAAAGGTTGGCCTTAATAAGACGTATGTTAGCTTCATATGGAATATTTACCGAAACGCCGAGAGTGCAGTTAAAATAGGAAAGTCAATTTCGAAATCTTTCTCGATTACAAAGGGTCGTAAACAAGGTTGTAGTTTATCACCTACCCTATTCAAAATATACATTCAAGAAGCATTGAACGATTGGAAACGCAAAGTGACAAGGCTGGGAATCGAAATGAATGATCACTGCTTGACGACCCTTTTATTTGCCGATGATCAGATAATCATAGCAAATGATGAAGACGATATGGAATATATGTTCAGAAAACTAGTAGAAGAATATAAAAAATGGGGCTTAAACATGAATATAACTAAGACAGAATACTTTGTTGTTGGGAATGACACAGGGACGTCAGATACAGAACTGCAAATAAATGAAATCATTAAAAAGTGTGAGGAATACAAATATCTAGGCAGTATCATATCAAAAGAAGGAACATCAAAAAAGACATACAAAACAGAGTACAACAAGGTCGAAAAAGTATTAGAGTTCTTAACTCGGTATTATGGTCAAATCGGATAAAATTGTAAACAAAAATGACAATCTACACAGCGATTGTAGAGCCAATTTTAACGTATCGTGCTGAATGCTGGCAACTTTCTTCCAAGGACAAGAAGTTAATTGAGACAGTACAGATGGATTTTAAAAGACGAGCATGCAAACTGTCCAGAATAAAACATGTAAAAAATGAAGAAATCAGACGTCGGACAAAAAGCGTGTATACTAGCGCAGAAAGAATAGAAACTAGACAATTAATATGGTATGGTCACGTGATGAGAATGGGAGAAGACCGTTGGCCAAAAAGAGCCCTGCAATATGCACCACCAAATAGAAGGAAAAGAGGAAGACCCACTACATCGTAGATACAAGGAGTCCGACAAAATATGATTGACCGAGCTATAGATGAAGACGACTGGCAAAACAGAGATATGTGGCGATCGAAATGCGGGATGCGGCAGAAGCTGTAGGAACCCTGCTGATGTATATATATTAGAGCAGCACTGATTGTTATTGTTGTTAATATTATATTTGAAATTTACGGTATTTTCTCTTATTTACTGTAATAACTATTTCACATTTAAAGCTTACTGTTGTGGATTGTTCTTTAGCTCATACCTTTCTTCTTTTTATTAGAAACAAATATTTTGTTGTTCGTTCTTCTTCCACCGTTAGATTTCAGGGAGGGCACTTTTTTGACAATAAATTGAATATCCGGAATTCGTTGAGTGGTCTTGAAGTGTTGAGCAGTTGTTCGCCGCGGCGTGCTAATTTTTTATTTTTTTATATACGTGGTAGTAAATCATTTTCGAGTGCTATCTTTTACCATTGAGTGGTATCGCATTGCGCGGATTATTAGCATCGAAATTTTATGACTCGCTGTTATTGCGTAGTGTCCCGCGAGCATCACGTGCTTCGCGTGAGGACGACCCGGATTGCTGTTAGGAGTCCATCTCTTCGGAGGCTCAAATTTTACTTTCCCACGTCATCGTTTTTGGGGCATCTCCACCTGGTGTGTTGCCGTTCGACCAACACTGTCCACACCGCACTCCAGACGCTCAACTGCCTCCGACATATCCCCACCACATTTTCTTATGAACTGTTTTCATTCTATATATGTGAAGATACTTTATTGTTGCGCTGAATTCGTCGACTGGAGACTTTATTTCCATGTACTCACTTGTTTGGGACTTTATGAGAAAACTTTCATGTTTTATTATTGATCAGTCACTATTAGACTATAGTTATATTTCATCATTATGGTGATTGTTGTGTCTAGTACACCACATTTATAGTTACATTAATATAGTTTGCATCTTTATATTTAGTCCTTCGCGGATTGTTTGTACTCCGACATCATCTGGCTATAACTTGCCCTGCGTCCACGGTTGGCCAACAATGGGGGTATAATTGTCGTTCGGGTTACAAGCTCATTCGCGTCGGTACTCTTGTTTTTGTTAATAATATTTATAATTGTTTAAACTTCACTGCATTGTTGCCGTTAATACATTTCTTTATATTTTTTACAGCATTATTGCAGTAACATATTCATTTTTATACTCACAAAAATTTCAATAACTTTTATTAAAAATTTATATTGCTTTATTTAAATCTTGAGTTTAATTTTTTTGTCGTTTTCAGGCAACAATAAAATACACGGTAGGTACATTTTTGTAAAGATTTCCGTTTCGTAATTTTCGGGAAAAAAATACGTGGCGCCCTTATCCCTTTTATCATTATTGTCAAGAACCACACCCTACTCCACTGTTAAAAAAAATGCTAGCGGTCGCACACCAAACCAACTAGAGTGCGTAATTAACAAACTTTCCACCGTTTTTACGTAACAAGTTGTTTGTTTTTGGAATTCACATCCAGCGATACCCCACATGAGCCAGATTTCCATTTGAAATTCTGAACCTGATAGCAGTTACGCCTATTTCCGGTAATTTCTGGATACGAGCCCACTAACATTATATTCTTCAGTTAGGATTAAGTTATGCTACTTTTTTCATGAACCTCTAGTATGCCGTAGTTCTGAAAATATCCTGGGACGGGTGCTTTGACTCTTAAACACCCGGTATGAACTGCAAAACACAATAAATAGTAATATAATAATTATGAAATCTCTTTTTATATCACAATTAAAATAAATTAGTACCTGGTTATATAAATTAATTTTTCTTCAAACGTCATAAAAATGGCATCTTTTGTGACTTGATTCACAAGGTAGAAGTGAAATAAATAAATAAATAAATAAATAAATAAATATCCATAGCAACTATATAAAATAAGCGAATAAGAAGTAACTTGTAAAATAGAAACCTGCCATGTCGCCCAAAGTTACCTTAGATAATCTAAAGGCTCATTCATAGCTACGAAAATAAGAAATATAAATAAAATTATAAATAAGACTTCATAGTTGACGTTCACAGTTTCGAAAATAAAACGTAAATTAACATCAACTGTCATTTAATATATTCATAACTAACAAGCAATAATGACAACTTCATATCTTTTAAAGCACTGTACGCAATCATATTTTGTCCTAAAACAGCTTTTTAAGATTACATTTAAATTGAAATCTTTTTGCCAGAAGGTAAATTGACAGCTCAAATGACAGTTGTTATGTATGTACTTATTTTTGTGTAACATATTTAACATTTGCAAATCCTTGTGTTTATGTCTTATGTTTAATTTTATTTTCGAGAGCTGTGAACACTTTCATAAGAATCTATTGTTTATATCGTTATTTTTATTTTTATGTATGATTTTATTTTTATTTTCGGAGCTGTAAAATAGGCTTAAGAATAAAATTACTAAAAACCTCCAACAGCTGTCAAATTTAAATTGATAATCTACAAATTGAAATATAAACAGTTTACATTTAACGAAATAACATATTATAAAATAGCAGACAAGGCTGGTTTATGTAAGCTGTAAACTTATGCATTTATCTTAGCATTAGCATTATGACTGCATTAAACTTTACATTACGCTGTTCGGTTCATGTACTTCTTAGGGCAATCCAATAAGAGCAGGCCGGTAATGTTACTTTTTGTAAAATCGACACGTCTTTTTTTTTCATAAATATATCTACATTGTTCAATTGACAGTATTAGTTGGACATCTTTTTCAATAAAACTCATTTTTAGTCAAGACAATGTGAGAGAAATATTCAAAAATAACAAAATGATGACAGATGTCAATTGACAGTCGTAAATATCGCCAGAATCAAACTGTCGTCCACGAACATATACTCTTCTGATTGGTCGGCAATAGCATTATGACTAAAAATTTTGAAACTGTCATATTCTAGGCTCTAGGGTAACGGCATAATGCTAAGCTTAAGGTTATAGCTACGTGTACCGCAGCACGCATGTCTATACTTGAATTATTAATGCAAAGTCATAATGCTAATGCTAAGGCAAATTCTTAAGTTTACAGCTTACATCAACCAGCCTTTACATATTGGTAATGACTGTAAGAATTAAAGTGATAAGAAAAGTTTTTCAACGATTCCTCGACATGATATCTTTCAGCAATATTATTGAATTTCCAACCGATTGAACAACTTCAAGGGCCGTACATAGCAATATTTTAAATTCTGATATAATTGCACATAAGGAGAATATAAAATTGCACAGTTTTTATTTAAAACTCAACTGAACAAATACGAAAGTATCCATAGCAACAGAGCAATTGAAGTCAGGAAACGTCCTTCCCGTAAAATATTTATAATTATTGTAACGTCGATTGTTAAAAGAATATGAAATGTCATGTTATTCTATAACCTAAGAAAACATTTAACAATTTTGTGTTTGATGAATTTGTTTAATTATAACATCTAGTAATATTAACAATAATAATATATTTATAATTAAATCAATTTCTAATTTTAATTAAATTAATATTGAAACTTCAAATCAGGCAAACACTAGCGCCACCCGTCGTCATACTTTGTGCAATAATATTGTCAAACTGTTTCAATGTTCAATGTTATGTTATTTATACTTAATAATAATATCTTCATGAGTATAACGTATAAGTTTTTATATAAAAACATTTCAGCTATGCAAACATGAAAAAAATTGTTCCCTTTATAACTAACAGTTTGTCCCATTGTTTGTCGATCACTGGTTAGTACCTGTTACGTCACGCACCAAATTCTTAAACTTTAAAAATTCATATCTCGCTTATTACGTAAAATTTTTAAGTCGCGTTTGCACTAAAATTCTTATTTTATCCTGTTCTTACAGAAAAAAGATAAAAGTAAAATAGTATAGGACCCCATTGAATTATAAAATCGGTAAAATAATTTAATATAATACTCGTCGTGTTGTGCCACAAATACAAATTTGACAAAATTACAATCAATTAAATTGAAGGATAAAAATTATTTAATTTCCATGAACTTGTTCCATAAAACAATTTAATTAATAAAGCAATATTTTCATCAACGTTATTGCTCTAAACTGATCTAAATATCTATTATATTATAGAAAGATGAAAGATTACGTCTTTTGTGCATTTCAAGAAAGTAGAAATTTTCTTCAGTTAAATTAGGGTAAAAAAAATATGATGTCAATTAAATGTCTACAATAGCAATAAGCTTTATGTAAAGTATTACTTCCGGTTGGTCGTTTGTAAACAAAATCTAATTTATTGTTCCACTATTTCCTCGAAAATTTGTAAGAACTCCAAATTAAGTATCACTTCCAGTTTATATATATATATATATACTCAAAATCTAATAATTATGATGTTTCAAGAAAATCTATTTAGAGCTCCCGGGAAAGTACCACTTTCAGTTTAACAATTTTAGAAGAAATCTAAAATGTTCTACTTAATACAAAAATGGTAGAGTTTCATTCAAAATTTCATTTAGATTAAAATCTAGTAAACTAACGTAATTCGCGATATTATAGGTCAAAATTCGCAGGTTTATGGTTGTCTTAGAACTTATATCCATATTTAGCAGTAAGGTATAATAAAACTGTTACAATAATACTGATAATATTAGAGTCATCATTTTGAAATTTTACAAATTTTTAATGAATGAATACATATGAGTTAATGGATTACGTGTGCTTGACGGAATACCGAATGCCTGAATTTGAAACTTTTTATTGCACAGTGATAATCGCTATAGTAAAGTCCCCACAATAAACACAAAGTTTGTAAACATAACTGAAATATGTAATTTTTTATTATGCAGATTAGCAATTTCAGCAATAGGTGACTAGGCGAATTGATTCTACTTGTATAATGAGTTATAATGATGAATAAAAATATAATCACCGATTTCTGGGTGCGTCAAGCTGCTTCTATTTGTATGGTAAAGACAATATATTTGTATCGTTAAGGGCGTTTACCAAGAGTCAGCTAAAGCTTTCAAAGCTGTTGTGGAGAGAGCCTTACAGTCATCAATTTCGTGCTATTTGAAAAATGGAAATAATTTCCAAGTTTCAAATTTGACTTTAGTCGAAATCGAATATAAAACCCGGGCGGTTCTAGGCACAACCAATCAACTAATGCACCCAACCACGCGATTATGATGATTAAAATTAATTACGTATATTTTCCCTTATTTTGTATATACAAATATCTTTGTATTAAATAATGAATTTAATGTGAATAAGTAAAAATGATTTATGCCTGAAATGTTACAGTATTATCGTTTGACCTAATTTTCCATAATGGAATAAAAGAGCCGAACTCTTTTATATTTGCAACTCAAAACAAACTTTGAATAGACAAACGAAGCAAGCGTCATACATCTGCATTAAATCAATTAATCTTTCTTTACATTTTTATTAATTCAATTCGAGAACAATAATCTGCGGAATCCAATGGAAACAAGAGCTACGAACAACTTCAACTGAAACACAAAACTAGCTGTTCGTGTTCTTTTTGTTCCATCTCTGTACCATTAACGGAGAAATAAAAATATCTGCTTAATACTTCAGATGAACTTTTCCCCGGTGCTTTTAACGGCAAGACGGACAAGTGTTTGCACGCCATCGACATCGATGATGCCATAGCCTTACAAGAGGGTACAAAAAGGCTCTTTCGCCAATGTGGAATTAAGATTATCAATAAGTTTCTAGCTAGTAATTAGACAGCCATTAAAATTTCGTTTTGAGTTCGAATGATCGAATTCGAGCTAATGTTATGGTCTTGCCATCCCATCAATTATTTCACTATCTGCATATTGCATAGCAGTTATGCGTTTATGAAGAATATACAATGTGTTATTTTTACCCCCAATAGCATTATTGACTAATTTTTGTTTGTACTTTATGATGAAGTTATTATTAAGTCTAATGCACATATTCATAAATACTCGTAAAGTTTCAAAACGGCTCGTTATAATTTTTGACAAATAGAATCAAACTTGACAAATAAAATTTCGATCTTTCTTTCAATGTCGACTGTTTTTATTGGATAAAAATTATAACGCACTGTTTAAAATTTTTACGATTGTTTATGAATACGGGCATAAAAATATTAAAATTAGAATTTAGAGCTAGCAGAATTAAATCATATACCAGTATAATAGTCAATTTACTTATATAAATACCAATATTTTGCTATATACATATGTATTAATATTTACATTATATCATAAAATAAAATTTAATGTTCCTTAGAAAATATACTAGTGCAGTGCAAAATTGAACAAATAAACAAAATATTCTGTATGATATTTGTTGAATAATTTGCGTACAAGTTTTTGTAGACTAATATGGGAATCGAGGGAACACTAAAACATTTTTGTATTCAATCCGTTTAGTGGTATTTTGCGGAAAACTCTTTATGCAAATACAATCAGTAAAATTATCCACAAATTCAAAACAAATGGTACTTAGTAGTGTTTTACCACTGAGTAAAGGGGTAATTAAGAATTATTGAACAATGATTATTATAATGAGAATTTTTTTGGTTAAAAAAATATCCAATTGAATCCCTTTATTTCTGATCACGTGTACGAAAGTACAAAACAAACTTACACTAATAATAATCCTAAGATAATTATCACTTATGTCATTAAGTTCCTAAGTAAGAAACACTTTTTGACAGATAATTAAAGGTTAATTGTTTTAATTTGAAAATGACGTTTTGACAGTATGATGGTGAAAATAATCTTTAATTAATAATATACACACTCACACATCACACTCACAATAAAATACTCTATTATAAATAAAAAAAGAGAAAATATTCTATTATTAGTACTATTAAACGTTTGTATACTAAAACTGAGATGGGTCTCGGCATCTTGTAGTGTCAATGTCAATCTTATTATCGTTACACACTTCTCGCTGAACTATATTCATAGCTACTAGTGACATCTATTGGGTGATTTTATAATTATAAAAATTCTGCTAAATACAAATTCTTCATAAATTTAATTAAAATTGCAAAAAATTTTCTCATCGAATACCTCTCGATCATTGATAAATACTTATAATTTTATCACACTTCATCAAGAAAATTTTTTGGTTAAAAAATTATCCAATTGAATCCCTTTATTGCTGACCACGTGTGCGAAAGTAACCAATCAAAACAAACTTACACTGATAATTATCCTAAAACAATTATCACTTATGTCACTAAGTTACTAAGTAACAAACAGTTTTTGACATAAAAGATTAATTGTTTTAATTTAAAAATGTCATTTTCACGCTGTCAATGAAAATGATAATTTAATCAACAAAATTATAGAAGAAAACACATCAAACTAAAAAAAAAAAAACTAAATGTGGAGAATATTTATGGACTTTTGTATGTCTTATCTTCTTCTCTTTGGTCTCACTCAAAGAGGTCTTATTCTCATTGCACACTTCACACTGAACATATTCATAGCCACTAGTGACAACTGGGCTATGTTAGACACAAAAATTCTGTCTATTTGACAGAATTCTGTCAAATACAAATTTTAGGCAAATTTAATGTTAAAACTGCAAAAAAAATTCTCACCGAATACCCCTCGATCATTGATAAATACTTATAATTTTATCACACTTCCTCAAGCACGTTGCTTTTAGGTAACACCACCTCCGCCTTCGGCGTCGGGCTGTTACCAAGCAACGCGCTTTCGGTAACTGTCATAAAATTATTTCGTAATTATCAATGTCCTCGGGATATTATAGCTGATAAAAAGTTTAACGGAAAATGTGAACCATAAATATAAATTCAAATAGCTTCTGAAGTAAATGTACATTTTTCAACAATACAGAAAGTATTAAAATTGGAAAATTACAAAGTTCACTGCAAAAGCAACTATTTAAATAATAATAATAAAAAAATAATTGAGGTTGATAAAGAGACAAGAACAAAATATTGAGAAATAATTGTGAACAAAACAAATCTGGACAGATAATTTACTTTAAAGGATGATCCCAATATGCAAAACACATTATGAAGTAGTAAAAATCCTTGGTGAGTGCTAGAAACTCATACCCATGGTAAATATTCAGTTATGGGTGGCATACTAAGACTCCTCCGATTCCAAACGGTACCTTTATCACTATGGAAACGTATTTTTTATTGCATGATTGGTATAATTACGTCATACTTGTCAAATGAAATGTGATCTTCTATGTAACCATATTGATAACGGTACAGTTTGATGTCAAACGAGTTACAAAATCCCACCCAATGTGTGGGAAGGAATTTTTATTTGCATATTATTAGACCGTATTTCCTCTTTTATTGATGGAGCGGCCAGTTCGTTTTTTAGTACCTAATAGTATTTTCTTATGAATAACTTGAAAAAATATTGCAAAAACATTGTTTCAAATTAGAACTATAAAGAGTTTAACACAGGGATTCTAAAATATAGCATTAATTAACTCTCAGCGTTAACGTGAATTAACGGTGATTTTGATTTTAACACTTGTGGTATTCTGAAACTCATCGTTACTTAATGTTAACGCCGCTAGCCGGAATTAATTCACGCTGAGAATATTGAAGCGTTAACCATCCAAATGGAGAGTTACGTGTGCGTTTTATGGTATGGATAGCCCTGATATTTTTGTGTACTGCTTAAATACTTGCAAAATGTATTTTATTGAAAGTGAGTATAGTTATTCATGTTATATGTAATGATTAATGACGTCCCTGCTCGTTCTCCGTGCTGTCAAAGGGTTGCTTGGGCGCCAATCAGTCGGACACACAGCACAAGGAGAGATGGTCGATCCTGTAAGGGACGCCCTCATAACGTCGCTGAAAAGGGTGGCTTGAACGCCAAAAAGTGCTCGAGTAGCTTAGTGGAGACAGAGTTCGGCTTTTGACAATGAAATGAATTGTAATCATTTTTATTATTTTATTAAAATATATTAAAACGATAAGTAATAAATAAAACAAAGCAAAGTAACAATCGTTGGCATTCTATCGGCAAATAATCAGATAAATGAACCAGCGATATTTTCTCTACTATGCAAGATCAACAGTGAACAGGCAGCAATGGCACACACCAAGATTGCTGGAACACGCTATGAACGAGTAACAATGGCACACACCAAAGTTACGGGAACACGGTACGGTTACAGTGTTGTCACTTGACAACACCCATCAACAACCGTGATTTCGGTTGAGACAGTGTTGACACACACCAACACTCATTGATAATCGCGATTACGGCAAACGGTGACCAACACCACTGCACGAAAAATACCGACTACACCGGTACGGTACACCTTCTGCACTCTCTCACTAGCTGCCGGGACACACCAACAGCACTGAGTCAGAGGCAGCCAAGGTCATCACCAAACCGCTCACCCGGTCCTCACCAGGTTTGCGGAAGACGGCACACACCGTCTAAGGTTCGTTGGAGAGCTAACGCTCCCTTGAGACAGCACACACACTCTACTTGAAACTAACGTTCGAGCTCGTATTTATACCCCGAAAAACCATTAAAAATATCATAAAAGGTTCAAACACGTTTTTACTCATCCTGCAAATTCTCGCTAGTTTGAATAAAAATATAAAAAACATAATTTCATGTAGGATCGAACCTACGATCTCCATCGCTCTGGTCAAGCTCACTAGCCACTTAACCACGCAATACCTGACGAGTAATCAACAATTTTATGAACATTAACAACTATAACCAGAAAATAACAATACATTTTATAACAAACGACATACAATATAACCAAACAATTATATTGTATACGTAATTCAACACAATACAAAACAATAAAAAATGCAAAAATAATAATGTTACTTGTGAGATTTGAACTTCGATTTCAATAATCAAACTTTAGCAAAAAACTGACAGGCTAACCACAAGACTACAACGCTAAACGCGAAAAATAAATTCAACTTTAGTGATCATCTCCCTTCCACTTCGGAGAAAAAAAAAAACAAAGCAGTTCAATTCCTGTTAACTTCAAAAACAAAACTTATTTAAACAGGACCGGGAATATCAAAACTTTATTAATTGTTTAGAAAATCATAAACCTAATTTACAACCAAAACTTAACTGGTCAATCAAACTTATTTGCTCAACTCACACGTGTCACGTGTCTTTACACTACTGGTCTCCCCTGACTGGACTGCACCGTCCTTCGGGCTGACTGGCTGCCTTAAGTTGTGGACATGTCCTGGACCTGGACCTCGCCGGGGTGCGCTTCCCGTTGGGGTGGTTCGCAGCTTTCAACACTGCTCTCGGAGGCCGTGCGGACAGTGGACAGCTTTGGGGGATAGGTTGGGGCAACCATAGGATGCCGGTCGTCGGCCATATCGAAGAAAATACTACGGTCGGCAGGTGGACTCGGGGGCTCGACGAACACGGTGGCGTCGTACGCCCTCCAGATCACAGAACAGTGAAGAATTAACGTCTGCGCACAGTCCATGACCCCGAACACGTGGGGGCGACGGTAATACTTACACACCGTACGATTTCGGTGTTTACTGCAGTCTTCTCCCATGATTTCATTTCTGTCAAAAAGTCCCTGTTCGGGCGCAATTTGTAAAAAGGACGCTGTCCCTGTTCGGGCACCACTTGTAATGACGACCCTGCTCGTTCTCCGTGCTATCAAAGGGTTGCTCGGGCGCCAATCAGTCGGAAGCACAGCACAAGGAGATATGGTCGATCCTGTAAGGGACGGCCTCATAGCGTCGCTGAAAAGGGTGGCTTGAACGACAAAAAGTGCTCGGGTAGCTTAGTGGAGACAGAGATCGGCTTTTGACAATGAAATCAATTGTAATCATTTTAAATATTTTAATAAAATATATTAAAACGATAAGTAAATAATAAAAAATACAAAAATAAGATTTTTAGTTCTGGGATTTGAACTTCGATTTCAATAATCAAACTTTAGTAAAAAACTGACAGGCTAATCACAAGACTACAACGCTAAACACGAAAAATAAATTCAACTTTAGTGACTATCGTCACAATTTATAATATTACACATTGTTAACATAATCTTGTAATATATATTTTTTAAATTAAAGTATTCAAACCATACATAACAGTATCAAATTTAGAATTATAAGTACAATAAAACATAGATAATGACTGCTGAACCTGAAGATGTACCTACATGACGGAAAGTCTAATGAAGAAAAGCAATTTTGTTACTTGAAAAGTTGTAAAATCGTTTCATTGTAATAATCATTTATGTTTTATTACAACAATAAATACATTCAAGGAAAGTCATTTTTGATTATGAACTAAAAGGAGAAATTTGTATAAATAAAATTGTGTTTAATTACAACAAAGAATGTAGGTGACTGATTACAGCAATGCAACATTGGAATAAAACCAGAAAATTATTCATTTATTAGAAAAGTAATTGTTTCTGGTACCTATACTAAATTTAGTAAATGTTTATAACTAGAACACATATTTTAAACTGTCTTTTCTTCAGTAGTTATTGGAAATCTTAGCCGTAAATATATTAAGTAGTTTCAAATTTCAAGTGCATAAATAACTTCTTTCATAAATGTACTGACTGCACATTGTCTAATATTATTTATAACATTAAAAGCAGAATTGTGTGAAAAATTATTTTTGTAAAATATTTTTATCTTGTAAAACTTATTTTTCATAAAATAACCAAGTTGTTCACCATTTTTATCAAATAATTTTATGTTATTAATACAACAGAAATATGTTTTTAACACAAAATACACGCAGGTTTATTTGACGTTTGACATATACTTTACAAATTGACAGGTAAGTGCGGTTTTTGTTATATTTAATAATTTTATATTGGTCGAATATTCAAAAAGGGAAAGAACACATGAATGTTTGCGACTTGAATTAACCCTGGCGTTTATTAACGTTCCACGTTCACGCCAAAGTTTCAGAATACCAGTTTAACGATGATTTCGACGCGTTTCGCTCTTGTTAGAGCTCATCAGTATGGTATAACTGCCGTCTCTTTGCAGAGACAACTCCCAACTAAGCATGACAAAAGATATAAACATCTCATGAAAGATAGTTGACTTAAGAGGGAAATTTACCCACATGTAATGCCATTTATCGAAGAATCGCCAAAAAACACTGGCAGCTATTGAAATAATAATAGTACAACTCTAGGTGAAACAATATTTAATATAATATTATATTTAATAAAATAGTGTGATGAAGTGTGCTGAGGAATGACACGTGATATATATATTTTTAATGTGTAATGTCAGTTATTAAATGTAAAATATATTAAATTAAATATATTTGGATATCGTTTGTGTCTCGCATTTATTGTGTTAATAAAGTATTACGTTTGGTGTCAGAAGTGGGATTAGCTTTACATGCCAATAACTGGGAGTATGACTGCGAAAAACATATATATCACCTGTCATTCCTCAGCACACTTCATCACATTATTCCCTCCTTAGACCTGTTCGACCCGAACAGAGTTGCCAAAATACGCAGCTAGTCTATCCAGATGAACTATCTTCATCTTTGTTCGCGGTGTTCTTTGAATGCGATATACGTCATTAATTCGCGTAACTATCTTATGCGGCCCCACCCAGGCCTGTTGAAGTTTTGGAGATTTTCCTTTCACTCGTGTTGGGTTGTACAGCCACACAGCATCACCTTAATGAAATCCAGATGAGTTACAATGGAAATCGTAACGTGTCTTCATTTTCCCACTAGCAACTGCTAGACTCTGGCGTGCAGCATTATGTAATCATTTCTAGATTTGGGTTTGTCTGGAGGTATATCAAATAAAAGATCACAAGGAAGACGTAGTTCTCTGCCGAAAACAAGACTTGCTGGTGTCGTGTTCGTGCTACTATGTATTGCCGAGCGGTAGGCCATTAAGAAAAGCGGCAGATGACGATCCCAGCATGTTTGATTTGGACCGACGACTTTTCGAAGATATTCTTGCAATGTTTTATTGAACCTCTCTACCATACCATCTAATTAGGGATGTAGAGGTGTAGTACGGGTTTTTTTAAATTCCAAACAACAGACAAACTTCTTGAAATAATTGTGCCTCAAAGTTTCTACCCTGGTCAGAATAAAGTTCCATTGGTACTCCGAAACGAGAAAACATTTCTGAAACCAGAACTTTTGCAACAGCCGAAGCTTCTAGATCTGGTATAGCAAATAATTCAGGCCACTTTGTAGAGTAGTCCATTGCTATGAGAATATATTTATTTCCGCGTGTAGTTAATGGGAATAGTCCAACAATGTCCACAGCAATTCGCTCAAACGGTGCTCCTACATTATATTGTTGAAGTTTGCCTTGACTTCTCTTCTTTGGTCCTTTACTGGCAGCGCACATTTTTTACACCATGATTGGACGTCATAACGTAATCTTAACCAATAAAATCTTTCATTTTAGAGATAGTTTTAGTTACACCTAGATGTCCGCTAGATGCGCCACCATGAATCTCATTTAGGACCTCATTTATTTTAACTTTTGGCAAAACTATTTGTAATCGAATAGTTTTCCCATCCAAAGACTCCCACCGCCGTTTCAGCACGCCATTGTCAACAATAAGTGAGTCCCATTACGCCCAGTAACTTTTATGCGGTACACTTCGTTGGGCAATATCCTTCCATGCTGGACGTTTCTCAAGCTCGACGTCTTTAAGTACTTGGCCAAGGTCAACATCAGCCAGCTGATGAGCTCGCAGATTTTTCAAATTCCAACCATTTCCCCCGTCAATCACCTAAACTCCTCTTACAGACATCGTAGCCTCACGACGTTCTTGATTGTTACAGTATCGACAATCAATCGGACACGGTCTACGTGATAATGAATCATCATTACCATGCGATTTTCCGCTACAATGTTCAATGGTGAAATTGTATTCTTGAAGCTTTTGTAACCAACAAGCAACTTGTCCCTCTGGATTCTTGAAATTTAACAACCATTTTAATGCCGCGTGGTCTGTTCCCAGTAAGAAGTGTTGCCCATAAAGATATTGATGAAAGTGTTCCAAAGTCTTCACAACAGCCAACAACTCACGACGTGTAACACAATAATTTCTTTCTGGCCTGGACAAAGTTTTACTGAAATATGCTATCACTGCTTCCTGTCCGTCATGCATTTGTGAAAGAACTCCACCAAGTCCATAATTGCTGACATCAGTATCGACAATAAACTGGCAACCAAGACGTGGATAACAAGGAATGGGAGCTTGACATAAAAACCATCTTTAATTGATTGAAAGCTTCCATGCAATTAATGGTCCAGTTAAATTCTTGCTTTTCTTCCGTCAATTTGGTGAGTGGTTTATCAATGTTTGCAAAATTTTTAACAAATCGACGATAATAAGTGCTGAGACCAAGAAAACTACGCAGTTCATTTTTATCTCGGGGCACCGGCCACTCTTTTATTGCAGTAATCTTACTTAAATCAGTAGAAGTTCCATGATCCGACACGATGTGTCCAAGATAGTGAACTTCTTTTTGGAAAAGAATGCATTTATTTGGATTTAACTTCAAATTTGCACTTCTTAACCTTTCGAAAATTTCAGTCAGATTTTGAAAATGTTCTTGAATGGATTTGCCAATCGATGGTACTAATACTTGGTCTATGTATCGCAAGCAGTTTGAAGCTGTGGCGAAAACGAATCAATGGAGAGATGACGAGAAAGCCACTGCACTCATGATCACTTTAAGAGGCCAATCTCTTGAATTGCTTCAAACTATTCCGCCCAAGGAAGAGCAGAAGTATGAAGTATTGTCAATGCGCTGGAATTGCGGTATGGTAATCAACACCTGCAGGATGTTTATAGAGCACAATTAAAAGTTAGAGTGCAAAAACAAAATGAAACGCTTCAAGAGTTTGAAGCGGTTATTGAAAAATTAACACGTTTTTCATATCCTGCGGCTCCTGAAAAATTTCTTTGTGAGATATCAGCACAAAACTTTGTTGATGGAGTTAGAGACGTCGAAACTCAACACGCTCTACGGCTGGCTCGCTTTAAAACAAGCAGGGAAGCACTCGTACGTGCTTTAGAAATCGAGGCTGCCAAACAAGCTTCCAGAATGCCATAAATATCCGCAAAGTTGACGTCAATTTGGATAATGACCAAGTTATAAAGCTTAAAGAAACTTTAGAACAACTTGTTCAGGCGCTTTAAGACAGCAAAGGATTTCAAACTAAAACAATTCCAGAAATACGTTGTTAGAACTGCGGAAGAAAAGGTCATGTTAGAAATGACTGCAGAAAGTATCAGTTTACTGCAGATGGTAGAATTAACAGCGATAACAAACAGGGAAACCAATAAAGGCCGAAATCGCGGGTCAAGTGTCCGCTGGATGGAAACAGGCCCTCAATTCTAAAATCACTCTGTCCAGATTATGTCGCAATACAAATAGTTTAGTAGTATTTGGGCAAGTTAACTACCATGACTGTGTTATTACGATTGACACCGGCGCATCAAATTCATTTATCAGACCCGACATAGTGAATACCAAAATTATAAAATCTTTTCAATTGGAATTAAAAACTGCCACCGGCGAAAGAGCACCAATTCTTGGAGATATTTCAGTTAAGTTGCAATTGGGTCAACGAATCGTAAATTCCACAGTTTACGTAGCAGATATCTCCGATGAATTCATTCTGGGGCTGGATATTATGAGCCAGTATGGATTCGTAGTCGATGTAGGGAGTCGTCTCTTGAAATTTGGCAGTGAGGAAATTGCATTGCTGGGACCTTTTGGCCAAGTGGAAACTACAAATCTTATTACACTTCAAGACGTCACTCTTACCCCATATAACGAACGAGTGATAATGGCAAATGTTATGAACTGGAAATCTGGGGTGCCCTTTGCCGTCGTCGAACCAAATTTCAACTTCATTAAAGATACAGGACTTATCATTGCAAGAACATTAGTTACTATGAATCAGCATGTTCCTGTCCGAATAGCGAATTTACATGGACACGCGAAGACGATTAAAATTGGAACCAAAATTGGTCAATGCGAATCAGCTACTTGGTTGGCAAATGGAAACAAAATATTTGTTAAAAGATTAAATAATGAATATCAACTTCTTCCCGAAATTTTTTAGTCAATGGTACAATCTGCGAGCAAACATCTAGATGCAGCAGAAACTAAAATGTTGCAACACCAGGTACTCAAATATAGAGATGTATTTGCAGTTACTGAAGAAGAATTTGGTAAAACAGATCTAGTCCAACACAGAATTAATACTGGCGATTCTCAACTAATTAGACAACCTTTGCGACGACTACCTTTTGCTAAACGGGAAGAAGCACTTAACATGATACAAGACATGCAACAGAGAGGCGTCATTGAAGAATCAGCAAGCCCGTGGAATTCACCAGTAGTCCTCGTACGAAAGAAAGACGGTAGCCTAAGATTCTGTGTGGACTACAGAAAGTTGAATGAAGTGACCAAAAAGACAGTTATCCTCTTCCACGTATTGATGATACTCTAGATATGTTGTCGGGTTCGAAGTGGTTTTCCACATTAGACCTTAAAAATGGTTACTGGCAGGTTGCGATGTATCCAGAGGATAGAGAAAAAACGGCATTTTCTGTAGGTGGAGGTCTATGGCAGTTTACAAGAATGCCCTTTGGGTTATGTAATGCCCCTGCAACTTTTGAAAGGTTGATGGAGATGGTTCTACGGGGAGTATCTTGGAAGATCTGTCTGATATACTTGGACGATGTAATCGTAATTGGTTTGAACTATCCTGCTGCATATCTTGGCAACTCTGTTCGGATCGAAGAGGTCTAAGGAGGGAATAATGTGATGAAGTGTGCTGAGGAATGACAGGTGATATATATGTTTTTGATGTGTAATGTCAGTTATTAAATGTAAAATATATTAAATTAAATATATTTGGATATCGTTTGTGTCTCGCATTTATTGTGTTAATAAAATATTACAATATTAAGAAAACACTCGCCATGTTTCACAAGATTTTAGCGTCTGAATCAACCTTACGGCCATCATCAGACACCGGCCATGCTCAGCTAGTAACTATAGACGCGTCTTGTGAAACATGGCGAGTGTTTTCTTAATATTTTATTAAATATAATATTTTATTAAATATTGTTTCACCTAGAGTTCGCTATTGTACTATTATTGTATGCGTTTTATGATGTCAAGTGAAGAAAAGCAATTTTATATAAGTTTAACATATAGTAATGGCCTTAATGGATCAGGGAGAAATTTTATACACGAAGAAAGTATTTTGAAAAATACATTGACCTCGCAGAAATTTGAAACCTTCTCATATCTTTTTACAAATTCGTAGAAGAGTACACTCTCCAAATCGGAGTAGATGATACTCGCGCGATACATTGCGCTATAAACATATATTAACGTGAACTTACCGCCGTCACAAATTCAACGATATAAATTAATTGCGATCCTACCTACAAGTTTAACATATAGAAATAGCCTCAATGGATCAGGGAGAAATTTTATACACGAAGATAGAATTTTGAAAAATACATTGACCTTGCAGGGATTTGAACCCTCTAGTGAGACGCTCTATCCAACTGAGCCACAAGGTCGGTTTGTAATGAAGTCAACGTATTATTCTCAAATTCTTTTACAAATTCGTAGAAGAATACACTCTCCAAATCGGAGTAGATGATACTAAGCGCGATACATTGCGCTATAAACATATATTAACGTAAACTTATCGCCGTCACAAATTCGATAATATAAATTAATTGCGATCCTACTTACAATTTAACATATAGAAATGGCCTTATTGGATCATGGAGAAATTTGATACACGAAGAAAGAATATTGAAAAATACATTGACCTCGCACGGATTTGAACCCTGGACCTTTTCATATCTAGTGAGACGCTCTATCCAATTGAGCCATAAGATCGGTTCCCATTGAAGTCAATGTATTTTTCTCAAATCTTTTTACAAATTCTTACTTCTTATATCATCGAATTTGTAACGGCGGTAAGTTCACGTTAATATTATGTTTATAGCGTAATGTATCGCGCTGAGTATCATCTACTCCGATTAGGATACCAGTTTAACGTGAACGTTACTATCGATACTTAACGCCGAACGGTATTTAACGCTGGTTTCAGAATCCCACTGTAAGTATTTTTCTCATAATACATTTTCTCACAATATAATTTTTATTATTAAAATTTATAAACTCGATAAATATTGAAATATTAATATTTATGTATAGGGAACGTGATATAGTTGTATTTAAAAAAATCTATTGTGGCCAGCTCAATACCTCTCGCCAATTTTATATTAGGCTATATAAGTATTGTATTTAACACTTCTGGTACACACAAAAAAATTTAATTATATCTATTATTTATGTTTAATTCATTCTATGAAGAAGTTTCCTCCTACGCTTCTAAATGTTTGATATTCTTCCAATTCACTGACAAGATTGGCGGTATTTCTGAAGGGCATATAATGAATATATGTATAGCAAGCGCGTGTTTAATTGACACTGATACCGTACATACTTGGACTTTTAAATAAATCCCATTTCTTTTTATACCAATAGCATATTATAATTATTATTACATCTTGACTTGCCCATGTACAAATTTTAGGTTGTACGCATTTAAGAACAGTGTCAATTTAACGTGCGATAGCTATATCTATAATTCAAAATATTTAATAAATGATAAAATAAGAAATATTAAATGTACTTCCCGGAAAAAATCTTGAGTATTGTCTCTGGATTTTTGACACTGACATTTATGTCAAATACAAACATTTTATTTTTTCAACTGGTTTCCATGGGCTTTTTGATGGATTATTTTATATATTGAAAACCCCCTAACTCTAAATCTATAGAAGATATAATAAAAATATTCAGTGTATTGGATAATTTTATATTCTTTAATAATTGTAATAACATAAATTTCCTAAAAATAATATTTAAAAGATTGTGTTTTTAAGAACCTACTATTTCCGATTGTCTAATTGCTACCAAAACTTTTTCAGCTCTTCCCAATAACACACACACACAAACACACACGCACACACAGACATCATTGTAAAAATATTAAAATGGGTTCATAGGGACCCTAAATCGTGATTATTCACTAAAATCTTGAAATACGATTTTTCGCATGAATCCAATATCTCTCTTAGCGAGAGGTAAAAAAAATCATTGAAATCGCTGTGCAGCACATTGTATATCATATCTATACTCGATATTAGTGTGAGATACTCAGTAAATATACGAAATAAAATCAGAATCAATGTAAAAGCAAAAATAATTACAAAAATATATGAATGAAGATATGAGGTTTAACATATTTTATGTGTTCACGATAAATTTGCGGCTACATGCTATGATTAATACAAATCTTACATATTATATCAAATCTAAACTGACCTAACTGAACCATAATATAAAGTAACAGAGGTACCTATTATAATTATGTCCTTCACTATCCATGAATTTACCTCATATTTCGAAGTTTGGAATACCTTGAAACATCTTTTTCAGATTTGTTACTTTTTGAACCATTCTTGAATTTTTCATGAAAGTTAAATTATCTGTACTTTGTTTCCATTTGAGAGTTGGGGAAACGGAAAGTAATAAAATAACATGTTGTATTCTGGTAAGTAATGTATTGCGTTCTAAGAATGTCGTCGGATCCATTAATGTTGTATGGACGCTCCTGACTCTGGAGACAGCGGAAGGCGATCGATTAAGTGCACAGCGATTTATCGCACTGCCTTGCCGATCATTAATTACTCCAAGTCGTTCTTACGGACATTAGACATAGTCGAAGAGTCAGTCGTTACGTGCTTTACAATCATTGTTACCGCTAATCTTTCACGGGTAACATGGTTTGGTTATTCCTCGTCCTCGTCTTCATTCTTGCATGTTGTTGATAATTTGCGGGTGCTTGTAAATGTGGGATTTGTGTTTCATTGCAACTGATATGAGCACTAAGATTTTATGCTCTGGGAATTAAATCTGTGTTGATTTATTGCGGATGTTACCGTTCAACTTAAAACTTTATAATATGCATTAAAAGATTTAGTATTTCATCCTTTATGATGATTCATCATAAAGAATTTACTTAAGGAAACATTCTGTCAGTTATCAGAAGATCGAGCACAAAATGCTAAATGGTTGCAGAATGCCATATGATAAGGCCAAGGGCTAAGGATAAACTTGGAAGCAGATGCAGTGATGCGGGTATAAATAATTTAAAAAATGTATTATAATAAAATTATGAAACAAACACTACCCGTTCGTTATTATATATCGAACCCAAACAATTTATATGATGTTTTCAGAACTAATATCGAATATAGTGTTACCCACTCTAATTATGTACTTGATTTTTGACATTCAGTATCATCATCTTCCAAAAATTTAAATTGTCCTTCAACGTATTAATCGCCAACTACAAATTAATAATTATAGTTAGGATATTCTTGATAAATATGACGATCCGAGCGAGGCTTGCAAAGAGTTCTATAAAACTCTTTACTCTTTTTACGACCAATGTGTTCCGTTGTCATTATCGTTTATTCCACGCTATCTCAAGTGGTACACCCCTGTAATATTCAAACATAACTTACAAAGACAATTCCAAATCTTTACGAGCCGAAGTTAAAACATTAACTAAAAGTTCTTACATTTTTTATACTAAACAACTAGATTCACTATCTATCTATCTATCTATATATATATATATATATATATATATATATATATATATATATATATATATATATATATATATATACTAGCTGACCCGTCCCGGCTTCGCACGGGTAAATCTAGAATAACGATTATCTACACGTGTACCAGTAATTTTTTACATTTTCCTGCGGAAACATGCGCTGCGCAGGGAGCCGGCAACCTCCCTCGCATCGTACATGTAACAGGCTCCGCCCACTGCCCTCCCGATCCTCGCACCGCACCTAACAGGGCCCTTTTCTAAACATGTCTTGGGTACTTATGCTTATGTACATATAATGCAAGATATCTCTCCGACAAATATCGAAATATCTGCTAACGGTTATAACTTAACTATAGATACGAAGATAAAAAAAAAAAATTGAAATCATCCCCTATTGTACCGCCTTGAAGGATTAATTTTCAACACCGCTAAAACATTCTTTATTTCTTACCAAAAGCATAAATAAAAATTTGTATATCCCTAACTTGAGAAATGATGAGTTCTCCATATAAACTTCAAGTTTTATTTCCGCGACAAAAAGTATCCTATGTGCTTCTCCAAGGTCTAATCTATCTCTATACCAAAATTCATCAAAATTGGTCCAGCGGGAGAAATGATGGATTCTCCATACAAATTTTCATCCCCTATTTCACCCTCTTCAAGTTTTATTGTCGCGTCAAAAGGTAGCCTATGTCCTCCAATGTCCAATCTATTTCTATACCAAAATTCATTTTCATCCCCTATTTCACCCCTTCAAGTATTATTTTCTCTACGGTTCAATCTATCTCTGTACCAAAATTCATCAAAATTGGTTCAGCGGAAGAAATGATGCGTTCTCCATACAAACTTTCATCCCCTATTTCACCCCTTCAAGGTTTATTTTCGCGGCAAAAGGTAGCCTATGTCCTTCTCTAAGATTCAATTTATCTTTATACCAAAATTCATCAAAACTTGTTCAGCGGAAGAAATGATGGGTTGTCCATACACACTTTCATCCCCTATTTCACCCCTTCAAGGTTTATTTTCGCGACAAAAGGTAGCCAATGTCATTCTGCAAGGTCCAATCTATCTTTATATCAAAATTCATCAAAATTGGTAAAGCGATTTAGGCGTGAAAACGTAACAGACGTAACAGACAGACAGACAGACAGACAGACAGACAGAGTTACTTTCGCATTTATTATATTAATAGTATAGATTTAATATTAACAATTAAATAAAGAAAAAAATAAAAATCACAATTATTTTTTTTATTTTATTACAATAATCAATATAGTTAACAATGATGACAATAATTTGTGTGATTGTTATTTTTATTATTGCAATCAGATTTAGTCTACTGTAGGTGAATATTGTTGTAATCAAATAAAACTAGATTGTTATTAACTGTAAAACTTTTCATTGTTATAATCAAATTTAATCTTTTGTATTTGAACGTATATTTGTTCTAATCAAATAAAACTACACTGTAATAAACTGTAAAAGTAATAGATGTGAGAAAGAATATGAGAAATACCTGGAAATCAAAATTTTCAATGTTGTTCTTTCTCGGAGAATTTAATTTTGATTCTGGATTATTTAAATTTCTTTTTGTTTTCAGCTAGAATCCTTTTTACTGTACTTTGTGAAATATTTATTGTAGAACCTTGCTTATGCTTTCGATTCATTTTGATTATTAAATTTTGATAATTCAATTTTTTCACGTAAGTTTTATCTTGTACTACACGCCAATGACAAAAATTTCATTATTCAATTAAGCAAAGAATTACTCATCATGCGTCAGTGACGTTCAATTCATTATTCACTTTTGCAACTGTAGTAATAGAGCGGTACAAACTTTCATCCCTATTTCACCCCTTTAAGTTTAATTTTCGCGATAAAAAGTATCCTATGTCCTTTTCCAAGGTCCAATCTATCTCTATACCAAAATTCATCATATATATATATATATATATATATATATATATATATATATATATTTCAATTCATCACGACGATCGCGAAAATTTTGTTCGCCTTCTACAGCCTAAACGGTACAAACGATTTTAATGAAAATTTTTCTATGATGTAGAGAATAACTCAACTTGATTTTCTGGTAATAAGTCATTTTTCTGTACGTTGCATAGTTTTTGTGTAAAATATTTTTAAAGGTGAAAATTTGGTTTTTTGGTAGAAAATATCTGAGTTCTCCATGAAAATTTTAAGACGAAGAACGTTTCTTTGACATGATAATCAGAACATTTAAATGGAATTATTTAAGAAATGAGGACAATTTGAAAGAAGTTAAATTCATAAACATAAATTATGACAATGGGCGGTTATTCCACAGTAGTTAAAAAGCCCTAAAACATTATATTTAAAATTCATAATTTTTGAAGGTTCATGTCCGTGATCCAAGTGCATTTCGAAAGTGTTGCCAGACTTCCCATAAGTAACTATGTAAAAAACAAATATTCCAATGTCAAGAATTTGACAGCATGATCGAATATTGTTTTTTTTTGCATAAGATTGTCAGAACCATGTCGTGTTTGGTATCAAATGAGAGGTATCGTCGAGGGCTGCCATGCAAAAATGACAAAAATTAGACAGCTCGATCAGCTTTTGTTTTTTGCTTAAAGTTGTCAGAACCATGTCGTGTTTGGTATCAAATGAGAGGTATCGTCAAGGGCTGCGATGCTGAAATGTCAAAATTTTGACAGCTCGATCAGCTTTTGTTTTTTGCTTAAAGTTGTCAGAACCATGTCGTGTTTGGTATCAAATGAGAGGTATCGTCGAGGGCTGTCTTGCAGAAATGTCAAAAATTTGATATCTCTATCGGCTTTTGTTTTTTGCTTAAAGTGTTCAGAACCATGTCTTGTTTGGTATTTTGGGTGGGCAGGTTGCGTGGGCAGTTTGGGTAGGCAGGTTGGGTGGGCAGGTTGCGTTGGCATTTTGGGTGGGCAGGTTACGTGGGCATTTTGGGTGGGCAGATTGCGTGGGCAGTTTGAGTGGGAAGGTTGCGTGGGCATTTTGGGTGGGCAGGTTGCGTGGGCAGTTTGGGTGGGCAGGTCGGGTGGGCCGTTTGGGTGGTCATATTGGGTGGGCAGGTTGCGTGAGCAGTTTGGGTGGGCAGGTTGCGTGGGCTGTTTGGGTGGGCGGGAAAAAAATATTTTGAAAGACTCTTAGCGTTAGCACTTTGCGTTTAAATTGTTTCTAGACGGATTGGACGTACGTAAAACTATTATAAAAGTTTACGCTAGTACAGTACTAATCAGCGTGTCAGTATTCTATTCAAAATGACCCTAATAAATTTTGGAACTTCATCATATTTAATCTAAATCGTCTTGCATTTCAAATCAGATGTACTTAAAAGATATCAGTTTCTCTTTAGATTATTGGGCGGTAGTTTCTCGTCTCCTATTGATGTAACAAATGGTATTGCAGCGTTCTTTAAATCTGTCTATGTATCTAATATCGCAACTAATTCGTCACCTTCAATTTTTTTCTTCTAACGATCCAATTTCATTTAATCATATAACGAGGGAAGAAATTGAAACATCTACATAACTTAATCTAACTTAAACCTAACCTCTCTAGAATCTAGAGATCAAGTTGACTGCGTGTACACTGATTTTGCGAAAGCTTTTGAGAGAATTGATCACTAAATTTTGATTAATAAATTGCACTCTTTCTCTCTATCGGGATCTTTAATTTCTCTTCTCTCTTCCTAGTAAAAGGGTGATTACTTTCTGTTCATTTTCTTGGTCATAATTTATACTCTTTACTGCCACCTCTGGTGTACCACAGAATTCCAATTTGGGACCATTACTTTTCCTAATATTTATCATTGATGTCATCCATTCTGGTAAATTACTCTTTAACTACGATTTAAAAAAAAAATCATCCAGTTCGTTCCTCTTCTGATTGTGACGTTCTACAAAATAATCTAATTAATATTTCCAGCTGGTGTATATTTATAATTTGTTTTCAAACCTTGATAAATGCCAAGAAATATTAACACATTATATTTTCAAATCTCTGCAAACTACAGTTGAATATATCAATGTTTAGAATAGAATTAATCTCATTAAATAATGAACATAATCTTTTACAAGGTGCCTTAGCTTCACAATTTGTTTTCGGATTTTTTAAATTGAATGTAATTCCAAATTCATTTTGAAATATAATTCGTAGAACGTTTATAAAAATACAGTATAGGGTTGCACTATCGTCAATAGTATTATGACATTTTTACAAATTGTTTTCACCTGCATTCAAAATTTGTCGTCCGAAATTAAACAGATTATTTCCCCATGTTACTTATCAGTTGCCACCAGTGTTGGTAACCTTTCTGCATCGCCTTTTCAGATGCAAAACAGAACAAATTAAAAATATTGGAAAGAATACAGAACGAAGCCATTCGCATAGCAACAGGAGCATACCGTACAACCCCAGTAGACAGCCTACTATGCGAAGCAGGAGAACAACCGCTATTTCTCCGACGGAAGCTCTTAAGATCGAGATATATAATTAATCTACTTAGCAACCAGAGCATCCCAACATTTAAACATTTTTTCCAAATAGCAGGAGAAAACATAATTCCAAAAAACAGAACATCCATCCAACAACTCATATTCAACGACCTACAATACATCCACCACCTACTCCAGAATATCGAAATTCGTAATACAAGAACATATTTTCAAATTCCACCTTCCACAAGAAACATCCATCTTCACCGCAGAAGCATACAGCGTTTTAAAAGCCACAGAATACATTAAAGACAACATAGAAGACAATAATAACATCCTAATTAATTCAGACTCACTAAGTCTAGTGCAAGCAATATCAAACAGAAAAACAGAAAGCTCAATAATACAAAGAATACAAGAAAACATACAATTTAACAAAAGAAAAAACATCAACATCGACCTCATATGGATACCATCCCATGTGGGTATAAAAGGAAATGAGGCAACAGACGAAGCAGCAAAAGAAGCATTTAAAATTACAAATATTGAAAAAATAAACATACCACGGGAAGATCTCAAAGCTATAATTAAACATACTATAAACCAAGGATGGACCAACCATCAGGGTAAAACAGAGAACAAATTAAGAACTATAAAGGACGAAACGAAAATGTGGCAATCACCAAAAGAAATAAAACTACAAGTAATAATATCAAGACTACGAATGGGTCACACAAAATACACCCATAAACACATAATAACCAAAACCAACCCAAAAATCTGCGAAGTCTGCTCAACCACCACCACAGTCAAACACATAATAGAGGACTGCACCAAATACATCAACCACAGACAGATACACAACATACCAACCACGATAAAAGAAGCACTGAGCAACAACACAGAAAACATGACAAATATACTAAATTTCCTTAGGGAAATAGATCTAATAAATAAAATATAGTCATATACAACCCCCAACATCAAAAGTAATGTAAAATAAATATCATAAGTACAATGTAACAATATCATACAATCATATGTAATATTATTAAAGGCTAATGACGTATAGTCGAAGCCTCTTCTTTAAATAAAAAAAAAAAACTTTCTGGTTTCTTCTAGTTGTTCTTCAGCTAGCATCAAAATTTATATTTATTTTTATTGCTATAGAAACTGAGTTATAGGGATGTCAACAGAACCGCAAAAGAATTTTTATTAGATTCATTTCAATTTATTCCTCTTTTGATAATTGAAAAGATATTAGTGTATTGACTGTAAAAATCTATTTTCTGTTATTTGTTATATGTTATATGATTTGAATTGTTTATGATATTATTGTTCTATTATTTAATTATAAAAAAATTCTTTTAAGGAGCAAATTGGTCTATAGTTAATAAACAACATCAGAAAAAAGAATTAAGTATTGTAAATCGATTTTTTGTTAACTTTGAAGATGACACTAGTAAAAGTACGACTCTGCTTCGAATTTGTTATAGCCCATGCAAATTAGACTTCTGCTTCCCGAAAAATATTACAAAGCTGGAAATGATTTTAATCCACTCTGAGCATCCCAAATGAGAGTTATGTATATGAGTTTGCGACAGTTTCTAAGATTAGCTTATCTTTTGGGAGCCGAAAAACCACGAAATTTTGGGACTTTTTTTAGTTTTTCGCTTATAACTCGAAGACGGTGCACCGTGTAGAAAATTATATTCTTTCTTTAAAGAGCATTAAATTTTGCGTCTAATAAGCTATTAAACGTCAAATTTGGTTCAGGGGTTTAGCTACAATCGATCGTCTAATATCGGCAATTTTTAACATCTTGACTGAAAAGTGGGTTATGCTTAAGTTCACATCCCTGTAACTCAAAAATGGCTAGTCCATATTAAAAATGTCAAATAATGAAAGTCGTTGAGTATCAATTGCTGCGTAAAGGAAGCTCCTAATTTTTAAAATTCACTCAATCCTACATACAAACACACAAAAAAATCCGAAAGTAGCCGTAGCGCTGATCTACTTTTGAACTCCAAAGCATCCACATTCGTCCAGTTTTACAGTAAATTCATAAAAGTCTACTTTTCAGACGAATGAATTTACCCTGGGAGTCCCAATTATAATAAAAAGTTTCAAAAATAAGAAAGCTATATCAGCAAAAAAGTTTTTTTTAAAGGAAAAGTACTTCAATAACAAAAACGTTAATTAATTAATCAGGACTGAGCTTTTCAAGAGGTACTATTTTAATAAAATAATATTAAATTAGATTGAATGTTTCAATCATATTATTAATGTACATAATAAATAAAATATCCAACTTTAATTAATAAATTTCCGAAAAAACATCTTTATTACAATAATTTTTTTTGTTTCAATGTTCTTCTGCGTTTTGGAGAAGATGGTCTGTGCAAGGAAAAATCGATCTCTAGTTTTTCGTCAGAGAAAGGATCCTGCTCAGATTCTGTTTCAAATATGTCTATTTCTTCGTCGTTCGGTGCAGCCTCAATTAGCACTTCTTCGCATATTTTCCAATGATAGAGGAAAACTTCTCATTAGTATTTCACACAACTCGGTGTAAGAGGAATCCATCATCAACAACGAAGTCAGCATTGCTTTTAAGTTCAGTATTGACAGGATTGAATAGCTTGTGCAGATCTGATTTTCGCGTCTTGCGCATTCCACCATCATCAAAAAGAGATAATGGATACGAGGCTAACTCAAATGCAAAGTATGAGTCGAGCTGTTGTGGTGACTTTATGTGGAAAAGAATTTTACGAAAAATTGTATCAGGATTGACAGGGACTGGTTTACCATTGATCTTGACGGTACAGTTCACGGCTCGTAATGGCATTATTCGGTTTTTCCTCAGGAATTTCACTTCTTTAAAGTTTTTGCCTTGAATTATGTCCATGCTAATTTTCCCAATGTCATAAACTTTGTGGCAGTTGATGTTATTCCAGTACTTATGCACATGATGTTCTCTCCGTGAGGGAGATCCCTCCTCATTCGAGAATTTGTGGTATCAACGTGTGCCTGCACATCATGTAAGTAGATTTGGTTCGCTTTGGCATAATTAAAGTGGCTACTTGCGTGAAAGTAAGGTAACATGTTCTTTATGCTTTCTAAGTGCAATTTCCAATTCCCACTTCTCTCGGCTTCAATAAATTGTTTGAGGATTGAAACCATACGAAAATATTGCACCCAAAGTTTAGCTGTAGGACCGTTTTTCTCTAATGAACGGAAGGCACAATATCCGTAATATTGGCACAATATCCGTGATATATGAGGTCTGGAAAGCGTAGTTAGATGTTACCGTCTCCATAAATCCATTCCACCCAGGTAAGTTGTTTACATCCTTCCATTTCCCGTACATCCACAGCAGATCTGTTGAACTCGGTAAGACTTCTCTTCCAACTCCACCAGTTATAGCCTCAACGGTCATAGTGGAAAAACCCCCTTTAATTGGTTTGTCAAATACCTCCAGGGGTATACTGCCATACTCTTTCAAAGAAGTTACTTTTGGGATAAATTTAATCTTGTCAATAGGGGTTCTTGGGATCAGTGAGTCCTTCGGAGTAAAACACTGAATACCCCCCATGGCATGAAAAGTATCGCGGCCATCAACCGTATCCATGTTTATATCTGCATTATCGAAAATGAATTGTGTGAACGAGTTTTTGGTTATGATCTTCAGAGGTTGTTGCAGAGTTGAAACTTCAAATTTCTTCACTTCGCTATATGAACTACTGAAACCCATAGCCAAAAGCACGTCCACCAGATGTCTCGATCCATATTTCTGATACAGTAGAGTTCCAACTCCTAGAAGGATTGGGTATGTGAACGATCTTGGTCGGGTCGCTGATATCAGTGAATGGGCTATGGATTGGACTTTTTTGAGATCTCTCCTCTCTGTCTTGTTTTTTTATAGGATTTAGTGTTCAACAGTAACTTCAAAGAATTTGGAATGTCGTCGCTTACACTATTTAAAAACAGATCAGGAGAAGGATACTTATCCAATGAATACACTTTCAACCTGATGTCCTCACGTATGATCTCTGCGGCTGCTTTTACCACCCGCATCCGTTTGTCATTCACGTCGGCTTTCCTGGACTGATACCTGTTATTGGTCAGGATACTGTGGCCTGTGTTTCGAAAGCATATTGTTGAATGCATATATTGATTATTTCCTGGTACCACCATAACGTAATCTTTAAATCTTTCGGACAACTTTGCTAGAATGTGATCCGTTCTGGGAACAGTACCAGGATATGTTTGGAGAATGTCGTCCAGTGAAAATTGACATAAGTCCTCATTCTCCTTCATGTAGTTGCAGATGAAGTCGATACATTTAGCCATTTTAACACTTTCAGGCCGGCCACGAAGGGTTGGAACTGTTGAAGTTGAAAAACCTGGTCTGAGGAAGAAATCCGTGCGACAGGATGTGTGGTACCTGCCTTCAGCTGCTATTAGATCTGTTTCAGTAGCGAGCCTCCGTAAAACATCCTCACTCCATGCATCACCCCTAGCATTAGCAGCTGCTCTTATACTTTGTATCGTATCTAAACCCATTATCTCATGCACACTATCTCGTTTATCTTTTGGTTTCTTAATTTGTTGGACCTTGAAAGATTCAGAGGCATCCTTCGCACAATAAAGACATAGTTCCTTGAATTGGATTTTGTTAACATTAGCTCTTGTCACACGGGCTGGATTGTTTGCTACTCTTTTAGCCTTTAAAATATTTGACTCCCTCGTATAGCCACCTTTTCGAAACTTTTCATGTACGTTTGACATTCTAACCACGTATGATGGCCATCCTTTCTCCTCTTACTGGCCTCAATAAAAGTTTTCAGTGCCTTTTCCTTTATTGTACCTTTATTCTCATCTTCTTTGAGAGCATTACCACATATGAAACAAGTAATTCCTGCCATAACAAGGTTACTGCCTAGGAATCACTTATTCTCCAACAGATACACGTCATCGTATAACACTATGGACGGCAAAGTAAAATATAATCTCTTGAACATCCGCGCACAACTAAAGGCGGCGATAAACAGAAATAGAGAATAACGAGAATTGACACTCATTGATATAACCTATAGTGACATAATATAATAATAATAATAATTCTTTATTGTATTTCAACTTTTACAAGTTATTACAATTGATAATGGAGGTGAGTTTATATGTATTTCATTTGTAACATTTCATTTCTACACTTTGCATTAATGAAAATGAGATGATGAAAGAGACGCACACAAACTTCCATACCTTACCCGGGATTCGAACCCAGAACCGCTGGCACGTGAAGCTAGCAAGCTACCAGCATGCCACCTCGGTCGGTCGGGTAGTACGAAGCTTCTCGGAACACGGTATGAGTAGAACCGTAACTCGCTCATCGTATCGTATATATAGTGAATATAAACAGTGTGGCCAATAGCGCTGCTATATTCTGCCGCAACGCGAAATTTGAATTCATATGTGAAAACTAAAAAAAAAAATCGATAAACAATAAAAGAGCATATAAATTGCAAACGCAATATTTATTTCTTTAAAAATAAACTACTGAATTACAAATAAATTACACCAAAATGTATTTACATAAAAATAATAATTATGTATATATGCCTCCCCCTCCCCTAATATTTTAATTGCAAATTAGCACACGCTTGAAAGTTCAAACTACACTTTTGTTTCTTCGAAAAATGCTAGTTTTCAAATATTGATGAACTCTTTCTCTCTATCGGGATCTTTAATTTCTCTTCTCTCTTCCTAGTAAAAGGGTGATTACTTTCTGTTCATTTTCTTGGTCATAATTTATACTCTTTACTGCCACCTCTGGTGTACCACAGAATTCCAATTTGGGACCATTACTTTTCCTAATATTTATCATTGATGTCATCCATTCTGGTAAATTACTCTTTAACTACGATTTAAAAAAAAAATCATCCAGTTCGTTCCTCTTCTGATTGTGACGTTCTACAAAATAATCTAATTAATATTTCCAGCTGGTGTATATTTATAATTTGTTTTCAAACCTTGATAAATGCCAAGAAATATTAACACATTATATTTTCAAATCTCTGCAAACTACAGTTGAATATATCAATGTTTAGAATAGAATTAATCTCATTAAATAATGAACATAATCTTTTACAAGGTGCCTTAGCTTCACAATTTGTTTTCGGATTTTTTAAATTGAATGTAATTCCAAATTCATTTTGAAATATAATTCGTAGAACGTTTATAAAAATACAGTATAGGGTTGCACTATCGTCAATAGTATTATGACATTTTTACAAATTGTTTTCACCTGCATTCAAAATTTGTCGTCCGAAATTAAACAGATTATTTCCCCATGTTACTTATCAGTTGCCACCAGTGTTGGTAACCTTTCTGCATCGCCTTTTCAGATGCAAAACAGAACAAATTAAAAATATTGGAAAGAATACAGAACGAAGCCATTCGCATAGCAACAGGAGCATACCGTACAACCCCAGTAGACAGCCTACTATGCGAAGCAGGAGAACAACCGCTATTTCTCCGACGGAAGCTCTTAAGATCGAGATATATAATTAATCTACTTAGCAACCAGAGCATCCCAACATTTAAACATTTTTTCCAAATAGCAGGAGAAAACATAATTCCAAAAAACAGAACATCCATCCAACAACTCATATTCAACGACCTACAATACATCCACCACCTACTCCAGAATATCGAAATTCGTAATACAAGAACATATTTTCAAATTCCACCTTCCACAAGAAACATCCATCTTCACCGCAGAAGCATACAGCGTTTTAAAAGCCACAGAATACATTAAAGACAACATAGAAGACAATAATAACATCCTAATTAATTCAGACTCACTAAGTCTAGTGCAAGCAATATCAAACAGAAAAACAGAAAGCTCAATAATACAAAGAATACAAGAAAACATACAATTTAACAAAAGAAAAAACATCAACATCGACCTCATATGGATACCATCCCATGTGGGTATAAAAGGAAATGAGGCAACAGACGAAGCAGCAAAAGAAGCATTTAAAATTACAAATATTGAAAAAATAAACATACCACGGGAAGATCTCAAAGCTATAATTAAACATACTATAAACCAAGGATGGACCAACCATCAGGGTAAAACAGAGAACAAATTAAGAACTATAAAGGACGAAACGAAAATGTGGCAATCACCAAAAGAAATAAAACTACAAGTAATAATATCAAGACTACGAATGGGTCACACAAAATACACCCATAAACACATAATAACCAAAACCAACCCAAAAATCTGCGAAGTCTGCTCAACCACCACCACAGTCAAACACATAATAGAGGACTGCACCAAATACATCAACCACAGACAGATACACAACATACCAACCACGATAAAAGAAGCACTGAGCAACAACACAGAAAACATGACAAATATACTAAATTTCCTTAGGGAAATAGATCTAATAAATAAAATATAGTCATATACAACCCCCAACATCAAAAGTAATGTAAAATAAATATCATAAGTACAATGTAACAATATCATACAATCATATGTAATATTATTAAAGGCTAATGACGTATAGTCGAAGCCTCTTCTTTAAATAAAAAAAAAAAACTTTCTGGTTTCTTCTAGTTGTTCTTCAGCTAGCATCAAAATTTATATTTATTTTTATTGCTATAGAAACTGAGTTATAGGGATGTCAACAGAACCGCAAAAGAATTTTTATTAGATTCATTTCAATTTATTCCTCTTTTGATAATTGAAAAGATATTAGTGTATTGACTGTAAAAATCTATTTTCTGTTATTTGTTATATGTTATATGATTTGAATTGTTTATGATATTATTGTTCTATTATTTAATTATAAAAAAATTCTTTTAAGGAGCAAATTGGTCTATAGTTAATAAACAACATCAGAAAAAAGAATTAAGTATTGTAAATCGATTTTTTGTTAACTTTGAAGATGACACTAGTAAAAGTACGACTCTGCTTCGAATTTGTTATAGCCCATGCAAATTAGACTTCTGCTTCCCGAAAAATATTACAAAGCTGGAAATGATTTTAATCCACTCTGAGCATCCCAAATGAGAGTTATGTATATGAGTTTGCGACAGTTTCTAAGATTAGCTTATCTTTTGGGAGCCGAAAAACCACGAAATTTTGGGACTTTTTTTAGTTTTTCGCTTATAACTCGAAGACGGTGCACCGTGTAGAAAATTATATTCTTTCTTTAAAGAGCATTAAATTTTGCGTCTAATAAGCTATTAAACGTCAAATTTGGTTCAGGGGTTTAGCTACAATCGATCGTCTAATATCGGCAATTTTTAACATCTTGACTGAAAAGTGGGTTATGCTTAAGTTCACATCCCTGTAACTCAAAAATGGCTAGTCCATATTAAAAATGTCAAATAATGAAAGTCGTTGAGTATCAATTGCTGCGTAAAGGAAGCTCCTAATTTTTAAAATTCACTCAATCCTACATACAAACACACAAAAAAATCCGAAAGTAGCCGTAGCGCTGATCTACTTTTGAACTCCAAAGCATCCACATTCGTCCAGTTTTACAGTAAATTCATAAAAGTCTACTTTTCAGACGAATGAATTTACCCTGGGAGTCCCAATTATAATAAAAAGTTTCAAAAATAAGAAAGCTATATCAGCAAAAAAGTTTTTTTTAAAGGAAAAGTACTTCAATAACAAAAACGTTAATTAATTAATCAGGACTGAGCTTTTCAAGAGGTACTATTTTAATAAAATAATATTAAATTAGATTGAATGTTTCAATCATATTATTAATGTACATAATAAATAAAATATCCAACTTTAATTAATAAATTTCCGAAAAAACATCTTTATTACAATAATTTTTTTTGTTTCAATGTTCTTCTGCGTTTTGGAGAAGATGGTCTGTGCAAGGAAAAATCGATCTCTAGTTTTTCGTCAGAGAAAGGATCCTGCTCAGATTCTGTTTCAAATATGTCTATTTCTTCGTCGTTCGGTGCAGCCTCAATTAGCACTTCTTCGCATATTTTCCAATGATAGAGGAAAACTTCTCATTAGTATTTCACACAACTCGGTGTAAGAGGAATCCATCATCAACAACGAAGTCAGCATTGCTTTTAAGTTCAGTATTGACAGGATTGAATAGCTTGTGCAGATCTGATTTTCGCGTCTTGCGCATTCCACCATCATCAAAAAGAGATAATGGATACGAGGCTAACTCAAATGCAAAGTATGAGTCGAGCTGTTGTGGTGACTTTATGTGGAAAAGAATTTTACGAAAAATTGTATCAGGATTGACAGGGACTGGTTTACCATTGATCTTGACGGTACAGTTCACGGCTCGTAATGGCATTATTCGGTTTTTCCTCAGGAATTTCACTTCTTTAAAGTTTTTGCCTTGAATTATGTCCATGCTAATTTTCCCAATGTCATAAACTTTGTGGCAGTTGATGTTATTCCAGTACTTATGCACATGATGTTCTCTCCGTGAGGGAGATCCCTCCTCATTCGAGAATTTGTGGTATCAACGTGTGCCTGCACATCATGTAAGTAGATTTGGTTCGCTTTGGCATAATTAAAGTGGCTACTTGCGTGAAAGTAAGGTAACATGTTCTTTATGCTTTCTAAGTGCAATTTCCAATTCCCACTTCTCTCGGCTTCAATAAATTGTTTGAGGATTGAAACCATACGAAAATATTGCACCCAAAGTTTAGCTGTAGGACCGTTTTTCTCTAATGAACGGAAGGCACAATATCCGTAATATTGGCACAATATCCGTGATATATGAGGTCTGGAAAGCGTAGTTAGATGTTACCGTCTCCATAAATCCATTCCACCCAGGTAAGTTGTTTACATCCTTCCATTTCCCGTACATCCACAGCAGATCTGTTGAACTCGGTAAGACTTCTCTTCCAACTCCACCAGTTATAGCCTCAACGGTCATAGTGGAAAAACCCCCTTTAATTGGTTTGTCAAATACCTCCAGGGGTATACTGCCATACTCTTTCAAAGAAGTTACTTTTGGGATAAATTTAATCTTGTCAATAGGGGTTCTTGGGATCAGTGAGTCCTTCGGAGTAAAACACTGAATACCCCCCATGGCATGAAAAGTATCGCGGCCATCAACCGTATCCATGTTTATATCTGCATTATCGAAAATGAATTGTGTGAACGAGTTTTTGGTTATGATCTTCAGAGGTTGTTGCAGAGTTGAAACTTCAAATTTCTTCACTTCGCTATATGAACTACTGAAACCCATAGCCAAAAGCACGTCCACCAGATGTCTCGATCCATATTTCTGATACAGTAGAGTTCCAACTCCTAGAAGGATTGGGTATGTGAACGATCTTGGTCGGGTCGCTGATATCAGTGAATGGGCTATGGATTGGACTTTTTTGAGATCTCTCCTCTCTGTCTTGTTTTTTTATAGGATTTAGTGTTCAACAGTAACTTCAAAGAATTTGGAATGTCGTCGCTTACACTATTTAAAAACAGATCAGGAGAAGAATACTTATCCAATGAATACACTTTCAACCTGATGTCCTCACGTATGATCTCTGCGGCTGCTTTTACCACCCGCATCCGTTTGTCATTCACGTCGGCTTTCCTGGACTGATACCTGTTATTGGTCAGGATACTGTGGCCTGTGTTTCGAAAGCATATTGTTGAATGCATATATTGATTATTTCCTGGTACCACCATAACGTAATCTTTAAATCTTTCGGACAACTTTGCTAGAATGTGATCCGTTCTGGGAACAGTACCAGGATATGTTTGGAGAATGTCGTCCAGTGAAAATTGACATAAGTCCTCATTCTCCTTCATGTAGTTGCAGATGAAGTCGATACATTTAGCCATTTTAACACTTTCAGGCCGGCCACGAAGGGTTGGAACTGTTGAAGTTGAAAAACCTGGTCTGAGGAAGAAATCCGTGCGACAGGATGTGTGGTACCTGCCTTCAGCTGCTATTAGATCTGTTTCAGTAGCGAGCCTCCGTAAAACATCCTCACTCCATGCATCACCCCTAGCATTAGCAGCTGCTCTTATACTTTGTATCGTATCTAAACCCATTATCTCATGCACACTATCTCGTTTATCTTTTGGTTTCTTAATTTGTTGGACCTTGAAAGATTCAGAGGCATCCTTCGCACAATAAAGACATAGTTCCTTGAATTGGATTTTGTTAACATTAGCTCTTGTCACACGGGCTGGATTGTTTGCTACTCTTTTAGCCTTTAAAATATTTGACTCCCTCGTATAGCCACCTTTTCGAAACTTTTCATGTACGTTTGACATTCTAACCACGTATGATGGCCATCCTTTCTCCTCTTACTGGCCTCAATAAAAGTTTTCAGTGCCTTTTCCTTTATTGTACCTTTATTCTCATCTTCTTTGAGAGCATTACCATATATGAAACAAGTAATTCCTGCCATAACAAGGTTACTGCCTAGGAATCACTTATTCTCCAACAGATACACGTCATCGTATAACACTATGGACGGCAAAGTAAAATATAATCTCTTGAACATCCGCGCACAACTAAAGGCGGCGATAAACAGAAATAGAGAATAACGAGAATTGACACTCATTGATATAACCTATAGTGACATAATATAATAATAATAATAATTCTTTATTGTATTTCAACTTTTACAAGTTATTACAATTGATAATGGAGGTGAGTTTATATGTATTTCATTTGTAACATTTCATTTCTACACTTTGCATTAATGAAAATGAGATGATGAAAGAGACGCACACAAACTTCCATACCTTACCCGGGATTCGAACCCAGAACCGCTGGCACGTGAAGCTAGCAAGCTACCAGCATGCCACCTCGGTCGGTCGGGTAGTACGAAGCTTCTCGGAACACGGTATGAGTAGAACCGTAACTCGCTCATCGTATCGTATATATAGTGAATATAAACAGTGTGGCCAATAGCGCTGCTATATTCTGCCGCAACGCGAAATTTGAATTCATATGTGAAAACTAAAAAAAAAAATCGATAAACAATAAAAGAGCATATAAATTGCAAACGCAATATTTATTTCTTTAAAAATAAACTACTGAATTACAAATAAATTACACCAAAATGTATTTACATAAAAATAATAATTATGTATATATGCCTCCCCCTCCCCTAATATTTTAATTGCAAATTAGCACACGCTTGAAAGTTCAAACTACACTTTTGTTTCTTCGAAAAATGCTAGTTTTCAAATATTGATGAAATTTCAATTTGAAAGGCAACAATGCCAAAAAATTATCCGTTCGGCAAGAAATATCTTTTACATTTTTCTACTAAATTTTAAAAGTAAATCATGGAAATTCTGTATGTGCAGAAAAAAAATATCTCATTAAGATTTCAGAATTGTAAATCATAAGCATCTCATTCTGCACTAAAGCTAGTATTTAAATGTTATCGGATTAATTATTGTAATCAATATTCTTGAGCACCAAATACTGAATTAACGTTAATAGATGTTTACACACCAAGTGAGCTAAGGTAATGTTTATTCATGAGAAGAAAGTTTAGCTCACGAGCTCGTAAGGGCGAGTGAGTTAATTTCTTCGAGTGAATAAATATTCTTAGCTCACGTGGTTTGTACAATATTTTATTCAATTTTGACGAAATAGTAATAAAAACCATTATAATATTTAATTTTGACAAAACAAAAAACTAATCAGTTAGTAGACGGTGCATGACAATCGTCGATGATAGATGTCAAGTCATCTATTTAAAAAGCTTTATTGTCTGTCATTTGTGCCGTGAAAAATAATGAAAATGGTTGATAATGTCTGATAAATACTATGGTAAGTGTTAATTTCGTGCCTGATGTTATTTTAAATGCATTATTTGTTGCAAAGTGATTTAAAAAAAAATGTGAGAGTGATTTAAAAAAATTTAATTCACTTGTGAAAAAAGTGTTACTTATAAATGTTGCTATGGAGTTAATAATGACAGTTTAAAACGTCAAAATTGAATAAAATTAATAAATACTACCAACTAGGTAACTAATCTTTAAATTTGAATAACAGGACGAATCTGGATGATTTGGAGTTCAAAAATTGTTTAACTTCAAAAGTAGATTTTAGCGTAAATTCAGCGCTACGGCTACTTTCGGTTTTTTTCAAGTGTTTGTATGTAGGATTGAGCGAATTTTAAAAATTAGGAGCTCTACGCAGCAATTGATACTCTACAACTTTCATTATTTGACATTTTTAATATGGACTATCCATTTTTGAGTTACAGGCGTGTGAACATGAGCATAACCCACTTTTCATTCAAGATGGTAAAAATTGCCGATATTTGACGATCGATTGTAGCTAAACCCCTGAACCAAATTTGACGTTTAATAGCTTATTAGACGCAAAATTTAATGCTCTTTAATTTTGGAAAGAATATAATATTCTACACGGTGCACCGTCTTCGAGTTATAAGCAAAAAACTAAAAAAGAAGTCCCAAAATTTCGTGGTTTTTCGGCTCCCAAAAGTTAAGCTCATCTCAGAAACTGTCGCAAACTCATATAACTCTTATTTGGGATGCTCAGAGTGGATTAAAATTATTTCCAGCTTTGTAATATTTTTCGGGAAGCACGGCCTTTTTTTGGTCTAATTTGCCTGGGCTATTAAAGAGAAGGACAATTCTAGGTTAATCAGAGTTACATCAATTCGATTAATATCAGAGGAAACTACATACGCTTTTCCAATAGAATATCAATGTTCACAAAATCATAATGAACTATTTAGTATAAGTACAGTTAGAAATTAAGAAAAAAAGGCCAGCGCCGAAATATAACTGTTAAGTTACGTTATCAAAACTTTGTCTTTAGAAATAATTATTTAGGGAAAATAATTGAGAACCTAAAATCTATTAAAGACGAAGATATACCAGTAGGAGCAACCGAAAATAGAGTTAATAAAAATATTTTAAAAGTTGACTGAAAAATTTAATGCTAAAAAAAATAAACCAGTAAATATAACTGACAGTGAAAAACAGTTTGTTTTAAACAAACTTCAAGGGAAGGAAAATGCTAAAGAATGGATCAATATTTTTGAAAAAGGATGTGCAAGATACGAAATAAACAAAGATGGAGATAAAGTACATGTTTTGCGCCTATTTTTAAAACAAAATGCTACGGAATGGTACAGTTCAACTTTATGCAAACTGACATTACAAGGAAAATGGAAAGATTGGCGTGATTCTTTTTTACAAACATATAGTGATAAAAGTTGTCGCTTTGCACATTATGCTTATACATTTAAGTTTATGACTGGATCATTGTTAGATTATGCACTGAAGAAAGAAAGAAAGACCATTGTTAGAAACGGAACCTCACATATCAGATAGATCCCGTATTAATCACATCGTTGTTGGTCTCCCTTTGGTTCTACATTCAAGATCCTCTAGGTAAGGAAGAAATAAGTACAACTGAACAGCTCATGAGTCAGCTACAAAAATGTACACAATCATATCCTAGAATAAAGAAGGGTGAAGTAAGATAATCAACTGTTACAAATAGGAATTATACTTGTCCTATGGAGATTAAAAATTAGAAGCCGAGAGAAAAACGGCCATGTACTATTTGTGAGTCACATGGATATCCAGGGCGTTTTCATCCAATTGAATATTGTAGAAAAAAGGGACGCAGTAGTGATGAGAAACGTGTAAATCTAACAGAGATCGAACGATTACTGTTAATGCTCAGGAAGAGAAAAAACGAGATTACACACCACTAATTCGATTAACTGTCGCAGTAAATAAAAAAATCTGTTGTGGCCAGCACAAGACCTCTCGCCATTTCCATATTAGGCTATATAAGTATTTATTGCACTTCCCTTTCAAACCGTCATTTTATAACAAAAAAATGCAGAACTTTATCCAAATATTGTTTTTTATTGTATTTAACATGTCTTCTGCACACATATAATTCTAATTATATCTATTTTTCATTGTATGAGGAAGTTTCGAAATGTCAGAGATTCTTCCAATTCATTAACCAGATTGGCGGTATTTCTGATGGATATATGCAATTGAACCTATAATTTCAAATATTTAATTAATAAAACAATAAGAAAGATACTTCCCAGAAAAAGCTGTCAGAATGTCATTAAAACTGTTGATATTTGACACTGAAGTGTGTCATTTGAAAACTATGTTATAAACATTGGAATTTGTCAACTGGTTTCCTTAGTGCCTTGGCCTCTGCGATTAAATTTCTCTATGTATTATAGTGTCTTTATCTCTAAATCTATACAAGATATAATAAAAATTTTAAATGTATTAGATGGATAATTTTATGCTCTTCAATATTTAATAACAAAACTTGCCAAAAAAAATATATTTAGAAGAATTTTTCTCAGAAACTACTACTTCCGGTTGTTCAATTGTTACCAAAACCTTTTCAGCTCTTCCCAGGAATGTCAGATTGAGGAATCGATAGTTAAACAATTTTTAAGTTTTACGGTTTTTGAGGAATCGTGTCTACAACAACCAGACATACACACATACACACATACACACATCCACACACACACACAGACATCATTTTAAAAATGTTATAATCGGATTCTAGGGACCTTAAATCATGCTTATTCACTGAAATCTGGATATGCGAATTTTAGCATGAATCCAATACCTCTCTTAGCGAGAGGTAAAAAGAAGTTACAGGAATTTATGACAGTGGGTCCAATATAACACTAATAAATTTAAAGATTATAGAAAATATTAAAGATAAGATGTTCAAGAATGAACAAATATTTAAGACAATTAGTGGTGTGCAAAAGAGTTATAATAAGATAAAATAATTAAGAATAATAATTTTTCATATGATGTATTATTAGGATTAGATGCTATTCAGAAATTTTATTTAATGCAAGATGATAACCTAAATATTCTTTAACGTATAAATGATAACAATATAGAAAAATAAGAAATTTAGAAGAGAAAAATTCAATTGTTCTGAAAATTTCACCGGCATTTGTTCAACGTACTTTGGCTACCGCAAGTCGATGTAATGGACCTCAGTATTTTTGCATAAATTATATTGATAACATCTTGGTATTTTCTAAGGACTTTGAGGAACATTTATGTCGTATAAATGCGAGTAAACTACTACAGGCAATTAAATTGAAAGGATTTCGGTTAAAATTATCAAAATGCAATTTCGCACAGTTCTTAGTAAAATATCTGGAACATATATTACGATTTAATTCAGTCAGGCCACATTATGATAATTTAAAATCAATAAAAGATTTTCCCAAAACACAAAACAGGAAAAATATTCGTCAATTCTTAGGAATTTTTTTTTTTATCATAAATGCATTCCAGATTATACGAGAATACTTCAACCAATTCACAACCTACTAAGGAATAATATAGAATTTCGATGGACAGCAGACTGTGATAAAACGTTCATTAGAATAAAAGAATACTTATGCCTGAGTCCAATTTTGTCAATTTTTTATACAAAAAAGGCTTCATTTCTTTTTACAGATACAAGTACCTTTGGTATTGGAGCAGTTTTAAAACAGACCCAAGATAATGGTGAATTACATCCATTGGCCTACTTCTCGAAGAAATTCACCCCATCCCAAGCAAAAAAGAAAGTTATTTATTTTGAGTGCCTCGGAATAAAAGAAGCAATACGTTACTGGCAATACTGGCTATTAGGGCAAAAGTTCCAAGTAATTTCAGATCATAGGCCCTTAGAAAATTTGAAAGTAAAAGCTAGAACTGATGAGGAGTTGGGGGACTCTGTCTCAGTGTGATTTCACAATGAGATTTTCACCAGGAAAGGCAAACCAAGAAGCAGATGTTCTATCTAGAAATCCTGTTTTGGAATCTTTTGATAATACAGATGACATACTACAAATTGTAAACTTCGTTACAATTGAAGACTTAAAGCGTGATCAAGAAAAAAATAAAAATGAACTTTCTAATGACAAACAAACATAAAAAAAGGTGATCTATTTTATAAGTAGCTACGAAACAGAGAACGTATTTTTACATCCAAAGATTTTGGTTTAACACTACTTAAGAAAATCCATCATCATTATGGTCACATTGGAGTAGGTCAAATGACAGCTAAGATACGGCCATTTTATTACTTTAGACAAATGGACGCGTTTAAAAGAAAATTCTGTAATTAGTTCAATACTTGTAAGAAGATTAAATCCAGAAGAAACCGAGACATTGGTCATTTATCACAACTAGATCCAGCAAAAGAACCATTTGAGATTATGTCACTAGATACTATTGTTTTGCAGGGAATCGATCACCTAAACTTTATCTTCATCTTTTAGCTGACCACTTCACTCGTTTTGCATAAGCTTACCCGTCCAGATGCCAACAAGCTATAGACCTAATTAAATTTTTACGTCCTATTTTTGATAAGAACAATGTAAATATTCTGCTTGCAGATCAGTATACCAGCATTAATTCAAAAGTGTTTAAAACTTTTCTACTTTACTATAGCGTAACGTTGATTTTCACAGCAGTAGACTGCCCTTTCTTAAATGGTCTGATTGGACGTCTAAATCAGACGCTAGTCAATCGTATTCGTTGCAAGATCAGTGAACAACCACAACGCCCATGGTCCAAGCTTGCTATAGAATGTACAGATGTATACAACCGTACTATTCACAGTTGACTAAGTTGTCACCATTGCATTTACTTACTGGAAATCAATCTTCAATAATACCTCCAACTCTTGGTCAACCACAAGATTTAGAACAAGATAGAATACAAGCTTTTAAAAATTCTCAAAAATATCATAATTTCTATAAATCCAGAATTGATAGGAAGAAAATGGAATATGATTTTCAATTTGGGGACTTGGTTTATGTGGAAATGGGTAGTCGATTGAAGAGAAATAAATTAGAACCTTAGAATGTTTACATGCGTTTCGATTGTGAAAGAGAAGCAAATTAAAAGTAATAATTTTTAGCTATTTACAGAGTGCCATGAGCAATATCGCAAATTGTTAAACTGTTGTATTGCTTGAATTTGACAGAAGACAGCTGGCAAAGTTTCAAAGTTATTGAATTCATTAATTTATATATCAGTAATCATGGATACATTTACCATCGCAGAAAAAACTTAATAGAACCATATAAAAAATCAATACCAATTAATAAACTTTTATCTGTCAAACAATACGACTATTTGAATTGTTTATTATTTGATAGCACTCTGTAATCTTAAAAACGGATATTCTATTTTTCGTTTATCTCATGTTAAGAACCTATTATATCAATATATTTAGGTTCATTTGAAGCCGTTTTCAATGCTGAACATTTTTTGTATTTATGCTTTAGTTTTAAAATAATAGGGCAGAATATACAGCTACAAGATAATTTTATTATTGTATTTTCTATGGTCCGTAAATATTAGACATACAGTATATATTTGACAAGTAAAACATGGACATGCAATTCTCACATTAAATTAAATTATATCTTTAAGCGATAAAAATAATTTTATTGCTTAACCTAAAATCAACCTTCCAAATGAGAATGGAAGAAAATCAATCTTAAAACATAAAGTAAGAGATGATGGCATATCAAAACAAGTCAAGATTCAAGTTCCGCTATTGAACTTGGCAAAACGCCCAAGATTATTTGTTTACGCATTTCAGTTTGAATATTGTTTTTTGTAGATAAAATGGCTGATAAAGTCAATAAGTAGTTATCAGGAAATATTCGGGATAGTGGGTTACTAAGTCTCAGAAAACAAAAACTGTTTAAAAGGTTTATTGAAATTACACTTTGGCCAGATTATAATATATAGAAAAGAATTGAGCGTCTCAGTCCAAGAAGTATATTCATAAATACTCGTAAAATTTTATCCAGTAAAAACAGGCGACAAGAAAAATCGAAATTGAATTTGTGAAGTTTGATTTTATATGTCAAAAATTATAACTAGCCGTTTTGAAACTTTAAGAGTGTTTATGATGCTACTGAATTCGTACAAATTGTTTCCAATTTATACTAATTGTTAAGAAGTATTAAATTATAACCAAGATTCATTTCTGTAATAAATTCATGTATATAGATGCCACTGTTTATTAAATTAGCTTATAGTTTTGACCTTTTGACTTAAGTACCTTATGTCACAAAAAATATAGTTTTATTTTATTAGCTTCAAAAAAGTAATTGTTTAATAAACAGAACAACAGATCTACATATTAAAAACAAATAATAATAATTCATTCGCGAAAACGAGAGAATGTGTCATTCTATTTGTTCGGCACCAAAATTATCCTCTTTTGTCTCTAGTCAATAATTAGTTCCACATTCTCTAGTTTCAGTGAACGGGGTTATAAACTCCTAGGCAAAATTAACGCACCACATTTAATTTTTTGTTTATTTCACAAAGTTAGCTTATTTTCGTCATGTGTTATGGTTTTTAAAATTAGTCCATTACAGGTAATTAAAAATTTGTAGAAAATAACACAGCATATTATACCTTTAAATTAAAAACTACAATATTATACAAAATGAACACAATTCTTTTATTTAAATAAATTAAAATTTCATGGAAAAAAGTCATGATATTACCACCTCTTACATTAATAATGGCTTGCATTCTTCGTCCCATGCTTCGAAATAAATTTCGAACGCATGGTGAGGTATGTTTTCCCATTTTTGTAGCCCAGCTTCCTCTAGCTCATCTAGATCTCTTTCGTATCTTTTCAGCATATCTCATACGTACTCTAGATTTAATTCTGGAGTTTTAGGTCTGTACGGTTAATTTCAACTGTATTTCGATATTCATCTACGCCCCAAGTCCTATGCGATCTTACATTATCATGGATGAAAATGAAAATACCTGCAATAACCGGCGAAAAAGGAGTGAAATGATCTTATATGACATCCTACACGTATGTATTTCTGTTCATTCATTGATCTTCCACCGCCAACTTTGTGCGTCACTTAAAACAATTAACTCCCCAAAACAGAATTGAATCACCAATACAGGGCTCTCGTGAAAAAAGTTTTCACTGAGTTTATCGCTGTCCAGGTCTCCTTCAGATATCAACTCTTTCGCCTGGTGATTTCAAGCTAACTCATGTCTCATCAGAAAACAAAACACGGTTCCAAACAGCTGAATTCCAAAGAATATGTTGTCTTACAAATTGTAAGCGAGTTACTCGATGAGTTCTGGCGAGACACGGTCCTGTGTTAGTACATCTATTGGCCAATCTTGCTTCCTCTAGTCTTCTTACCATACGGGTAGCAATTGACAGAGTACGGGTTTCAAGAATGTGATTTTTTTGCATTTTACTTGTAATTTGTCGTCTTCTCAGAGTTTCTAGAGTTAGAAATCTGTCGTCTCATTCTATCGGTGGTTTTGGACGACCTTTCTGTGTCTCCTAAAGTTGAATCTAGTCTCTTTAAACCTCTTTAAAACTCGATAGTACTGAGATCAACTCCAAGTTCCCTAATCTTATGAGGTTGGCTAGCCCCGATCCAATAGGTTAACGCCCGAGAAACTTCAAATTCGGACAAATATCGACCTCTATTAATTTTCCGAATTCATTATAATGTTAACTTTGTAGTAAAACACAGACACATGATATCAAATTTAAATTAAACATAAAAACACTTTTCAACCGCACCCTAAGAAAATTTCATATATTATATTGTTTTAAAATAAATCGAGAAAATATAAGTGGTGCGATAATTTTGTGCAGGAGTTTATAATAAAAATAAGTAAATTTATGTAAATTATAATCATTAATTTTAATTTTTTACATTTAGCATTCATATTGTTCTATAGTCTTTTCTTTTTTCTTAAAAATTGTAACAATCTTTATTTTGCCACTTCTGGATGGATTTTACGACACATTCAATCTTCCGTAGATTTTTCTTATTAAAAAATCTGTTGTGGCCAGCACAAGACCTCTCGCCATTTCCATATTAGGCTATATAAGTATTGTATTGCACTTCGCGTTCCAACCGTCGTTTTATAACAAAATCTTACAGAACATTACCCAAATATTGTTTCTTACTATATTTAGCATGTCTTCTGCACACATATAATTCAAATTATATCTATTTTTCATTGTATGAGGAAGTTTCTAAATGTCAAATATTGTTCCAATTCATTAACCAGATTGGCGGTATTTCTGATAGATATATGCATTTTATCACAATTTTACCTATAATTTCAAATATTTAATTAATAAAAGAATAAGAAAAGTTAAATATACTTCCCAGGAAAAGCTATCAGAATGTCACTAAAACTGTTGATATTTGACAATGACATATGTCATGTTATAAACATTGGAATTTGTCAACTGGTTTCCTTAGTGCCTTGGCCTCTGCGATTAGTATACTCTATAAATTATAGAGTCTTTATCTCTAAATCTATACAAGATATAATTAAATTTTTAAGTGTATTAGATGGAGAATTTTATGTTCTTCAATATTTAATAAAAAAACTCCCAAAAAATTATATTTAGAAGAATTTTTCTAAGAAACTACTACTTCCGGTTGTTCAATTGTTACCAAAACCTTTTCAGCTCTTCCCAGGAATGTCAGATTGAGGAAACTGCAGTTAAATATTTTTTAAGTCTTATAGTTTTTGAGGAATCGTGACTACAACATCCAGACATACATACATACACACACACACACATACATCCACACACACACACACACAGACATCATTTTAAAAATGTTATAATCGGATTGTAGGGACCTTAAATCGTGCTTATTCAATAAAATCTGGATATGCGAATTTTAGCATGAATCCAATACCTCTCTTAGCAAGAGGTAAAAAAAGTGCTGCATCCCACTGTAATTTTTTTACCAGTTTCATGGAGTATTGCATAACTTACGAAAGAGAATTGGTGGAGACTACTAAATTTCACTTTGTTGCCGTTGTTCTGCAGGGGTAGTTTTTTTTAAGTTAATTTACAATCTGTTTATCCGAACAATAAGTAAATTTTTTTGACAATGTATGTACACATGTGAGAGATGGTCATTACTATCTCTAATGGGAGTTTCTTAAATAAAGTTGTATAATGGCGATGCAACAGAAAACATGCAAAATGCAATAATTATACATGTGAACACGAGAACTAACACAGGTACAAGTACGTATTTACATTATAAATATATTTAGTTTAATATACTAATATATTATATTTAATTTTACAGTCTGTATTGAAGATCCAGTGGTGAACATCTCTTGGGTCTGTTGGTCTGGGTACTGTTGTCCAGTAGATTTACTGCGTATGTATTTGGGTGGTCTTGAAGTTTGTTCAAGTATTTTATACTTCTTTATTTTGCCTGCTCTTTGACTGTGGGTATTTTCAAATCGGCATGCATTGTACAAATAGTTTGAGTTGTACCAGGGTGCGTTTGTGATTATTCGTAGTAGTTTTGATTGGAATATTTGAATGATTTCTACGTTAGATTGGCTTGCTCTACCCCATAACTGGATTCCATATAACCATATTGATTTTAGTATAGCCTTATAAACAAGGGGTGCGATTCAGTGGGTTATATTAAAGTCTGTACTAACACTTGTATTAACTAAAACACTGTATTAGCGTAAAACGCATTTTAAAACAAAGGTGATTCAGTGGTCTGTATTAAGCTGTTTTAGTTAAAACGCAAAATTACACTTGGCAACACTGTAATAACTGTCAAAGTGCGAAATTGGCGGCATTTGAAACGTCAATATTTTGTATTTGTGTTGTTTTAGGTTACATTACACTACTTTATGACCTATATTTTAAATTTTAACATATTAAAATGTCAGGAAAAAGAATTACAGAACCGATTGGTTTAATGAAGAAAAGATTATTTTAATAAGAGGCAATTACTAAACGGAACGGTATTATTGAAAATAAGGGAAATGACATTAAAATAATGAAAAATAAAAAAGCTGCATCATTTTGAAGTGGTAAATTGGAATGTCCAAAGAAATAAAAGTGATGTTTGTGCTGATTGATATTTTTTATTATTGTAATCAAGTTTCCATTATTGTAAATAAGCATTTCTTTGTTGTAATCAAAATTTCTTTAAGGATTTCTTTGTTTGTAATAAAAAAATATCAAAATTAAATCAATATTATTTTAATTCAATGTAGCGGGGCCCCTAAAATGTGAGGGGCCCATAGGCAATTACCTATTCTGCCTAATGGGTAATCCGGCACTGATTGAAATGCAATTCAAAGAGTGAAATTGCACATTATTTAAAAGAAAAACTAAAACTGTAGGAGGTACATCACCGCCAAACCCAGATATGTCAATTCGAATCAAATTTATTACATTCTGAAATACATTTTTTGATAATCGGTATCACTTTCGGAGAGAGTATTGTCATAGTTTTTCGTCTTCTGTATATCCTTCTTCGTCTTCTACAATCAACAACACGCCAAACATGCTCAACTCTTTCAACAGCACGTATTGTGTCACCTATTTTATTTAAACAAACTTAGAAAATAGACAACATATAAATAATTGTTGTAACTTGCCTGAATTTATTCATATTAACCTCAATTTTTTAAATTATTCATTTTCTCTTTTATTATTTCATTTTAAGTTCAATATTTGCTTTAGTATACTTTATGAAGAGTCAAATATATAATTTTACCTTAATATTTGATATTTGACATTATGAATTAAGGTTAATACAATACTTAAAACAGATATAACCCATTTTAAGAAGTGTTTTAATTTCCTAGGCAACTAATACACATGTATTAAAATAAACACACTAAAACAGTCTAATACAAGCCACTGAATCAGGTTTTTTAATACAACTCTTAATACAGATCTTAAAACAGCCTAATACAACCCACTGAATCGCACCCATTGAGTTTATTTTCTAATGACAGTGAGGATTTTTTTCCCAGTAGCCAGTACTACTTTTTACCTCTCGCTAAGAGAGGTATTGGATTCATGCTAAAATTCGCATATCCAGATTTTATTGAATAAGCACGATTTAAGGTCCCTACAATCCGATTATAACATTTTTAAAATGATGTCTGTGTGTGTGGATGTATGTGTGTGTGTGTGTGTATGTATGTATGTATGTATGTATGTCTGGATGTTGTAGTCACGATTCCTCAAAAACTATAAGACTTAAAAAATATTTAACTGCAGTTTCCTCAATCTGACATTCCTGGGAAGAGCTGAAAAGGTTTTGGTAACAATTGAAGAACCGGAAGTAGTAGTTTCTTAGAAAAATTCTTCTAAATATAATTTTTGGGATTTTTTTTTATTAAATATTGAAGAACATAAAATTCTCCATCTAATACACTTAAAATTTTTATTATATCTTGTATAGATTTAGAGATAAAGACACTATAATTTATAGAGTAAACTTATCGCAGAGGCTACGACACTAAGGAAACCAGTTGACAAATTCCAATGTTTATAACATAATTTGTAAATGACACATGTCAGTGTCAAATATCAACAGTTTTAGTGACATTCTGATAGCTTTTACTGGGAAGTATATTTAATTTTTCTTATTGTTTTAGTAATTAAATATTTCAAATTATAGGTAAAATGCATATGCAGTTGATAAATTCAAATGTTTGTAAAAGAAAAAAAATAATGTCATTGTCAAAAATATAGAGTAGTTTATATCTGTTGGGCGGTAGTGCGAGCTCGAATCGAAAATTTTACTAAATTATGTTTCAACAAAAACCATAACGGCAACTTGTCATCCTGCAAACATCGTTTTATGAAGATTTAACCAAGTCTTAAATAATATATGATAAACTTGTAATAAAACGTCAAATTTCGCTTGGACAGATAGTGGCTTTGACGTTTAACGAAAAAGCTAAGATTTTCCACAAACCAAGTATAATAAACCTGCTGAAAATAAAAGATACTCCAGAGAATTAAATATGAAAGTAAAATAATAAAAAGATTAAAGAATGTGACGAAAACATAGAAAAACATAAAAGAACACCTTGGTAAACCACGAAAAAAATCGAAGGTGAAGAAAGAGCACTTAAAGAAACGAAAGACAAAAAGAAATTGAAGATGAAGAAAGAGCATTTAAAGAACCGAAAGACAAAAATAGATGTGACGTGAAAAAAATGTTCATTCAGGAAATAAACAGAAATTTCAGAATTGCAAGAAACGAAAAGCGAATGTATTTTACATAAATAAAGTTTTTAATTTGTGTCAAACTATTATTTAATTAGCTTAAAATATGGGCTATCCAGCGAAACAAGCGGTTTACGTCATCATTCAGGGATTTTTGAAATTTTCTTTATTTTTACCTCTCGCTAAGAGAGGTATTGGATTCATGCATTCGCATATCCAGATTTTATTGAATAAGCACGATTTAAGGTCCCTAGAATCAGATTATAACATTTTTAAAATGATGTCTGTGTGTGTGTGTGTGTGTGTGTGTGTGTGTGTGTGTGTGTGTGTGTGGATGTGTGTATTTGTGTGTGTGTGTATGGCTAGATGTTGGACGGACGATTACTCAAAAACTATAAAACATAAGACCTGTTTAACTATGAATTCCTCAATCTGACATTCCTGGGAAGAGCTGAAAAGGTTTTGGTAACAATTGAACAACCGGAAGTAGTAGTTTTTAAAATAAATTCTTCCAAATATTAATTTTTGAAAATTTTTGATATTACTAATTATGAAGAACAAAATTCTACACCTGATACATTTAAATTTTTTATTATATCTTCTATAAATTTAGAGATAAAGACGCTATAATATATAGAATATCGGGATATAACAAGTCGAGTAGGCGAAACTACACTAAGGAAACCAGTTGACAAATTCTAATGTTTATAACATAATTTGTAAATGACAGATTTCAGTATCAAAAATAAACAGTTTTAGTGACATTTTGATAGCTTTTTCTGGGAAGTACATTTAATCTTTCTTATTGTTTTATTAATTAAATATTTGAAATTGTAGGTAATATGCATGTATCCATCAGAAATACCGCCAATCTGGTTAATGAATTGGAAGAATCTGTGCCATTTAGAAACTTCCTCAAACAATGAAAAATAGATATAATTAGAATTATATGTGTACAGAAGACATGTTAAATATAATCAAAAATAATATTTGAGTAAAGTTCTGTGATATTTTGTTATAAAACGACGGTTCGATAGCAAAGTGCAATACAATAATTATATAGCCTAATATGGAAATGGCGAGAGGTCTTGTGCTGGCCACAACAGATTTTTTTGTGATATTTTGCTGTGTGCGTTTGGTCTGTAAATGTTTTTTCCAAGTTAGGCGCCTCTCTGCATTCCTAGGTATTTTTCGTACTCTGCTTGCGTGAGTGGATTATTGTTTAGTTGTAGAAGAGGGCATGTGTCTCTTCACATTGTGAACGTTACTTAGACGTATTTAGTTTCGTTCTATTTTATACGCCAGTTTTTGCACCAGTTTTCTATTTTTGTTAGATGTGTTTGGAGTTTATTAGACGCATGCTGAGTGTTAATGCTTGTAGCCAGCACTGTTGTGTCGTCAGCATGTGTAGCAACCATGATATCTGTGGAGTTGAGTGTGGGTAGTTATGTATAGCGTATAACACTAGAACTACCGAAGGTAGTCATCTACCCATAACGACCGTGAGCGGTCATATGACCGCTAGTAAATTTTTGCATTTGTCTTTCATAGTTGTAACAAATGTTTCTGTAATTTATATTTATTTGTTCAATAGCATGTTATTTGTTTAGATAAAGTAATTTCTAGGGAGAACAAAGACAATTTAGAAGCATTTTTTAAATTTTAACATTTTATTTATCATATCAATGGTTTATATCACAAAAAACATAAATATGTTATTATATTTGACAAAATATGATATAAAGTTGAAACAAAATTATATCTCTTAAAAAAGTATAATTCACATTTCTTTTCCCAAATTATTAACATTTGCGACAAATTTTAATGTCCTGAAGACAAGATCCACACGTATATTTTCTACATTTTGAACAAATTTCTTTTGTTTTGTTTTTATTGCAGATACCTATTTGACACTGTACGCGTTTAGTGGATTTTTGAGGGTTTTGCTTTTGCATATCATCTGCAACTTTTTCCTCAGCATTTCTGACTCTATTTTTGTGGGGTTCGGCTAATTCCTCAGCAACACTGAATATATAATCACGTCGCGAAATGTTTGAATTTGTGACCATTTTGTATAATGTATGAGCATTTATCATTGCTAAATCTAAGACATTATAAAATACATGTATGGGCCACCGTCGAGTACCCGAGCGCACACTATATTTGCGAGACATCTGGTCTACAACATCAACTCCACATTTAGTGTCATTGTAGAATGTGATTGTCTCAGGTTTCTTCGCTACTGATGTTTCGTCCACCAAAACCCCACTGTGCAGTGTGCTGAGAATAAGAACATTTTTGTTTACCTTTCCCTGATATGACGTCAAGATAGTATCGCCCGTTTTGTATATAACTGTAGTCTTTAGAGGATCGCGCGCATTTTTCACTGACAATGGTATCTCTTTTCGATTTCTATTTATCGTACCCACAATACTAGTTTTCCGTTTTTTGAGTTCATTTCCCAGATTCAACGATGTAAAAAAGTTGTCTGTAGTGACATTTCTTCCTGTATCTAGAAATGGTTCAAGAAGGCGTAAAACTACATGCTCTCCTAAAGATCTGTTTTGAGGTCTAGTCTCATCTTTCCCCAGATATGGGAAACCGTTCAAAATGTATCTGACTTTGGCATCTGTGGCAAGCCAAAATTTTATTCCGTACTTATCCGGTTTATTACTCATATATTGAGTAAAAGGGCAGCGGCACTTGGTCGGAAACAATTGCTCATCAACAGTTATGTTTTCTGTTGGCCTATAGCAAGCAATGCAGTTCTCAATAAATTTGTTCCATAGTTCAGAAACCAAACAAAATTTGTCTAATTGCTTTCTTTTTGGGCGTGTTTCTTTTTCATCAAATCGTAGGAATCGTAAAATTTCAATGAACCTATTTCTTGCCAAAGTTCGTGCAAAAAACGGCGGTCCCCACTCCTTATTCCACAAGTCATGAAGCTTGAGTGCTCTTGCGCCATATGCCCCTCTAGCGTACAAAATTGCAATGAATGCATCAAGTTCTTCTAAAGACACGTTCCAGGAATCATCATTGAGAACTTTTCGTGCTTCTATCTCAGTACAATGTTTGATGAGACGTAAAATTAATTCACTAATAAAAAGTCTCCAAGCACTTGCAGGTGAATCCTTTTCAATTTGCCTCTTTGCGTACCCTGTAGGTCCTGATTTTTCCAGAAGTATGTTCTGTTGACGCCGCCTACCCGTGGTATTACCGGGTGCAACGCGTGTCCAAATAGTACCATCTGAGCTTCGTTCATTACCTCCTACATCTGACCTCTCAGTTATAAGAAATACACTGTTAGGTGAAGTATTACGATTTATTCCTCTTCCCCGTTGAACACGCCTTCCTCGTCTTCCTCGACCTCTTGCAGCCACCGAAGCTTTACCTATATATCCAAATAACCATATCCAGTACTCGTACACACAATAAAAAGAAAGTACATATTTTATTGCAATACTTACGCGGAGGGCGCATTTCGGTAGGAGACATTAGTTTCTCTTGATCTTCTGCAAAATTTTCATTCCCAGGATCACTTGCAGATTCGTCACTCTCATTGGTGTCTGAGGGATGAGGAGCGTATGATTTATCGCTCTCATACTCATCTTCAAGGTCTGACGCCGAATCCTCATCACCAGAATTGATAGGTGACATATTGTGTATGTATTCTAATAATTCTTCATCGCTGAGTCCTCGCCCGTGAGCCATATTGTCACAACACTTCTTACAGACTAACTACTGAGCACTAGTTATAAACACGTTTAGACGTGCAAATAGAGCATTGCAGCCATCTATTGAGCATCCGTCAAAAGACGGGTGTTGGTAGTTGTAGGTAATTTCTTTTAATGTGCATAATCTAACCGATCAAAAAATAAAACAAAAATAGAAAATCATCCATTTACGAAAATATTAAAAGTAATGAAATTTGACCGCAGTACCATAAATATTTAAAAAGTTACAGAACGACCAAAATTTAAAACCGTCAATTGACCGCCTTCGGTAGTTCCAGTGATAAAGTATAGGGCCCAGTATGCTGACTTATGGTACTCCGGATTCTAGTGTTAAGATATTAATTGATTGTTGCATTTAATTTGGAAAAAATCTGTTCGTTAAGTATGATTTTATTACGAGGTAGATGTTAAAAAGTACACCTGGGTGCCAAACCTTGTCAAAGGCTTGGCTAATGTCTGAAAATGTACATGGACAATATTTTTTATTCTGCAGGACTTCGTTGACGACGTTTACAACTCTATGTACTTGCTCGATGGTGCCATGTCTTTCCCTGAAGCCGAACTGATGGTCAGGAATTAGGTTCATGTCTAATATGGGTTTAATTTTTTTCTAACAATAGTTTTTCGAAAACTTTTGACTGAAAGCAGAGATAAGAGGATACTTGTTCTGCAGGTTTAGGGATAAGAATAATTTGTGCCATTTTCCATTGCGAGGGGAAAGAGTAGTACATGAGTGTTGATTAAATATGTATTTAATTAGTTTAAGTGCAGTTTCCGGCAATTCTTTCAGAATTTTACCTGTAATTAAAACATAGCCAGGGGCTTATTTACAGTGAATTTTATATTCAATTATTCTTTTTATGTCAGAAGTTTTAAACTTTTTAACTGGTCATGTTAACTATTGTGGACATTGCAAAAATTCGTATATTTGAGATTCTTCTTCTACTGTTATTTCTTTAGAATAGGGTGTAAATACTTGTGACAGATGTGGGGCAAATGTTTCAGCTTTTTATACACCGGTTTTGGCTCATGAATTATCATTCTTTCTAATAGACGAATTCGGCTGTATCGGCTGTTTGATTCTATTTGTACACTTCCAAAGAGAATATTCAGTAGCTTGTGTTGGTGTTAGGTTAGATAGATAATCTTGTATATTTTTGTGGTTGTATTCTTCAATCATATTTGACAGGATTCTAATAGCACGATTTAATCTTGTTTTGTCGTTTGGGTGACGATTTCTGAACCATATTCTCTTTAGGCGACGTGTCCCGGGAATTTTCGTTTTATTTCTATTGGATACTCAGTTACTGCGATGTCTGTTTTGTGTTTTGTGGGCGTGCAGTCCCATGCTGCTTCCTGTATGGTGCGAGTTAGATGTTCGACTGCATAGTTTACATATTTTTGATTATTCAGTGGTATATGTATATTTATGTTACGTTCCACAGTTTGTCTAAATGATTCCCAATTTGTGTGTTTATTATGAAGCATGACGGGTCTTTCTATCGACTTTACATTTGTACTTAGCGTTACTGTGACCGGTGAGTAATTTGAAGAAAGATCCAAACATGACGCAGTGTGAATATAATTATCAGCGATATATTTTCGTAAGGCAGAAGTCGAGTAAGTCTGGCAATATATTCCTATCCGTCGGCCAGTATGTTGATTCCTCTGTTGATGCGTGTGAATAATTATTGTTTCGAATTGTTGTTAGAAGTTCATGTCCGTGAGGATTGATAAGACATGAGCCCCAGTCTGTGTTTTTTTTTGCGTTATAATCAACTCCAGCAATGAATTTGTCTCCGAAGGTTCTAAAGAAAATTTCAAAATCATTGCTCCTAATTATATGCCTTGGTGGACAATATATCGCTGATAATGTTATTGGACCTTTCCAATCTTCTACTATAATACTAGTTGTTTGCAGATGATTCATACAGTATTCCGGAAGTTGGAAGTGTCTTATTGTGCTTTTAATTAAAATGGCTGTGTCTCCGTGGGCAGTACCATCTGGGTGGTTTGTGTGAAATAGAGTATAATTGGAAATTTTAAAATATGAACTCTCTATAAAGTGTGATTCTCATATGAGCATTATATCTACATTTTTTACATTTAAAAATGACTTCAACTCCTGTTGAACTGTTGAACTAGGCCATTGGCATTCCAGATTGCTATTTTTAGTACTAAAACCATTAAGGTAATTTTGAAATTAGCGTTGAGATTAAATTGAACATGGCATCCATTCTTTCCATTAGTTTTTGTATTGTTGTTTCTAAATTAAAATTGTGTGAGGTGTATTTTTGTTGTGTTGTCGCTTGTGCATAGGTCACTTCTGGGGTATTTCTATGTGGGGTTACTTTTTTTTGAATTTCGTTGGTTGTATGTTTGCAGCTTGTGTTGTTGGGATGAACTTCTCTCTAGAAGGTTGGAATTTTCTTTTAAATACGTCTTGATACACTGTGCATCTCTTTTAGTTTGCGGGATGGTTTCCTTCGCAGAGAACGCATTTAGGTGGAGCCGACTTTTCTTTTGTGCAGTCTCTAGTTAGTTGACTTTTGGTACATTTTACGCAACGTGGAGTCATAAAGTAATATGCCTTTGTGTGACCATACCGTTGGCATCAAGCGCATTGGGGTAATTCTTTTTTTGGATTTGGTGGTTCAATTAGAGCTTTCGTATATTGTAGAGAGTTGATATCACAGATTGATTTATTGTTTGCGCTTGGAGATAATTCAATGAGAAAAAGAGGTAAAGGCTCTTTTGTGATTTTTTGTTTCATGTTATAGATGTTCTTGACCGTACGTCCTTTTTCTTCTATTTCCTTTCTAAGTTCCGTTACATCTATAGTTGGATGTAGATTACGTACAACAACGCGGCAGCTACGTTCTTCTTTTAATTGGTAGCTGTGAAAGATGTTTTTTCTTTAACACGTAATAGTGTCACTATTTTTTTTAGCATAAATGTCTGGGCAGAATTTTTAATACTGGTTCTCTGGAAATTGTAGTCTTAAATAGCCGGCTAACAGCTGATGGTTATATATTTTTTTTATTGAAAACAGATTACATGAGCTCATAGAAGATGTTCCACTTCTTGCACGGCAGCACATGTGGTACCAGCATGATAGTATGCCTCCCCACTATGGTAGCCTTGTGACTGAGTGGTTAAACCAATTTTTTTCCAATCGGTGGATTGGACGTGGAGGTCCTGCCAATTAGCCTCCACGATCTCCAGATTTAAATCCTCTGGATTATTATCGGTGGGGATTCTTAAAAGAAGAAGTTTATAGGGTAGATATAAACACGTGTGAGCAGTTACTTCAGCGGATAATGAATCTGCTGCCATTTGTGAAGATCGTAATGTAATGAAGAAGTTTATAGGGTAGATATAAACACGTGTGAGCAGTTACTTCAGCGAATAATGAATCTGCTGCCATTTGTGAAGATCGTAATGTAATTTATCGTGTCTATCATTTCATGATTCGCCGCTGTGAAACATACGTACGAGCTCAATGAGCGCATTTTGAGCATTTACTATAAAATATTTCTAATTTGTTGTATCATTTGATATTCTTTCTGATAATATAATAATAAATAATAAATAATAAAAAATAATTAATAATTAATAATTAATAATTAATAATTAATAATTAATAATTAATAATTAATAATTAATAATTAATAATTAATAATTAATAATTAATAATTAATAATTAATAATTAATAATTAATAATTAATAATTAATAATTAATAATTAATAATTAATAATTAATCATTAATAAATAATAAATAATAAATAATAAATAATAAATAATAAATAATAAATAATAAATAATAAATAATAAATAATAAATAATAAATAATAAATAATAAATAATAAATAATAAATAATAAATAATAAATAATAAATAATAAATAATAAATAATAAATAATAAATAATAAATAATAAATAATAAATAATAAATAATAAATAATAAATAATAAATAATAATAAATAATAATAAATAATAAATAATAAATAATAAATAATACATAATAAATAATAAATAATAATAATAATATAATAATTAAACTTTATTGATATCCAACTCAAAGGCGAGGTTCAGCTAAAAGCTGTTCTTCCACCTAACCCTCGATACATAATGTATGTAATACATACAAAAAAAAGTTAATACAAATGAACAATCACAGTAGTAAACTATAATGTACAAAAAGTACAAAAATATACATGAAAACAGAATTTAAACAATTTAATTTTATGCTATATGTAGACTTTTTAATTGATTTTTAAAATTACTTACCGATAGAGACTTTAAGAAATTAGGAATATTGTTATACAATTTGGGAGCTTGATATGAAAATGAACCTTTAAATTTAGTTTTCTTAAAAGAAGGAACTACAAATAAATCAGTACCACGAAAATTATAGTTATACTCTCTGACATTTAGTTTACAGTATAGGTAGGATGGAATGTTTGTCGTGTAAATTTTATGAATTAGACACAAATATAGAAAATTAGTTCTCTCCTCTATAAAACTCATAATAGCTTCCTGCCTATATGTTGATATGTGATCATATTTACGAACATTATAAACAAAACATAAACAAGAATTTTGAAACAGAGTAATTCTATTAAGGTCTTGCTTTGTAAGATTAGGGACATATACACACGCACAATACTCAAATAACGGCATAATAAGTGAATTCACCAATTTAAATTTTATTTCGGATGATAAAATATGACGATATTGATAAAAATATCTAAGTTTGAGTCTAGCAGAGTCTTAACGGTGGCACTACAGTTTAATAGTGTATCTTCAAGATATATAGAAGGTTGGAAAGGTTGATTCCCTGTAGGGATAATAAGTAGTTTTGACTTTTCATTATTAATTAATAGTCCATTGCTTTTTACCAACGTAACTAAGTTATGAAGTTCAAGATTAAATTCTTCCACAGCTCTTTCTCTTTCATTGTAATTAAAACTTTTGACAACGTTTGTGTCATCAGCATATGAATAAACAGAACACAATTCAAAAACTGTTGGCATATCTGCGACAAAAAGAATAAAAAGTAACGGTCCCAATATGGAACCCTGCGGTACACCACGTGATAATAAAAAGAGAGGTGAGACAGAAGTACCTCCGTCAGATGCCATGTGTACTGTGAAGTGTCGATTTTGTAAATAATTTTTGAAAAAAATAAAAGCATTTTGTGAAAAGTTATAAAATTTCAATTTGGCTAACAATAAATTGTGATCCACTAGATCAAATGCTTTTGTAAAATCTATTTGAGCAATTAAACTTATATGTGAATTGTCAAAACTCTTTATTAAATCATCCACCATATTTAATAAACATGTCTGAGTGCTATAGCTTTTTCTAAATCCGGATTGTGAAGACGGCAGAATATTATATTTGTTTATAAAATTCATTATCTGTTCAAAACATATTTTTTCTAGGACTTTGCTTAAGACTGGCAGTATACTAATCGGTCTAAGATGGTCAAAAGAAGCCGGATTAGAATTTTTGCAAATAGGTTTAATAATGGCAGATTTCCATATATTAGGAATTACTCCGTTTAATAAACAATAATTTATAATATGTGTAATATGATTAATAATGCAGGGTAAAATGAGGGTTAGCATTTTAATTGAAATTCCATCTAATCCAACTGCATTAGATTTAATTCTTTTAAATACTTGTTCCACATCTAAACTGGTAACTGCTGAAAATTTGAATGATTCATTACATGTATCAGAAAACATATTATTATAATTATTAAGTGATTTTTGATCAATATTCGTAGTTTCTAATTGATTTAGAATATACTGGCCGTAATCAGAAGAATTACAAAGTTCTGAAGGAATATTACTATTTGCATAAGAATTTACACCAATTTTATTTAAATTTTTCCATAACAAGTTTGGGTTCTTAGTATTACTATTAATTTGATATTTTATGTATGCTTCTTTTTCCCGACGTATAGCTGATGTTAAATTTCTTAAACTTTTATAGTAATTCCACTTTGCTTCAGACTTACACTTTTTATATTCCAACAGGGCTTTGTCTCTCTTCTTTTGCATAATTTTTATTACGGGTGTAATCCACGGACAATATCTTCTTTTGGTTGTAAATGATTTTAAAGGTGCATATACATTAAACAGCTCACAAATATTATTATTCATAAATTCGACTTTTTGATTAATATCATTAAAATTAAAAATTAAATCTCAATTAGCTTGACCAGCATCTTTCATTAAATACTCCAAATTTAAATTCTTAAAATCTCTATATGTTACAGTTTTTTTATTTAGAACAGGTGTTGGAAAATTTAATATACAATAAATTGCTTCGTGGTCTGATACAGTATTAAAGGGTAATGTACCGGAATTATTACATATTGAAATATCAGATATTAACATCACATCAAGAAGAGAATTAGAAATAGGCCTTGTACAATCTACAATTAATTGATGCATATTATTTGTTTTTATAGTGTCTAGAAAAAAATTAGTTCGAAAATTATTGTCAAACAAATCAATATTGATATCCCCAGTACATATTAAATAATCATTATCCATGTTGAACTGTTCAAAAAAGTTATCTAAAATTGACAAATCCTTGTAAAAGTTTCTATGCGGATTATAGATTACACCAATACATATTTTAATATTAGAGGCAACACATTGGATCCATAAATATTCAGTATTATTTGGAGTAATGAAACTTGTATCTAATACCTTGAATTTAATCCCTTTACGAACAAAAAAAAGCAACTCCACCACCTCTCTTATTTATTCGCTCCGAGCTAATTAAATTGTAATCATCTATACTAAATAAATGTTGAGGTGCATTTGGATTTATCCAAGTTTCAGAAACCGCAATAATATCAACATCATGTTCCAGTACAAAATCTTTAAAATCCAAAAAGTTAGCATTTAACGATCTTACATTTACATGTACAATTTAAAAAAAAAAACTATTATAAAGTTCATTAGTTTCAGCACTCGAAACAGGTGATTGATTCAGATTCATAAACGTTTATACACGTATAATAATGTAGGAGTACACAGATCAGTAAAGACGACAAAGTTATAAAAATAGATATTCTTCAAGAGATGAAAAAATAAAAATAAAAATAAACTCGTAGTAGTACTAGCAGTAGTATCGATAGCAGTTCCATGGTACATTTAATAATTTAATTTCATATATTAGGAGTTGCAGCCAGTGATTCAGCGTCTTTGATGAGATGAACCTTTCCGTCAATATTCACGAAGATTTTACCATCACGCGACCAAACATTTTTAGAATTATATTTTATTCTTGCACTTTTTATTAAATTCAATCGCTCACTAGTAAGATCTTCCACCACAAATATTTTAGAATTTTTCAGTTTTTTTTTATTATTGATAACCAGAGCACGATGTTTATAAGAATTAAATTTGATAATAATTGCACGCGGTCTAGATTAGATTTAACACCAACACGATGGCACCCATCATTATTATCAAATTTAATTCTTATAAACATCGTGCTCTGGTTATCAATAATAAAAAAAAACTGAAAAATTCTAAATCGGTGCGATCAATCATTTCTGGTACAATGTTTATTTTAAGTTTATTATTAAGTACATTACGCACCTTGTTTTCAGTGTCTTCGTCTGGTTCTTCTTCTACTCCAAATACACGCACATTATTTCTACGTGAATATTGCTCTTGATCATCAATCATTGTTTTTAGTTTTAAGTTTTCACATTTAAGATCACTTATCACTTTTTCATATTTTACTGCCTGATCTTCTAATCGCTTTTCAATTAAATCACACACTTTATTTGCCAATGCGGACACGAAATCACTTTTTTCGCTCAAAATATGATCAGTCACTTTTTAACAATAGCAGCTATTTGTCTCGTAGAACCCATTTTTTGAAAAATAGATAATTTTAATATAAAATAACGAGCAACAAATATAAAAATTTATGGAACCTCACAAAACACGTCTACTCGCTGTGATAGCTCATGACAAAAAATAATAAATAATAAATAACAAAAATAAATAAATTATAAATAATAAATAATATATAACAAATAAATTATAAATAATAAATAATATATAACAAATAAATTATAAATAATATATAACAAATAAATTATAAATAAATAAATATATCATAACAGCGTATTACCCATAACTGAGTGTGCCATTATCTACAATGCATATAAACATCGGTGATGATGACGATTAATTTTTACCGTGAGGGCGCTTACCAGACGTCACCTCACGGGCACTCATAGCTGGTGTGTAGAGGGCACCACAGGGATCACTTTTGTGCGATTAAAAGTCTGCACTGGCCGGGATCGAACCCGGGTCACCAGATTGGCAGCCAGGCACTATACGCTTACGGCCACGCGACCCCTTAATAAATTACAAATTATAAATAATAAATTATTTTAAATATTAAACAATAAATAATAATAATAATAATAATAATAATAATAATAATAATAGAAAATATATTTTCAAGAGAGTTTTAAATGAAATTTGTTTACTTTTCCAAAAATATTTAAACGTATAAATACTCTCAGGTGTAAAAAAGGCACACTTTTTATTTTCATTTTTGTTAACAGCATTGTATTTGAAACATTTTACATAAAACTTTAACTTTATCAAATTAGAGCCAGGCTAACAATGTACCAAAAAGGTAACAGATGTTTATTGGTTTCTGGACAATAATAATTGCAAAGTACCTTTGGTATTGTAGCCTGAAATCCTATAGTGAAAGAAATGAATATCGCCATTCGAAAGAGCTTGAAAATATTCATTCAAAACACTAGATAATCAATTATCATTATTAAATGAAAGTTTAAAATATTTTTCTAACTAAAAATATGGTTCACAGCTTTCGACAAATTGTTGTTCTGTATTCTCCGTACTTAAGCAAATTTTCTTTAAAAATGTTTCAAACTTATTTAAAATTTTGTATTCATTTATTTAATACGCGTTAGTATTTTCTAATTTTCTGTTGTTAGTCTATCTCAAATAATATTTATCAAACTAATAACAATGTAAGTAATATTCTTTTTATCTGGAGTCTATACTCGGCATATTTATAAGAAGACAAGAGCCAAATTTCTTTAAGTGTTAAAAATGAGTTAGAATTACTTCTTAATATACGGAATATTTAGTTTATGAGTCTAACAAGAAAGAATATTACCTGGTCAACCTGGTTTTAATATGGATTACATGGGAAGTGTGACACTGGTTCATATAATAAAGAATATTAATTGCATAATAATTATTTTCGAGTTTACAAAAACTATGTCTGAATATACAATTATACAAACCTGTCATCCACATAATTTTGTTTACAGAAACATTAATAATTACAACTTTATGTTTTAAACTCTATATATGTTCAGATATAAGTAATCCATACTTTCATGTTATACTCGTATGTAGAAATATTTTTGGACTATAATTAAATACGATTTAATTGAATTTGTAGTAGGATTTTTGTTACATTTTACAAGTTAAATTTGCATTAAATATACTAATCAGTTTAAATATTTTATTATTTATTTATACAATTTATCACATATAGTCAACTGGTGAATATTTAGATAATGATATTGATATTTGAAATGAAGTAAAAATTTTCATTTTCTGTTCGAAATTAATTCAAATAATATAACTCATAAATTAATGAAGAGAAAATTGTCTGTTGATTTTGATACACTACCCTACGGATTTTAAGCAAAATTAATTTGTTCTTGACGAATATTAAAACAATAAATGTGGTTGTTTTCACTTTATATTATTTCAAAGATACAAAATAAATATATATTAAAATAATTTTTTATTAATAAATTCTTTAACTAAATGTTTATTTTTCTTATATAATAATTTTTAATTTATATGGTAAATTTATCCAAATTTCTTGCAACTCAAATCCTTGTAACAATTCTATTATACTTGTAAATTTATCGTCCAGTTATTAATAAAAATAAACATATTCCATGGATATATACTTTTTCCTATCTTTGCTTCCACGCGTGTTTTTATTTGTAAACATATGTATCCTACTAAGCTATGCCAATTTCTTGTTTTCCGCCAATCACGATAAAATTTATTTATTGCTTTTATTGGTCAGCAGTAATAATGTCGTTAAAACTTTTAGATACAGAATAATCTCTATCATGTTCTTCCGATATTTCGACACCACGGTCGTACGATATACCATTGTTTAATTTATTTCCTGGGCCGAGGTTGAAATGTTTGGGAAAATTCATGTTAAATTCAAAGTATTTTGTTATAAACACCTTCGCAGTTTAATTACAAATAAGTATCAAACAAATAATTTTTATACATATACATATATTCCCCACGAAATTAAACTTAACAGATGAACTATAAGCATACATAAAAGACTTTGAAAGAACACCACATAAGAAATTCAGCATGATGGAATCTAATTTCGAATCTCTTCATCCTGGCAACATGAACGCCTGTTTCTACGTGGACAACGGTTTCAACCAAATAGAATCACGTTGAAAAGATACAGATATTATAAATTTTACTAATAATTGAATTTAATAACATTTTCATTACTTAACTTGTATATATAAATAAGTTTGAAAGGTTTAATTGTTATTTTTCAATTCAAGTTTATACTATTCACGTAAACCAGTAATATTTCAAGCATGGCTTTGGTAAAAGATTCCAAAAATTATGTTGTAGAAACATCGGAGACTTGGAATATTGAAGATTCTCCTACTTACAAACCGTTAGAGAATATAGAAAACAAGAGAATTATTGTACATTCATGTGGGTACCTATGTTGAAAAGTGTAAAGAGAATTTTCCGTATGGAGGAAAGAAGAAGATGGCAGAATGTAAAGAAAATTAATCATATCGTGCAAAATATATTTATTCAATGTTCATTTGCAAAATAAAATATTTATTAACAATTAATGACTTTTATTAAAATAATAATAAAACATATACCTTAAAAATTCATCATTTTCATGTTGATTTTTAACCTCATTTTAAATTAATTAGTGATTAAAGATGAAAATGAACTCAGTTTAAATTTCATTTAATCTTGTAAAGCTGCATTCCCTCCTAATGCTTTAATGCATAGTGGATTAACGCATAAATGCCAACATAATTCGTAGTACCAAATTTTAAGACCATTCCCAGCGAATGTTTTAATTCAATTGTTGATAGTAATGACATCTATTTGACAAAAAATATTATTAATATTTATCTACAATATAAAATAAACTTATACGTACAGTTACATGTGGTATTTTTCAACGAAAAAAATTATTGCACAATAAATACTGAAACTTACACAGCAATTTCTTGTTTTCTACGCCTTACGGCTTCATATATTATTTTTTTCTTCCATTAATTCATCGACTTTTATTGAAAGATATATTATAAATTTTTCACATTCAGCAATTATTTTTCTCCAGACTCCGTATTAATAGCCATTGACCAGTTTTTACAATTTGTACTCCAAATCAGATATTTTCTTGTGTAGTTTTATGTTTGTCAATTGACTTCTCTAATTAAGTTATAAAATTCCATATCTAATCCCAAACTTTATTAGTAAACAAAATAAATAATTAGATACGTTATTTAAATATAATATTACCTATCTTGATAGCTATGTCTTCAATAGAGTTGCTTCTAGTAGTAACAAAATTTACAAAACAAATGCCTCGATTCTGTATAAACAATATGTAATAATGTAAGTCTGTAAAATCTGTAGCTTAAAGAATTCTGCATGCCGTGACTTACAGATTGCAATAATATGCGATTCTCTATACACTTCTGTAATGTAGGTGTCTGTAATTTAAAGTTACAGTGACGCTAACTTCACAACTATTTATTGTGTACGTATGGGTTGCGTGTGTTACAGTTAGAATTTTGACATAAGAAAAAATAAATTAAATAAAATGGAAAATACGAGCTTGGAAAAGTAAGTAGAATGTTTTCTAAATCAATTTAATCCTAAGATCATTTCCAGAATTTACAAAAGAAAACCTCTAAAAATGTTTACTTTTCAGGACGAAAAAAGGAAAAGAAGAATTAACACTTGCCGAGAACAGTACGAATTATATTTAACATATATAGAAAGTAATTACCTACGTATTTCAAAGCGGTACCATAAATCCCTCTTTGGAAGACAATTATTTAGAAAATATGTGGGAAAAAATGACAAATCAACTAAATGCCATTGGAAATGGCCCACAATTAATCAAAGAAGTGTGGAAGAATGTTAATATTTTGAGCTGTTTTCTTTTTCGTTTATTATAACAATTTTCTTTAGAGGTTCACAGATTGGAAGCATTCAACCAAAGCTAAATTCAGAAAAATTAGAGAAAGTCGAAACGGAACGGGTGGAGGTGAACAAATAAAAACAAAATTAAGCGACCTAGAGGAAAGAGGTATAGCGGCTTGGGGGACATTATCTGTTCCGGATAGTGGAGGTCTACAAAATTTAATTGTAATAAATGCTGAAACACTGCCAACACATAATTATCAAACTGAAATTTGTTTCATTGACGATCCGTCTCAGACGGACAGTAATATTTATGCAGAAAACATTAATGAAAGTGACGAAAATATTAACAATGACAATGTTCTCTTTGTGCACCAGTCTACAGCAGTATTACCGAAAAAAATCTATTGTCAGTGAGAATATTCGAAAAAGACAACCGTCGAAGCCGGTACGCAAAATCGCTGGTGGTTTATCTGAACAATTTGAAAAATTCACAAACGAAAATAAAGAATTAAATGTTAATTTAAAGAAATTAATAAACACATACGCAAGTATTGAGCAAAAAAAATAAATTAATTAGAGCAACAGAAATTAAAATTCGAAATAGCCAAGTATAAAGCTGAAAATAAAGATTTTTTTATGAATATTAACCAAACAAAATTATTCTTTGTTTAAAATAAGTGTTTTAGTTTTATTTCGTTTCAAAAAGTGCTCCATATAATAATAACTATATTTAATTAATAAATACGTATTTTTTATAAGTTTTCTGTTCCTGGACAAGTGAAATGTGGCAATGTGGGTTTATAAAATATCAATGTACCATTCTTTAACATTTTTTTTATATAATTATAAAATATTATACAAGAAATTGAAATATTTTTTAAAATAAATGTTACGTTAAAAATTTTCATTTCATTTATAAATTACTTGAAAATTATGTCGTCATCAGCTTCTCGTCCTAAGTTTAGATAATTTCTTTGCGCAGAAATTATTCTAAGAATTATTACAAGTGACAAAATTAATATATTACATATATTTTTATTTTACCATTATTTATTTCTGGCTCTGGTTCAATATCACATTCGTTCAATATTTCATCATCTGGTATATTTAGTCTTGCTTTTGTCATATTATGAAGAACGCAGCATGCGTAAATAATATAAGCTGCAGATGATGAATGGTAATGTAAAACTCTGTGTCGGGACAGGCATCGAAATCTTGCTTTCAAGATGCCATTCGTACGTTCAATTACGTTTCTGGCTCTTTTATGCACATTATTAAATCTTTCTTCAGGAGAATCTTCAGCATAATTATAGCAAGGCGTGAAAAGCCAAGGTTCAAGCGCATAACCACTATCACCTGTTTATTCCAATAATTACAATAAATTACTTGAAAAAAATACAAATATTACTAAAAATATTAAACATACCTATTAAGTGTGTCGATTTATCTCCATTCTGGAAATTTGTCTTCAAGTAATCTCTAATATCAGACATTTGCCATATAGCAGCATCATGGGCTGAACCCGGGTATCGAGCATTCACTACCAAAATTAAATTGTAGGAATCACATATCTGAAATAATACCAAAAATAATTTAATTAATTAAATGATTGAAATTACTTACAAGTAAAACATTAATAGAATGTCTCCCTTTTTGATGAATATAGATGAATGGTGGATGTTCTTCATCATTTTCTGCAGGAGCAACAATTTCCACATGTGTTCCGTCTATTGCGCCCACAACTCCTCGTATTCCCCATTTTTGGTAAAATATGTTGTTAAATATATATTTCATAAAAATTGTATTAATAATAGTTTGTTAGGTTATTAAAAATTACCCTTGCTTAACTGAATTCTTTTCTTCATTTGTTGTTGGAAATGATACCTTAACAGGCATCATACGTACAGTAATTAATTTTGAAATTTATAATATTGCACGACAGACACTTGTTTGGCCCATACATGTTAAATTATTTCTCTGATAGGATCCGCCTCCAAAAAAATTTAAGATTACCAATACCTGTGGAAAAAATATCACACATGAATCATACATATATAAATAAGTATAGTTGAGAACGTTTGGTAAATAATAAAAAAAACTTTACCCTTAAATGAAATGGAATCCTTGTTCTTCGAATTCGTTGTTCCGCATTAACTTGAAGTGTGTCTATTAATTCTCGTGCTATGTGCTTATTTAGATGAAAAGTGCTTATGAATTCCATATCTGGGATTTCATATGGATTTTGCCTGTCTCTTGAGTAAAAGTCTATTTCTTCTCATATAATTTCTGAAAAGGCGCAAAGCAAATGATTTTATGATATCTTATGATACACGTACGAGGTATTTTCCACTTACCTCCTATAATATTCTTCAAAAATTAAAGCAAAATATAAATTATTATGATTCACTTTTCACTATTCGCGGAAGTGATTTACACTAAAATGTTTCTCTTTATGAATGTCACCCTCAATCTGTACGACTTACAGTAACATTTATTTCACTATAAAATTATAGGCGTTATTTGTAGCGCTTACAGTGAGATTTAAAAACTACAGAATCGAAATATGCTTACATTTCTACATTCTGGAAAGTTACAGTTCTCACAGTGTTTACATTGGTTTTCAGAATCAAGGCAAAAACTTGAAATGTTTTAAAGTTTTCATCCTTGAAATCATCTGCAGAAAATTTGCATTTCATACAAAAAAAAGAAATTTTAAAGCCTCTATTAAACTAACGTCATTACCATCAGTCAATTAACTAAACATATATTTATTTATTAATAGTAAAATAGCGAACTCCAGGTGAAACAATGTTAAATAAAATATTTAAGAAAACACTTGCCATGTTTCACAAGATTACAGCGTCTAAATCAACCTTTCGGCCATCAACAGACGCCGGCGTGAATGAATTCATAATAATACGGTACAGACTGATGGCATTATAAGAAAATTCCAATTTTTAAATTAATAAGGAAAGATATTACAATACCCATTGATAAACAAGAAAAATATAAATAAAAGATATACAATAAAAATATATAAAAATAAATAAGCACCAGAGCTATTTAATTTCTAATAGTATGCTTTTAAACTTATGGTCCAACAAAAATATATTATTTATTAACTTGAACAACTGTGAAGTTATAAGTTATTCCAGAAAATTTAATGTTAATAGCCGCTAGTATGAACAGTGATTACGGGTGATTAGCGAGCATTTGATTAGCATTGATTTATATCTGTCAGTCGTTTATAGATTATTTTAGAGAAAAATAATTCAAATAAAAGATGCTGCTATTAATTTTTTTATAACTATTATTTGAAGTATTTTTCTCTAAAATAATACATTACCGATTGACAGAGATAAAACAATGCTAGTCAAATGCTCGCTAATCACCCTTAATCACTTGTTCATACTAGCGGCCATTGAGTTTAATTATAGTTTGGTTGCTTTTTCTTTAGCGCGGCAATCATCTTAAAAGGATTTAGGTGTATTTTTCGACAAGAATTTAACTTTCATTTGCATAGCACTTTTAAATCTGCGTATAGAACTTTAGGCTTTGTACTAAGAATAACTTATAAATTTAAAAATGTAACATGCCTAAAAACACTATTTGAATCACTTGTAAGATGCAAATTAGAATATGCAACTTTATACTTTTATTTGTAGGATACATTTGAAACATTTTGATATTTATTAAATATATATGCTTAGTTTCAAAATAATATTTTATTTAAAAATATTGTTCATTATACATTTCGAGATATTATCTCATCTTTAGGCAAAAAAATGAATTATATAAATATAAACAAATAACAAAAGCATGAAACAAATTACAAATTAATAAACATAATAAAATTGAAAATATATTAATATAATATTACTAAATTTTGAAACAAAATTAGGATCTAATAGTGGAGAATTGTTTATATGCAAAATTTCATTCTTTAGATTATCTTTTTTATGCAAAGAATTTTTTATTTCAAAAGCTTCTAAACAATTTAGTTTTTACCTCTCGCTAAGAGAAGTATTGGATTCATGCTAAATTTCGCATATCCAGATTTTATTGAATAAGCACGATTTAAGGTCCCTAGAATCCGATTATAACATTTTTAAAATGCTGTCTGTGTGTGTGTGTGTGTGTGTGTGTGTGTGTGGATGTGTGTATGTGTGTCTGTGTGTATGTCTGGATGTTGTAGACACGATTCCTCAAAAACCATAAGACTTAAGAATTGTTTAACTATGGATTCTTCAATCTGACATTCCTGGGAAGAGCTGAAAAGGTTTTGGCAACAATTGAACAACCGAAAGTAGTAGTTTTTAAAATAAATTCTTCCAAATATTAATTTTTGAAAATTTTTGATATTACTAATTTTGAAGAACAGAATTCTACACCTGATTCATTTAAATTTTTTATTATATCTTCTATAAATTTAGATATAAAGACGCTATAATATATAGAATATCGGAATATAACAAGTCGAGTAGGCGAAACTACACTAAGGAAACCAATTGACAAATTCAAATGTTTATAACATAATTTGTAAATGACAGATTTCAGTGTCAAAAATAAACAGTTTTAGTGACATTTTGATAGCTTTTTCTGGGAAGTACATTTAATCTTTCTTATTGTTTTATTAATTAAATATTTGAAATTATAGGTAATATGCATATATCCATCAGAAATACCGCCAATCTGGTTAATGAAATGGAAGAATCTGTGATATTTAGAAACTTCCTCGTACAATGAAAAATAGATATAATTAGAATTATATGTGTGCAGAAGACATGTTAAATACAATAACAGACAATATTTGGGTAAAGTTCTGTAATATTTTGTTATAAAACGACGGTTCGATAGCAAAGTGCAATACAATACTTATATCTTATATAGCCTAATATGGAAATGGCGAGAGGTCTTGTGCTGGCCACAACAGATTTTTTACTTTTGTTTTCTAAATGGAGTATTTTTAAATCTTGAATTGAACAAAAATGTTCACTGTTAAATAAATGTTTTGCCAAATTTGAATTTTCAATTTTTTAGTATTAGTGGAGGAGCGTTAGCTCAAAAAAGTGCATTGTCTCGGAACCGGTCAAAACAGCTCCGATTTTAATAATTTTTTTTTTAAATGTCCGTAATTAAAAATACTTTAATCTTTATAGGTTAAAAATTGGCGCTCTAGCCAAAAAAAAAATCAAAATTCGAAAAAGTCAAAAAAAATTGAAAAATTTTTTTTTCTAATATTTCTGGTGAAAAAAATAAATTAAAAATAAAATATGTTTTAAAAATATGTTTATTATAATAACTAGTCTTCAAAGATCAAGATAATGAGTGTAATGCAGCAAAAAATTATGACTATTTTAATTCGTTGTCAATAGAAATTTATTACAAAATACATTTTAAAAATATTTTTAATTATTTTGTACATTCTCTTTGTCTTCTAATTCGTCATCATTATATGTAGTCATTGGTCTTGGAGGACAATTTGTGCAAATTTCACCGCTGTATTCTGCACAAGTGGGTGTACAGAACAGCCCGATTTTTCTGCAGCCACAATTCCCAGTACAGAGCAGGTGGCTGGTAAATGGGGTTTGGTATTAAAAAATTTGTAAGGTTCCACCCTCATTCAATCGGTGAAAAATAATTATACAGCCACAAAGGCACTTGTACGTACACTTTTTTCAGATGTTCTATCGCTGCATCTGCTATACCCGGTAAATTGGCTAATAATATAACAAATGGATTATCCAAAATTCAGATATCAAGAATTCTAATATGTTATACTAATTGTTATAAATTATCATTACGGCTAAGGCTGGGCGCACACTAAACGAACAAAAACGTTTTTATACAAAGCGTTCTTGCGTAACTGAGTTTGAAACTGTTGTTTCAGTGCTTGGTGTATGGGATAACTCACACTGATCAAGTAAAACAAAAAGCACATTTGAGTCTGATCAGACATCTTCGAACAAATTGTTGTGTATATTGGCATTTTTGATACTTCAGTGTGTGTTGGGTACGAGTAAAATGTTTTGGCACGTAACAAAATATTTTATATTACAACATTTTTGCTCAGTCAGTCTACGTGGACAAGTAGGTACCAAGCGGACATCATCAGGCACGTTTATACATGCTCAGGTTTGTCGAACCCGCAAACACGGACTTTTGCTCAGCGGGCCAACAGGAACAAACATTGTACACTTGCGACTGCGCATTTGATCTACACAGCACGTTATTATGTTATGTAAGTTTGCACAATGAATATAGATATAGAGGTGGACGCCGAAAAACTTTTAGCTTTAAATTGAAGGAAGGCCTGCTCTTTATAATAATATCGCCACAAATAAATTGTGGGAAGTTTTGTTTAAAGTTACAACGTTTAGTTTAACAACGTTTTTGATCAGTCAGTGTGTTTAAGTATGTCGCAAAACATTTTGTTTAGTAACGTTTTTGTTACTCGATGCGCATCCAGCCTAAGTGTCTCCTCACATATGAAGCAGATTGTTAGTTTGCAAAGAAGAAGCATGAAATACGAGTAGTCGCTGAATGTTTCCCAGCTGAGCTCATGAAAAACGAGGATATCCAAAATGCTCCTAATTTTGGACAAGATTAGATAATCAGGGCAGCCCTCAGCGCACATGGATGAGTGAAAAGGCGGTGGATGGATTGCCTACGAGAAGACAAGACATTTGAATTGTAGACGGTACAAGCCGAACAAAGTGCGAATAAGATGACTCTCTACGAGAAGGAACACTATATTTAAATGTTATAAACACAAGATGAAAGTGAATTAAGAAAAATATACTTAGAGAATCTCTTAATTATTAGTTTGCCCTGTGACTATTGTTGAGATGACAAGTCTACGTTAAAGGACTGTTAAATTTATCTCAAAGATTATGGGAAAATGCACGAGCACTGTGAACTACAGTAACATTGAACTGCAAAAAGTTATCAAATTCTTCTTAAATAAGATATAATATTGACGACATTACACATCGATATTAGTATAAAAAGAGCGCAATCTCATCAACACTTTATTGAAATAAAATCAATGTGTTATTTTGATACATTTATGAAAAAAGAAAATTTGATAGAAGTTATGTACGAATATACGTACATTTCCAGATATATCTTATACAATTGAAACTGCCAAAAATTAATGTTTTCAGTACATGTATGTAGAGAAGACAAACATTGTTCGAATTAATAATCCCTGTTATTTGCATAAAATTTTAATATAGTAAAATATATTTTGAAATTTGTTGCATATAATTTATATTAAAATAACCTACAGAATTTGTAAATATATGGAGAAAAATATATAAAGAAGTTTGAACGTCAAAAACTTATACATGAATGTATTTGTATTTGTAAAATAATCTTTGTTTTATGCACACAGGTAAACTATCCGGCGAGAGGTTATGTGCTGGCCACATCAGATTACATACTCCAATCATTTTAGAATACATCTTACTTCTCAGTAACCAATATACAAGGTCACTGGATGTCGTTTTTAAATATTATACTTTCATAAATAACATTATTTTAACGCCGATATTAATAATTTTTAAAAATTAAATAATTTAATAAATAACAAAGAGCGTCAATTTTCAAACTATAAAGGTTGAAGTATTTGGCATTACCGACATTTAAAAAAAAAATCATCAAAATCGGAGTTGTTTGAACCGGTTCCGAGATAATTACTTAGCGCTCCTCCACTATATTTAAATTGTCTTAAATGTTCATTGAATCTTAACTTAAAATTTCGCCCTGTTTAACCAATATATTTACAATTACAATTGTTGATTTTAAATTATTTTTTACATAATATCCTGGATAAATACCTATTATTTAATTTTAATATTTTTCCAATTTTTCAACTCAAATAACCAATTATTTTGAAACTAAGCATATATATTTAATAAATAGAATATGTAATAATAATAGTACAATAGCGAACTCTAGGTGAATTAATATTTAATAAAATATTGTATATTTTTTTATTTATTTATTTGTGTGGTCCCGTGGCCTATATATATATATATATATATATATATATATATATATATATTTATTTATTTATTTATTTATTTATTTATTCAACCGGGGAAACCCCAATTACAGAATGAATTCATAATAATACGGTACAGACTGATAACATCATAAGAAAATTCCAATTTTTAAATTAATAAGGAAAGAAATTACAATACCCATTGATAAACAAGAAAAATATAAATAAAAGATATACAATAAAAATATATGATAATAAATAAGCACCAGAGCTATTTAATTTCTAATAGTATGCTTTTAAACTTATTCAAAGCAACCGAAAAGTCTAGTTCAAGACAATGTCTATTATACATACTACACATTGAATATATAGGGGCGTTCTGATAATAATTCGCAGCAAAATTACACGCAAAAACTAAGGAACTCCTAGAGTTAAATGGCTTTACATAGAAATTAAGCTGAATAAGAATATCAGGAGCTTTAATGATATTTACAACCTTATATACAAAAATAATTTGCTGCTTAATTCGTCCAGTGTTAAAAGATTCCACATGAAACATAGATAACAATGAGTCGTAATCAAAGCTTGACCAGACTGAATTAATTCGATAGAAACAATGTTTTAAAAATTGTTTTTGTACACTTTCCATGGCTAGAATGTGACAATTGTAAAAAGGTGACCAGATTAAACTTCCATATTCTATAAAATATTATATTTAATAAAATATTAAGAAAACACTCGCCAAGTTTCACAAAATTTCAGCATCTGAATCAACCTTAATATTTTATTAAATATAATATTTTATTAAATATTGTTTCACCTAGAGTTCGCTATTATACTATTAATAATGTTGATTCAGACCCTGAAATCTTGTAAAACATGGCGAGTGTTTTCTTAATATTTTATTAAATATAATGTTTTATTAAATATTGTTTCATCTAGAGTTCGCTATTGTACTATTATTATTTCAATAGCTGCCAGTGCTTTTTAGCGATTTTATCGAGATGGCTCTAGATATGGGTACATTTCCCTCTTAAGTCAACTATCTTTTATGAGATGTTTATATCTTTCGCCATGCTCAGTTGGGAATTGTCTTTACAAAGAGACATCCGCTATACCATACTGATGAGCTTTTATCAAGAGCGAAACGCGTCTATGGTTACTAACTGATGGCCGGTGTCTGATGATGGCCAAAAGGTTGATTCAGGCGCAGACATCTTGTGAAACATGGCGAGTGTTTTTTTTTTCATATTTTATTAAATATAAATAAAATAAATATAAATATATCATCACGGCATATTCCCCATTTCTGGGTGTGCTAGTATCAACAACACATGTAGACATCGGTAATGATGACGATATATTTTACCGTGTGGGCGCATACCAGGAGTCACCTCACGGGCACTCATAGCTGGTGTGGAGAGTGCACCACAGGGCTCTCTTTTGTGCCATTTAAAATTGGAAATATTTGGCGTCTCTCGGGATCGAACCCGGTTCTCCCAGGTTCGCGACCAGACACTTAGGCACGCGGCCACGGGACCACAGAAATAAATAAAAAAATATACAATATTTTATTAAATATTAATTCACCTAGAGTTCGCTATTGTACTATTATTATTACATATTCTATTTATTAAATATATATGCTTAGTTTCAAAATAATTGGTTATTTGAGTTGAAAAAATGGAAAAATATTAAAATTAAATAATAGGTATTTATCCAGGATATTATGTAAAAAATAATTTAAAATCAACAATTGTAATTGTAAATATATTGGTTAAACAGGGCGAAATTTTAAGTTAAGATTCAATGAACATTTAAGACAATTTAAATACTAAAAAATTGAAAATTCAAATTTGGCAAAACATTTTTTTAACAATGAACATTTTTGTTCAATTCAAGATTTAAAAATACTCTATTTAGAAAACAAAAGTAAAAAACTAAATTGTTTAGAAGCTTTTGAAATAAAAAATTCTTTGCATAAAAAAGATAATCTAATGAATGAAATTTTGGATATAAACAATTCTCCACTATTAGATCCTAATATTGTTTCAAAATTTTAGTAATATTATATTAATATATTTTCAATTTTATTATGTTTATTAATTTGTAATTTGTTTCATGCTTTTGTTATTTGTTTATATTTATATAATTCATTTTTTTGCCTAAAAATGAGATAATATCTCGAAATGTATAATGAACAATATTTTTAAATAAAATATTATTTTGAAACTAAGCATATATATTTAATAAATATCAAAATGTTTCAAATGTATCCTACAAATAAAAGTATAAAGTTGCATATTCTAATTTGCATCTTACAAGTGATTCAAATAGTGTTTTTAGGCATGTTACATTTTTAAATTTATAAGTTATTCTTAGTACAAAGCCTAAAGTTCTATACGCAGATTTAAAAGTGCTATGCAAATGAAAGTTAAATTCTTGTCGAAAAATACACCTAAATCCTTTTTAGATGATTGCCGCGCTAAAGAAAAAGCAACCAAACTATAATTAAACTCAATGGTCGCTAGTATGAACAAGTGATTAAGGGTGATTAGCAAGCATTTGACTAGCATTGTTTTATCTCTGTCAATCGGTAATGTATTATTTTAGAGAAAAATACTTCAAATAATAGTTATAAAAAAATTAATAGCAGCATCTTTTATTTGAATTATTTTTCTCTAAAATAATCTATAAACGACTGACAGATATAAATCAATGCTAATCAAATGCTCGCTAATCACCCGTAATCACTGTTCATACTAGCGGCTATTAACATTAAATTTTCTGGAATAACTTATAACTTCACAGTTGTTCAAGTTAATAAATAATACATTTTTGTTGGACCATTCAAGGATACTGTGTAAGTCCTTTTGCAAATTTAAGCAGTCGTTAATATCAATAACAGTACAAAATAATTTTAAATCATCAGCATATAAGAAACATGAACTGAACGATAATGCGTGAACTACGTAATTTATAAAAAGTAAGAAAAGCAAGGGGCCTAAAATACTACCCTGCGGTACACCTGAAGTTGCTATATAGAAATTTGACTGAAAAACCATCAATAAAAACATACTGTTTTCTATTATTAAGATATGATAACAGCAATGACAATAAATTATTAGCAAAGCCAATAGCCTTCAGTTTCCTTATTAAGATTTTATGGGACACTGTATCAAACGCTTTTGCAAAGTCGGTACATATATATTATTTATAGAATAACATACACATTACAAATATATTTTCTCAAATTTAAAATTGATTCTTGTCTGCAATTAGTCAAAGTATTCTCCAACCCAACTGTACACTACACGGATTATTAACAAGGGTCACGTAGAAAGCTAAGGAATATGTAGATACATATCTTATGATTATATCTTGTAGTCGGTAACAGCAAAATTTTACATATATTAAACATCGAAAACACTTGAGAATGATTTCCACCCATCTTTGATACATGGTAAGAAACAAAGTTTCCTAACAGAGATAATTGATTATCTCATAACTTACATTAAATTCTAAAAATTCAGAACGACAGGTGCTGTCTGATCGAAAGTCATGAGCGACCTTCAACTTCCAGGCTTGACGTCACGTACCGGATTGCACCTGACTTGAATACTAATTAGGGTTGTCTGTCCAACAATCCCTGCGGAGGCTACTACTGTTTTATTCAAATTTAGATAATAATTTCAAATAAACGTACTGTAAATAACACAAAATAATGTTGGTTTTGTAGGTAGTCATAATCTCTATACATGCCATGGATGTTTGTTATGTCTACCTACTTTTTAGTTTTTAGATCGGATTTGTATACATCTGTTGAAGTTGAAGGGTAACACAAAAAACTAATATATAATAAAGAAGGGAAATTATGAACTAGCGACTTTTTATGTTAAATTAACCATATGATTAAATTAAATTCATAATAAAATTAAATGAAAAAATAAGTTAGATACATACTTCGAGAACATAGTTCTCATTTTCAGTAAAATATACGCGAAATTGTACTAAAACGGTAAAGGGAAAGTAGGATTACTCAACATATGAACCATGCCAGAGGTCCTGAAAACTTTTTTATTTGAGAGTACGTTAGGATTACTCAACATAACGTACTCTCAAATAAAAGGGTTTTTAGGACCTGTGACATGGTTTACTTGTTGAGTAATCCTACTTTCCCTTTACCTCTTCACTACGATTTCGCGTAAATTTTACTGAAGATGAGAACTTTGTTCTCGAAATAAGTATCTAGTTTATTTTTTCATTTAATTTTAAAGTTAAGGGTAATTTTTAATTTTATTATTAATTATATTAGCTTTAGACTCCATAACACTATATTGATATAAAATAGAGTTTACGTGTTTAAGATTAAGCAAGTTTCTCTGAAATATAATTTGTTTGTTAATTGGATATTATCCTTGATAGTGTTCCTTACATTAATTTCTGTACTACTACAACTTCAGTATAGAATACATGGCTTCTTTTGAAGCATGTAATAGTATTAAATTCTTAGTTATTGCAAACTGCAACAATGACGCACTTCACTAAATTATTTTAATACAGGTTGCGACAAAACGTCCTCCCTAGATTTCGTAGGGTATTGTGAAGCGAGCGAAGATCGTACTTTCTGACGGGCTGCTGGCGCACACCAATAGGGTTGAGTCAGAGATAGCCACAGTTATCACAATTTTGCTCACCTGGCCCTCACAGGTTCACGGAAGACGACTCACCGTCTCCCTGAGAGAACACACACTCTCAGCCTAAAACAGCCATGTTGATTCGTACAAAAAAAAAGAACATTTTATTCTCTGTAAGTACAGTTTGATTGTATTTTATACCTAATTCAGTGGTGTCGTTGACAGGATACTCGTCACGTTTGTGCTATTCAAAAATCAGAAAAAAAATTCAGATTGCCATTCTTTGGAATTGAACCAGTGTCATCCAAATCAAAACCGATCACCTAACATATACAGCCACACTATCTACATATACTTTAGGTTTACGTATTTCAGCGCAATTATACTTGACAACAGGGCTGGGCTGTAATCAATTACATTATTTAATAAAATAAAAGTAATTGTACTTGAAAATTTGAAAAATAATTGGGAAAGTTATAGACTTTTCAAATATAAATTACTATTTGGAACCAAGAAGTGAGACGTTTCAACACGAGAAGCATAGAATCGACAGTAACAAATCCAACGTTCATTGATATCATCATTTTGATGCTATAGATTTTAATAAAAACCTAATGTGTAGTAGTTTACTTAGATCGGATGTTAATTCAAAGATAAAAGCGATCTGACGTACAGTTTCAGAGCATTTGCAGTTGTGTAAAATAGCTGTGACAATGCACCCGACGACGGTAAAAAGGGATGCGCATAGTGACTGTTACTTTCTCCATCCATACCTTACCAGAGATTGAAACCCGGAACCATTAATTTGTGATGCGATTACGCTACCTGCGCCGCAGTTTTTTTAAATTTCTTTTATTACTCGTATTATTTTATTTTTGTTTCTATTAACGTAAAATGAACGCAATTGAAAAAGTAATTAAAATATCAATTGCTATTTAGTGTTTGTTTTTAAACCTCTTAACAGGATTAAATCCCAATTACTGAGTAGGTTCACATACACAAACGTCCATGCCTTAGTGGGATTCGAACCCAGAACCCCGAGCACACTCATGACTAAGAGCCGTTACTCTAACCATTAAGCCACCGGAGCCGACAATTTTAATTATTATTTCCTTGCAGTAATTATTTTGTAAAGTAATTTAATGGAGTCCTATACCATTTTTCTTTTATTTTTTTTTTTCTGTAAGAACAGAATAAAATAAAAATTTTAGTGCAAACGCGACTTAAAAATTTTACGTAATAAGCAAGATATGAATTTTTAAAGTTCAAGAATTTGTGCGTGACGTAGCACGTACTAACAAGTGATCGACAAACAATGGGACAAACTGTTAGTTATAGAAGGAACAATTTTTTTCATATTTGCATAGCTGAAATGTTTGTATATAAAAACTTATACGTTATATTCATGAAGAAATTATTATTAAGTATAAATAACGTAAATAATAAGCATTTTTTCCTAATAAATTATAGAACATTGAAACAGTTTGACAATATTATTACACAAAGTATGACGACGGATGGCGCTAGTGTTGGCTGTTTTGAAGTTTCAATATTAATTTAATTAATATTATTATTATTATTAATTTAATTAATATTACAAATTGATTTAATTATAAATACATTATTATTGTTAGTATTACTAGATGTTATAATTAAACATATTCATCAAACACAAAATTGTTAAATGTTTTGTTAGATTTATAGATCAACATGCCATTTCATAATCTTTTAAAGGTGACCGCTGCAGACGCGCGAATCTCCTTTTTAAAATCAGGCGACCAATCAAATTCTTAGTACCTAACGCGTCATACCCAATTAATAATCAGCTTCAATCGCTTATAGTTTGTGACCTAGTCAATATTTAAAGAAAATTTTTTCACTAATACTCATTAATTTATGTATATTTTCGTCTTCTTATTTAAGATAGTTAAAATATGACTACGGTATAGGACCCCATTACACTTTGGTTACAGTAATTGTAATATTACCTACTTAAATCCTTTTTGAAAGAAATTGGCCTGGCTCTATTTGGCACTAATCTACTCGTACATACCTACTACTAAAAAAAGTTATGGTCACTATAAAAAATGACACCGAATTTTTTTCATGTATAATTTTTTTCACATTTCCGATTTCCTCACCTTTGCACATCAATATAAAAAAATAACGGCATGAAGATGAGTAATTTTATGAAGTAAATAATGGTAATTAAATCTACTGTCACTGATCCATCTATCACGGATTTGACATATTATCCTTGCTATATGACCTATTAGCATAAAGAAATGTTATCCAGTATCTTCATAATCTGAATTCATTGTTTGTACAACAAATAGTAGATATTTTTCGATGTTGGGATAAATTTTCATGTTACGTTATATTTATCCAAAATCGAGATAAAATTTCACTACACAGAAGATGAAAAAGTGATAACCTGAAACCCTATGAGAAAGCATTGTATCAAGGGCTTGTTCGGCAAAAAGCGATACGTGCACATCCTGAATGGCTTTGTACTATACAATGAGACGAGAAAGCAGGGACATCGAACTCGCAACGATTTCATTTCAAAGGAAAGTGCGCCAAATAATAATAATAAAAAAAAAACGTCTCTTGCGATAGAATAGCTCTTTTACAATCGATTCAAATTATAAGGAAAGGAAAGTGCCACCTGAACACCTTTCAGCATTCAGCTTCTGCGCTTCAGAGTTCGACCTTTCGTGAAGAATAAAAGGAAAACTTCGCCAGATAAAAGCTTTTTAATTTTGTTGTTTCAGAATATCGTGTTACCTGAAGCTTTTGCTTGTTTTAATTAAAAAAAAAAAAAAAAACGATGTTTGTCGCTGGGCATAAAATGCGTTGTAGAGTGTAGTTCCTTGTTAACTGTACATTGTTATTGTTATAGATGAATGAATTTTTAATAATTTTAAATGCAATAGTAGCGTTTTCTTGCGTAGTAATAGAATGTGTTTTGTACTGTAAAAGTAATTTAAAAATACAGTAAAATTTTATAACAATGTCACTATACTATGCAGAGTGACTCATAAAGCAGGTATTTGGACACAAAAGTGAGTAATATTGCAGAACCAGAATAGCACACAAAAATATGAAATAAAAAATAAATTCATAATAACACTACGTCTGAAAATTTTCGTTGAGTGATTTATAATTTAAGAGAAACATATATACCGGGTATAACACAAAAACCGGTCCATAGGCGTTTAACATGGGAAAACTGTTTTTCCTTACCCAAAAGTGGTCCATTAAATTAATACAAAAATGCTTCACATAAATGTTGTAGACAATTAAATTTTGCATCCTTCCATAATCACATTTAAATCAATAGTCACATTTTCTTTTGCACGTTTGGTAACTGAGGAAATTGAATTTAAAATTTTATAAAAGTTACTTTTTTATAATATTAGCCATGGTATTCAAATAAAATCTCAAACAAATTTTATGACATTTTATCAGTCAGAAATTATAAAATATAGTTTTCCGTAGCCTACGTTATTAATACAAGGCTGGAAAACATCACAATATCTTTCAAACGGAAACTCTAGTTCCAAACTCGCCGTTTGGGCGCGACTTATTCTCACTGTCATATGGCTGTCTTTTTTGACGTATGTGTTTTACTTAAGAGTTTTTATTTAACGAAAAAATCTGTAGTAAACACTTCAAGGAAACTGATGTCAGTATAAGTACAAAAAGAAAACAATTACTTCCAAATTGTGTACCATTAGAATTGCATGAGTCATTTGATATTAGAGATACATCTATTATGAATGAAATTACTGAAAGTAATTCTGTTCACATCCATAGTCCTATAAATAACTCAAAATTTAAAAAAGCAGGAATTCAAGTTGAATTACAAAGTACAAAACTGGACAACCCACTAAAAATACTTTCTAAGGACAGAAAAAGTAAAATCATTAACCAATACTATTAGAAAATTACAAAAATATATCAAATCCCTCCAAAATCAATTAGGAAAATCCAAAAAAACAATTAGAATCACCAGTTAACAAAAAAGTTTGAGAAATAATTACGGATTCCTCAAATAAAAATATAAAGGCCACATTTCTTTTGGAACAAATTTTAAATTACGGAATGGGGTCCTATACCATAGTCATATTTTAACTATCTTAAATTAGAAGACGAAAATATACATAAATTAGTGAGTATTAGTGAAAAAAAAAATTCTATAAATATCGACTAGGTCACAAACTACAAGCGATTGAAGTTGATTACTAAATGGGTATGACGCGTTAGGTACTAAGAATTTGATTAGTCACCTGATTTTAAAAAGGAGATTCGCGCGTCTGCAGCGGTCACCTTTAAAAGATTATGAAATGGCATGTTGATCTATAAATCTAACAAAACATTTAACAATTTTGTGTTTGATGAATATGTTTAATTATAACATCTAGTAATACTAACAATAATAATGTATTTATAATTAAATCAATTTGTAATATTAATTAAATTAATAATAATAATAATATTAATTAAATTAATATTGAAACTTCAAAACAGACAAACACTAGCGCCATCCGTCGTCATACTTTGTGATATAATATTGTCAAACTGTTTCAGCTATGTAAACATGAAAAAAATTGTTCCCTCTATAACTTACAGTTTGTCCATTGTTTGATCACTGATCTGGTACGTCACGCACCAAATTCTTAATCTTTAAAAATTCATATCTCGCTTATTACGTAAAATTTTTAAGTCGCATTTGCACTAAAATTCATATTTCATATCTGGTCTTACAGAAAAAAATAAATAAAAAAATGGTGTAGGACCCCATTAAAATTTTTAATAAATATCACGAAGAAACTTTGAAATTATCTATGATTTTATCTTTGAAATCTCCAGTGGGATACAGAATTGTTAAATATTTAAATATTTTAACTCTACCGTATCCAAGAACTTTGTTCTAAGCCATACTCTTACAAACATTCGAAATCAATACTTGACCCGGGAATTCCAGGGCAATATAGGAACCATTAGCAGTACACCTATTAAAAAATTATACAATTTACAAAAATATCTTATAGTTAAACCAATACGATTTTTAACAAGAAAACATCCAACAAATTTTGAAAAAATGAATGTGAAGAGGGGCAAACAAATATTTTCGGATGAAATTATTGGCGCATTAAAATCTGCACCATAAATAACACCACAATATTTTAATATGGACTCAAATTTATTAGAAACCATATATTTTATGAAGGATATAAAAAAATGGCATGATATTCACGATATCGCTAATACAAAACACGGGATATATTTCGAAAATTTTAATAAGTTAATATTTAGCAGCGTTGACGACCCTCGGTTAATATGGCTAATAACAGAATTTATCCCTTATATTAATAAAATCCAACAAAATCAGGATATTTCTTATATTAGGTCAACTTCTGTTGTTAATTTAACTTGTGAATAGTGTAGTACATAGTAATACAGCAGTATAAAAAGAAATAACAATATAATACATATGAATTATATATTAATTACATTATTATTTGTTGTATACTTTATTCGTTTATATAGTTCAAAAACCGTATTACGTTGGTTATAACCGCTAAATTGATAATATCAATATATTTTTTTGACAGTCTAAAAATGATATTTGAATGACAGTAGGAATAAGTCGCGCCCTCATCAGCGGTTTTGGAACTAGAGTCTTTGGCCAGATTTTTAAATAAAATATGAGTTGTTTCCGGCCTTGTAGTAATAACGTAGGCTATGCTAAGACAGACCCCTTCTAACTCACGGGTTTCGGGCGGGCGCTGAGGTCGGTGTTCGAATAATAAGTTTGTGGTAGATAGTAGCTCAACTGACAAAAATGACACAGGCCAATGCCTGGGCAAAACTTTGAATACCACAAATTTACTTTTCGTGGCGCCAACACCTTGAAAAAGGATAAGCCTCGAGACGTGTACTCGAGAGGAAACACAAACAAATAAAATGTAATGTTTAATTTAGAAACAATTACAATTTTGACTAAATTTTAAAATTGAAATTACTTTTTGTAATAAAAAAATCTGTTGTGGCCAGCACAAGACCTCTCGCCATTTCCATATTAGGCTATATAAGTTTTGTATTGCACTTCGCTTTCGAACGGTCGTATTATAACAAAATATTACACAACTTTACCCAAATATTGTTTTTTATTGTATTTAACATGTCTTCTGCACACATATAATTCTAATTATATCTATTTTGTATTGTATGGGGAAGTTTCTAAATGTCACAGATTGTTCCAATTCATTAACCAGATTGGCGGTATTTCTGATGGATACATGCATTTTAGCACAATTTCACCTATAATTTCAATTAATAAAACAATAAGAAAATTAAATATACTTCTCAGAAAAATCTATCAGAATGTCACTAAAACTGTTGATATTTGACAATGACATGTGTCATTTACAAACTATGTCATAAACATTGGAATTTGTCAACTGGTTTCCTTATGCCTGGTTTCTCCAAAGCAACTTAGGACTTAAGTCGTTGCTTATTCCTAAGTTTCACCTTAAACCGTTGCACCACGCAAAAATGTCAAAATGTGAGACGTAAGTAACACTTAAATGTAAGTCGAAAAAAACGGTGACTTATATGGTTATGTGTCATATGTCAGTTGACATATCAGTAAGTCGCGGTAAATTTGTTCCGTTTTGGGCTGTTGCGGCGTGAAAATTAAATGATATGAAGAAGAAACGAATAAATTATAGCAAAGAAGAAGAAAATTGCTCTGTGAGATTGCAGAAACAAAGATTTAAAGGGAATATTGAAAATAAAAAAATCGTTGCGATGTCTATGTCCAAAATGATAACACCTGGAAATTAATTGCCACAGCATTGGCAATAAAATGTGTGCAAATATGAAGACGGACAAAAGGAAGACGACATCGACGAAAAAGGCTTCCGTTTATAGGACTGGTGGTGGTCCACATAAAAATATTAAAAATGAATAATATAATATATTTGGAACAAAACAATTCTATTTGTCGCGGAGTTCTACCATTTTAGACAATATCAACTTTCTTCATAGTATCCACGACGTTAACTTCGTCAAAATTAGGGAAATCCTGTAAATCCATATCGAATATCGTTGAATCAATACAAACATAAATCCTGATAAACACAATGACAGCTTTGATGTTTGACAGATGACGTTTTATTTTGAATAGCTAAATTTCAAATTGACCAATCATAGCGCAGCATTACACTGTTGCCAATGTAATTTGTGACATAAGTTAAGTTAGCATTTAAATTTGCTGGTGCAACGGAATTGCGATATGAGGCCTACTTACAGTTAAGTAGTACTTTAATAATCAACAACTTAAGTTGCAGTAGAGAAACCGGGCATTAGTGCCTTAGCCTCTGCGATTAGTTTACTCTATAAATTATAGTGTCTTTATCTCTAAATCTATACAAGATATAATAAAAATTTTAAGTGTATTAGATGGAGAATTTTATGTTCTTCAATATTTAATAAAAAGACTCCCAAAAAATATATTTAGAAGAATTTTTTTAAGAAACTACTACTTCCGGTTGTTCAATTGTTACCAAAACCTTTTCAGCTCTTCCCAGGAATGTCAGATTCAGGAAACTGCAGTTAAATATTTTTTAAGTCTTATAGTTTTTGAGGAATCGTGTCTACAACATCCAGACATACATACACACACACACACATACACACACATACACACACACAGACATAATTTTAAAAATGTTATAATCGGATTCTAGAGACCTTAAATCGTGCTTATTCTATTAAATCTGGATATGCGAATTTTAGCATGAATCCAATACCTCTCTTAGCGAGAGGTAAAAATGGTGGCAAAAATATACCAAAACTGGAGGCAGTACAGGAAGTCTTATAGCTAACACTGGTGGAACACTGAAATGGCGGCACTGAGCCCTTGGCCCAGACTTTGAGCAACGGACAGTCGCACCTCCTTCGGGAAGCTCAACGATGACTGACCTAAATGGAACAGCAACGACAAAGTGGAGGTAAACCTCGGTCGCTGTGTTCGGTGAAAAACACACCCTATGGTGGGGTTTGTCTGCTCCCTGGTGATCATCCAGTTCGTCGAAGGACAGTATGCTACTTCTCGGAGGTCACTGGAAGAACTCGTATTACTTTCGATGTCCAAAGTTCAGAGAGGTTTCAGTGTCCAGACCAAGGTTTAGTGCGACCACCACAGCCGCTAACAAAAATAAACTCCGCAGTACTTGGTACACAAGGAGTTACAACACCATCTGAAGGGTGTGGATACAGTATAATATTCATACAATCAGAATTCAGACTCCTGCACTCCAACCGGAAGTTATACAAGTAAAAAAAAATGTAATTTAAATTTGCAAAAAGTTAAACAATTCAAAAAACTAAACTGATGATGAATGAATAAACAGTACAAAAAAAAAAAAACGTCACAAAAGAGGACAAGGGTAAAGGTTTGACTGCAGTCCATCAAAAAAATTTAATAAAAGCGCCAAAACAAAAAAAAAAAAAACTCTTAATTATTAAATTTGGAAATACCCGAAATTCAATTGCCGCTAATAATAAATCCCGAATCCTGAAAGAGTAATGTCCCAACTCAAAAATGTAGCAAATCAACAAAAAATATACCCAAAATCGGATTTGCCAACAACAAAAACCAAGGCGTAGAGAAAAATGTCCGGTTCATAAATCGGAAAATCTACCAAACCGTGCTCTTACAAGATTAAACAAAAATATGGGCGCAATCGCACCATTCAGTCACATACACCCACGCAGGATAAGGACAGGGTGGTGAATGTGTAAAATTTTAACCAGAATTATTACAACAAAAAGTATTAAAGCAGAAATTGAAAGTGTCTACGGACACTGCGGTAACCAGAGCCAACTGTTAAAAGTCTCAATAAAAATTTAAACAAAATATTACTATAATGGAAAATATAAAAAAAGTAGGCGTGCGATGACAACAAGGTAAATTAGTTTAAAACAGAATTCTACGATACTTTCGACTACAAAAAAAAATCATAAATTTTGATAAAAATTTAACATCCAAATAAGTCGAAAGACGATTTACTAGAAGCAGTGAGTGCTAAATATAAGCTAGTGTACAAAATTAGGGCAAACCAAAAAAACGATGATCATTGTAACAGCTAATAATCTCACAAAAAATGGCTAAAAAGAAACAATCACTGTAAAATAACTACTCGAACAACAGGGACCCACGGCTACTCACAGCAACACGGGGTCCATAAAAAATGTTAAAATTCTCAACAACTAATTCATTAAGAATCAAATAAATGTGTTTCGAGTACTCATCCATACTGTGATCGTAGACTCAGCAAACAACACCCAAAATATCAATATAAAATTAGGAATACAGAAGTTAAACGAAAACTCAAATCTAAAACTCAAAGTTTCTGGCTAAGATGCCAAAAAAACTTAAACGCCTACGGCGTGCTCACCGAAAAGCTCACTAAGAGATGCTCACTAAGCGGTGCTCGCTAAGAGAACGATTCCCCGCCACGCATCGCTTTTTACAAAAAAAAAAAACTATCGTAAAATATGCGAACTAATTTGACGAAATTTTCAAAGCAAAAAACTTTAATAACTCACAATAAATTTTCGAAATACCATTAAATAAAGATAGTAACTGAAATAAGTTCAAAATAGCGTCAGCAACAATTAAATAAAAATAAAGTATTAAAAACTATTTCAACGGCGGCGGCAGCGTGGACTAACTGCGAGTGAATAAACATTTGCACAAGGGTTCTACCATTTTACTTAGCGCTGCGTACCATTACAATAAGTTGCTCGGTAGATTAAGTGATTTTACCAAGGAAATTTTTGTCGCGCCACAAATTTATAAAGTAAAATATGACATTTTCGCCAAAAAAAACAGGTAGCTATGGGAATGAAAAACAAATAACACAAAATATCAATTAAGATCATAATACTTAAATATTTAATGCTGAATTGTAACATAAACACAGTGATTACAACAATAAGATTAATAATACTGAACTAAACTAACATTTCAGTTTATACTAAAAATGATAAATTATCCTAAAATTTATGTCAAATACTTAATAACAAAATAAATCACAAATTCTTCTTTACTGAACAAATCCATTTTATAATCCACAAACGCACAGTAAAGTAATTTATGGACTATAACAATGTAGCCTCAATGATGAAAACAATTAACATCAATAACGCTAAACTGAACTGGCAGAATGAGATTTTGTTCAATTTGTTTTATTTCCATGGCTATCTGATTTTTGACGAAAATGTCATATTTTATTTTCTAAATATCTAGTGTTACAGATATTCTATTGCATTAAATGAAGACTTTTTAAAAGTAACAATTAATTCTAAACAACTTTTCATTCTTGTACTTTCCCTCTAAGGGCCGGTTTTTCAATATTTGGTTAAAATTTTAACCAAGAGTTAAATAAACAAAATTGAAACGAAATGAACTATCAAATAACAGATTTATCATTGCTGTCAACAAAACGATGCAATATTGTTTACTTAACTAGAAGTTAAAATTTTAACCAGAGATTGAAAAACCGGCCCTAAATGTACAGGAGAGCCAATTTCCGCACATTTTTAAAATCCTATGTTCCGCGTTTTCTTGCACATTCTGTATATATATATATATATATATATATATATATATATATATATACAAGGTGTCCATTTTATAAGTTCCCGCCTTAAAGTTTAAAAATATGCTACCCATACTACATTTCATAAGTGACTTGGTTTTTAAAATTTTGTTTTGCTCTTATTGTGATTATTTAATTTGAAGTAGTAATATTTACAAATGGGTCTAATCTATTAAAATGAACTAATTTTGGTTTTCCTTAGGTCTCCGGAAAATCTGGTATATTATATCAATTATTCTTTTTTAAGCGATCGCCCAGAAAATGAGCTCTTTCTGATCACTATTTAGACCGGAAAGTCCTTCTTTGCTGAGCTAGCTCGGAAAGTTGTCTATAAGGGATCGGAAAGTACTTTACCGATCCCGGGACCGGTAAAGCTAAATGTTTCCATGGAGATCAGTTGTTTATTTATTTCTTATTTGCTCGCAGTAAAAAATAAAATAATACTTTTTTATTCTTTTTTCAGGATCGCAAAAAAAATATAGTACCCAACATGACCTGAAAGTGTCTTTACTGGGCTCACAAGCTTCCAAAGCTCGGCTATGGCTCGCTCTGGAATATGCTTGCTCACCAAGTATAGTATCACTTTCAGGTCTTGTTACGTAAATTACTATTTATTATTTCGTAAGGACCATCCCAAGATGAATGTAATTTTGGTGATCTGCCCAGATGTTGCTGCGGGTTGTATAACCATACTAAATTACCCGGTTGATAGCGTCCTCTAACCCTAGCCCTAACATCATAATATTCTCTCATTTTTTTGCTTACTCTAAGCGTACGTCGTTAGGAATTTCGTTAATTTTATGTCTTAAATACATACATGCTTACATAATCTTCGCCCACAACAAATTTTAAATCGCAAGGTTACTTTAATTCCCTACCAAATATGACACAAGCTGGTGTTTGTGCAATTGTTTCGTGAATTGAATAACGATACGCTAACAAGATTAAATATATAAACTGATCCCAACAAAACAAACAACCACTTTTCAGATTCATGCCCATATTCATAAACACTCGTAAAGTTTCAAAACGGCTCGTTATAATTTTTGACAAATAGAATCAAACTTGACAAACAAAATTTTGATTTTTCTTTCAATGTCGACTGTTTTTATTGGATAAATATTATAACGAACCGTTTAAAATTTTTACGAGTGTTTATGAATACGGGCACTAGTGTTGAAAATATTTCGGACACACCTGACAACAGGGGCGGATTGGAGAAGTAAATCGGCCCGGGCGATTATTCTTAGGCCGGCCCTCTTCAGAGTGAAAAGGATATAATACATGGTCGTATATGTACACTGCTGGAAAAAAAAAATCGGACACTTGGTTTTATAAATTTTTATTTTTGTTATTATCTCGAGAACAATAAGAGCTACGAAGTCGGTTAATTAGACGAAAGTTGTCCTATATTAGAATGCCATTTTAGCAATGTATTGTTTATTCAGAAGAAATGCATAGGTCATTAGATACATACAAATATGTAAATTTTATAGTTTTTTTTTGTTTTTGAAAAACTTTTAAGAATGAAATGATTCCAGATTTTGATTTGCACTTCTATAGGACACTTTTTAAAGCTCTTTCGAATGGCGATATTAATTTTTTTGTCACTACTGTATTTTGCGCTACACTAACAAACAAAATAATACATTGCTAAAATGGCATCCAAATATAGAACCTAATTAACCGACTTCGTACCTCTTATAGGTCTCGAGATAATAACAAAAATAATAATTAAAAATCAAAGTGTTTGATTTTTTATCCATCAGTGTATAATAATTTTTATTTATGAAAATTATCACACTGTTATATGTATATATTTTTTAGTGTCTCCATCCGGTAAGTAATTGTATATAATGTATTTCAAAATTGTCCAGAAACACGTTACCGGCTTAGGCCTATAGGATTGGCTTTGAATTTCAAATTTTCCCATGATACCAACATAAAAAACCCTAGTATTTAATATTTGGAACGAAATACATTAGCAATATTGTCTGGGGTAAAAAATGTATATAATATCTTTTTGATAACTCGACTTTAAAATTACTTGAAATTCTTGGTAACTTAAATCGAAAACTGGATTCCATCAGATACAGAACTTCGTTAAGTCGAATATTTTGAAACTGGACGAAAAATTTATATGTGCAAGAAGAAAATTTTTTACTTTGTTTGATAAAGCGAATTTTTTTCTGGCGTACTCGTATTCAATTTCGAATTATCGAAGTTCCACGAAAAAATTACAACATGTTTTCCAAATATAAGAGTAATTGTTCAAAATTTACATTTTTAAATTATAAAAAATATATTCTGACTATATTATTTAATTGAAGGCGGCCAACCGGCCCTTTGGACCACTCGGCCCTTCGGGATTTGCCCGATCGCCCGATAGGACAATCCGCCCCTGCCTGACAACAAATTGTTACGATACTCCGGGGACAAGTGGTATTTCCAAAAGGCAACTCGTTGAGTGTGTCGAGAATTTTCTATTGTCGAGTTGTATACAGATAGACTATATCATGAATAAAAAAAAATTAAAAAGTAAACAGTAAATTTCACGTAGGCATGTAGTCTAATTTCTGCTGCATGAAACATCAAACTGTACGCCATATAACCTACCTTTTTTTATTACTTCCTTGTACGAAGTAAAGGAAGTTTTGAAATCGCGAAAAATTTCGGTTTCCAGATTTCAACGGAAATATCCATTTTGACCATCCCTGAATCTATTTTGACTAATTTCGGCGACGTCTGTACGTACTTACGAACGTACGTATCTCGCATAACTAAAAAACGGAAACCCGTAGAAAGTTAAAATTTTATATTTAGAACTGTTATAACATCTAGTTGTGCACCTCTCTTTTTGGTCATTACATAACTTTCGGAAGTGGTACTTTACTTAAAGCCTATAATAGATTTTAATGAAAAACTATATTAAAATATAATTCAAAACTTTTCAAATTTGGTATATAAGACTTTTGTATCAATGGGAATAACATAATATATTTATTTAAGATGGTCTACCCGGATGTGGTACTTTACTTGAAGCCTATAATAGATTTTAATGAAGAACTATATTAAAATATAATTAAAAACTTTTCAAATTTGGTATATAATACTTTTATATCAATGGGAATAACGTAATAGATTTTAGTTAAAATGGTCTGCCCGGAAGTGGTACTTTACTTGAAGCCTATAATAGATTTTAATGAAAAACTATATTAAAATATAATTCAAAACTTTTCAAATTTGGTATATTATAATACTTTTATATCAATGGGAATAACATAATAGATTCTGGTTAAAATAATCTAACCGGAAGTGATACTTTACTTAAAGCTGTTATCAGTTTTTCTTGAAAAAAAATGGTGTTATTTTGATTTTAATAATAATGCTTCAAACAAAAGTTTTAGAGAAATGAATTCTGTGTCGAAAACATCAAGTGTGATTAAATTATCTCTTTGTATAAAGCGAGATATGTAAATTTAAAAATTATGTACCTATTGGTTTCTGTAATTAAGTTAGCTACGAATTAGGACAAAAAATAACAAAAATATAAAAAATTTAATGGCAATGTCAAATTATGTCAAATACGTGCAATTTTAGGATTGGGTCTATTATAATACATATTTTAATTATTAACAAAATATGTATAGTGTGTACAAGGAAGTCATGTGGTGTCCACATCAGATATTTTATACACCTAATTGAAAAGAGAATAGTGAGCCATGACTGCGACTTGAAGTAAAACAGGGATTTTTTAACTACTGGATGGAGCGAGTGAATCTTTACCTTGTATCCGGCCAGATCGACAGAGATAGTCATACATAATTCCGATTTGTTGTCTTTGTTTCCGTTACTTGTCAAATATTTTGTTTGACAGGTTTGACAGATTTTAGGTTATTCTTGATATCATCATTGAAATATAATTATTTTAATATATGACAATGGATCGAAGGTGTTGTGTTGAAAATTGTGTATAAAAATATGTGATGGACGGTGCTGTCATTGCATTAGAAAGTTATGATTAAAATTATGATTTCTTCTACAAAAGTAATTTGACAAATGAACATGACATATTCTTATATGTATTCTAATTTAGCGTTGCGTTGGTTGTATTCGTACTTATCTCACGTTTCATGATCAAATATACTTAAACACAATTAATTTTTGACGTGAACTTGACAGATGTGAAATTCTCTTGTCTAAAGTGGAATTATCTATATCTTTCTCACTCATACCACACTTCCTGTGTTCTCTCTTAATCTAGCCGGGTACACAAGAAATACATGTATCGATATACACTTGCTCCATCCAGTAGTTAACAAATCCCTGAAGTAAAACAATTAACTAAAAGAAAGGAACACTTAATAACAACAAAATGATTTTACAACAAATATTCAAAATGACTACCAGCCTCTTCAATACATTTTTCACAACGTTTTGAAACGAATAAGTAGCCCTTTCTATTTGGTCTGCAGATAAAGATACAATTGTTGCTTCAATTTTATTCTTCAGTTCGTTTAATGTGTTTACTGGTTCTTTATAAACAAAATCTTTCACGTAGCCCCATAAAAAAAATCTGTTGTGGCCAGCACAAGAACTCTCGCCATTTCCATATTAGGCTATATAAGTATTGTATTGCACTTTGCTATCGAACCGTCGTTTTATGACAAAATATTACAGAACTTTACCCAAATATTGTTTTTTATTGTATTTAACACGTCTTCTGCACACATATAATTCTAATTACATCAATTTTTCATTGTACGAGGAAGTTCCTAATTGTCACAGATTCTTCCAATTCATTAACCAGATTGACGGTATTTCTGATGGATATATGTATGCATATTACCTATAATTTCAAATATTTAATTAATAAAACAATAAATAAAATAAATAAATATATCATCATGGCATATTACCCATTTCTGGGTGTGCTAGTATCTACAACACATGTAGACATCGGTAATGATATATTTTACCGCATGGGCGCTTACCAGGCGTCACCTCACGAGCACTCATAGCTGGTGTGGAGAGTGCACTACAAGGGTCACTTTTGTGCCATTTAAAATTGGAAATATTTGGCGTTTGTCGGGATCGAACCCGGTTTTGACACTGAAATCTGTCATTTACAAATTATGTTATAAACATTTGAATTTGTCAACTGGTTTCCTTAGTGTAGTTTCGCCTACTCGACTTGTTATATTCCGATATTCTATATATTTTATCGTCTTTACCTTTAAATTTATAGAAGATATAATAAAAAATTTAAATGTATCAGGTGTACTACTTACGGTTGTTCAATTGTTACCAAAACCTTTTCAGCTCTTCCCAGGAATATCCGATTGAGGAATTCATAGTTAAACAGGTCTTATATCTTATAGTTTTTGAGGAATCGTCCGTCCAACATCCAGCCATACACACACACACACACACACACACACATTTATTTATTTATTTATTTATTTCTTAAGAGAACCAACAGTCAAAGACCAATAACAGGTTCCCATGGAAAATTAACACACAGAAGTACAGTTATACATAAATAACAATAATACAAATACATAGTGTTTAACAAGTGACAAATTCAAAACCAATATTAATTAATTAAGAGAGTTCCTCAATAATATTTGTTTTAAACTTATTTAATGAAAGATGGAACATATCCAAATGCGAAAATCTTGAGTTATAAGTACTCATAATTCTGTTTATGGGTGAATTTTTATTGTTATTAGTGTTACTTAGCGGAACAAAAAATAAGTAATTAGATCTAGTTTGTTTACTATATACATAAAAATTAAAATGATTAGTTAAATTAATTGTATACAAAAAATTATTGAAAATTTTATATAAAAATAACATGTCCACAATAATCCTTCTATTTTGAAGAGATAACATGTGAAAATGTTCCAACTTGCACGAATAATTTTCGAAACTAACATGAAATTTAAAACACAGAAATCTAACAAATTTTTTTCTGAATATTTTCTATTAACATAATGTTACTATTATAACAAGGATTCCAAATCACAGAGGCATATTCAAGTTTAGATCGAACAAGAGAATTAAAAAGACAAATAATGGAATCATACCCTCTGAAATATTTACAATATCTCATAATAAATCCTAGAATTTTAAATGACTCTCTGACCATTTTGTCAAAATGAAAATTAAATAATATTTTACAGTCGTAAGTCACTCCTAAGTCTGTAATTATATTTTTATTCTCTAGCACAGAGTTATTGATACTATAATTATATGGGATAGTTTCACGGTTTCGAGTATAATTTACATTAAAGCATTTTAAGACATTAAGCGACAAAAAATTATCTTTACAATAAGTTTCTAATCGAAATAAATCTGCTTGCAAATATTCACAGTCAGTATTATTTTTAATGGCTCTAAAAATTTTCAAATCATCTGCATATAAAGAAAACTTCGAATAACCGAAACAATTTGAAATATCATTAATAAACAGATTAAATAAAATTGGTCCCAAATGGGAGCCCTGAGGAACACCAGACTTTACAAATATCAAATTTGATTTGAAGCCATTGCAAAAAACCAACTGTGATCGATTAGTTACATATGATTTAATCCACCGCAAAAGTGAACCATGTATACCCAGTAAATATAATTTTTTTACTAACAAGGAATGATGGACCCGATCAAAGGCTTTACTAAAGTCGGTGTAAATTACGTCAATTTGAGTATTTTTGTCCATATGAGATTTTATGAATTCTGTAAATGGGACTAAATTAGTGAGAACAGACTTTCCAGAACAAAAACCATTTTGCTCCGGAATTATTATACTTTCAAGATCTTTATTTATGTATTCTACTACAAGTGCTTTGAAAATTTTACCAAAAGTAGATAGAATAGAAATTGGCCTATAGTTGGTAACATCATGTGTATCGCCCGATTTAAATATGGGTGTTATATGCGACAATTTCCAAATAACACGGAAAACACCAGAAGCAAGGGATTGATTAAATATTATGAATAATGGTTCAACCAGGTAATACGCACAAATTCTTATAAATTTAGCAGGAATTTGATCTGGCCCACATACACACATATTTTCAATAAGGCTTTGCTGTCAAACAATAGGTGCGTTTAATTATTCGTTTCGATGCATTCGGAACTATCAGCGCCATTTCAGATGTCTACTTAAAGCACAAAAAGCATGATTTTCTCCTCAAAGTCAAACTTCAGATTCATTTATGTATAGGTACTGTGTTTGAAAAAAAAAAATCGTACTCTATACGTTGGGTAAATAGAATTCAAAATGACATAGACAACGTTGAGTACATAGAACAAAATAACCAAACGCAGCTATAAGTGAATATACGAGGTAAATATATTCGAGTACACAAAGGTTCGTATATACCGCTGTAATACGTGGTAACTAAGGAAAATCACGCATTCTTATTGGTTTATAATTTAATAAATGATATATTCTTTAATATTCGTAATAACATTAAATGTTAAAAAATGATAATAAACAGCGTTTATTGCAGAAAAATTGTTAAAATCTTAAAATGAGGATACTTCCGATTGACCAATTATAACCAAAATTAAACAACCCTTCATATGGATGTATAGGAGAGGATTACGAAAGAATTATAATTTTTAGAATTGTAGTGTTGGAGTTATCGCCTATGAAAAAGGCGTCACACATACACACACATATACATCATTGTGAAAAGAGCAAAATCGTATTTTAGGGACCCTAACAAGTGCTTATTGACTGAAAACTCATTATCGAATTTTTCTACCAAAGACAATAACCTCCTTACCTATAACTGACAAAGTGACGGAAGGGAAAAAGGCAATATGTAATTGTTAAAAAAATTTTTGTTGTAACTCATCAATTCATAAGGATAAGGTATATTACGTCAATATTTTATTTACAATGTGTAATATATTAACTGACTCTACACATTTTTCTCTTAAAAATCAATATCATATTATTACACACATTAGATATAAATGCAAAGTAAACATGAAAAAAATTCTTCCACTCATTCTAGAAAAAGTAGGTCAACATAATAAATCATGGTTGGCTGTATTCAACGTCCTACCTTGCAAAGAGAGACAAGCCTATATTTAAACTTATCAATAGATTAGCACGGATATGCTGATTTATTTTAGTGCAGTTTCAGCACGAACGTTTTTAGAGCAGGTATTTGGAGTTGCATGCATGCACACTGGTTGGTCTGTTTATGTTTATTCCGTCCTGTTGATATTTCACTAGATCGAAGTATTTGGTTAGAATTTTGAAAATAAATCGAAATAAGTTATTATGATTTGAACTAGTAACACGGTCTCAACTCGCAGTTGCTAATGACATATGAGGACTGTGACCTAATTACTGGAAAACTGATTTAGTCATTAATTTAGAACACATGCACACATCGTATATTCTATCAATCTGGACAACAGGCTAAAATTTACCATTACCTACACAGTACAAAGCATTATTTATAATATGTGGCGCGCGTTTAGTTGAGTCGGGACCTGTGCATGCTAGCCAACCTAAAAACATACACAACAATTTCTTTAGCTTGTAAATTAATCCATTTTCCCTTTTATACCAATTTTAGATGTTGATTGAATATTTTTCTTGTTATAATATACATTTACATATATTGTTAAAATTGCTAGGAAAACTCAATAGGTAGTTTCACAAAGGACACAAAAAGAATACACAAAGAAAATCAGAGCTTATCAATGTTTATTTAAACAATGCCTCGTCACCATTTTACAAGAACTAACTCCCCACTTTTAGTGTGTTCATCTTTTTATACTTCAATAATAATCTACACTTATTAAACAATTCCCATTTATAATTGTGTTACAAGACTCCAAACTAATAGCTATCTTAATTACAAATTAATGAACCACATTATCTAATATATTAAATTAATGAACACAAACAATCTCATCGACGTCCTAACCCTTCTTCTACATATGTATATATATACATATATGTATGTATGTAACTAAACCTGTGTAACAAAATTTAAGGGTATATAGTACTAACAAAAATTAGTAAATAAAGCTTAATCAATATAGATATGATATTCAGCTGTTTCCGAGATAAATGAAAAGTCGAAGGAAAACTGAAAATGATAGTGATCGAACAAAATTTTGTCTATGTCAGTAAATAGACTATAAAAAAAAATATAATTTTATATGCCACAACATTTAACTTAGTACAATTATTTTTTTAAAGCACCTCTGAAAGGTAAACTTGGTAAACATATAGTCTTATTTAATTAAAGTCGTAACTCTTATAGTTTTCAAAATAGCATACCTAAACGCCTCTCAAATACTCACTTTTCACTGCCTCATATCTCGAAATAGATCGAACCCATGTTGATTAAGCTTTTTTACTCAATTTAGTCAATACTATAAGCCCTTAAATTTTGTTACACAGGTTTAGTTACATCCTGTATATATATATATATATATATATATATATATATACAGCTTATTATTACATTTAGCGGTTTTAACTTTATAGGTACCATTAATTACAGTATTGATAGCAACTTTTGATTTTCAAATAGAACACCCTATATATTTATTCAAATTTATAAAGTGCATGGAATTTGATACTCAACAGTATAAAAAAAATTATATTCATATTATTAAAAAATAAAATGGCGGATGATTAAAATACCTACTACATTTTTATTAAATGTGGTTGGCACTAAAATTCACTTTTTTAAACAGAAAGTACCTACCACATTTATAAAAATCTATTGTGGCCAGCACAATACCTCTCGTCATTTCCATTTTACGCTATTTAAGTCTTGCACTCCGCTGTCGAACCGTCGTTTTATAACAAAAAACTTTGCTTAAATTTTTACCCTAATTCTGTAAGGAAGTTGTTAAGTGTTAGCAACGTTGCTAAAAATTGTAACCAATAGAAACAAATGTACAGCTTGTGTTTTATTCAGTGTTCGCAATTATTATTGGTTATTTGCTATAACAATATTGCTAAGACTTAACAACTTTCTTACAGAATCGGGGCGATTGTTTTATTGTATTTAACGTGTCTTCTGCACATATTCTAATTATATCTATTTTTCATTGTATGAGGAAGTTTCTAAATATCAGAGATTCTTCCAATTCATTAACTAGATTGGCGGTATTTCTGATGGATATATGCATTTTACCTACAATTTTAAATATTTCATTAATAAAACAATAAGAAAGATTAAATGTACTTCCCAGAAAAAGCTTTCAGAATGTCACTAGAACAGTTGATTTTTGACACTAACATCTGTCATTTACAAACTATGTTATAAACATTACTATGTTATAAACTTTTGAATTTGTCAACTGGCTTCCTTAGTGCTTTAGCCTGTGCGATGTACTACATTAAATTATTCTATATATTACAGTGCCTTTATCTCTAAATCTATACAAGATATAATAAAAATTTTAAGTGTATTAAATGGAGAATTTTATGTTGTTCAATATTTGTAATAACAAAAATTTCCAAAAAATTATATACAGAAGATTTTTTTAAAGAAACTATTGCTTCCGGCTGTCCAATTGTTACCAAAATCTAATCAGCTCTTCCCAGGAATGTCAGATTGAGGAAACTGCAGTTAAATATTTTTTAAGTCTTATAGTATTTGAGAAACCGTGGTTCCAACATCCACACACACACATACACACACACATACACACCCACACACATACACACACACACACACACACACACACACACACACACACACACACACACGGATATGACCGTAAAAATGTTATAATCGGATTATAGGGACCTTAAAACGTGCTTATCCACTAAAATCTGGATATGCGAATTTTAGCATGATTCCAATATCTCTCTTAGCGAGAGGTAAAAATGTAACACACTTTTTAAATTTGAACAAATATATAGAGTGTTACTCGAAAACCGGAAGTAACAATGTTGACTTGCCTTCGCTATTATATAGAGGAGTAAATACTATAATTTTTGTTATATAGTTAAAACAGCTAAATGTAATAATAAGCGAGATAATTGCTGTATAATTTATACACAGACACCATTGTGAAACGAAACGCGGAGCATAGAAGTTTATTATTTTGAGAATGTGTGAAAATTGCCTGTCCTGTACATTTTAGAGCAAAAAAAGTACAAGAATGAAAAGTTGTTCAGATTTAATTTTTTACTTTCAAAAGTCTTCATTTAATGCATTATAATATCTGTAGCACTAGGTATTTATAAAAAAAAAATATGTCATTTTAGCCAAAAATCAGATACCTATGGGCATAAAAAACAAAACAAAATATCAATTAAGATCTTAACACCTAAATATTTAATGCTAAGTTATAAACTTCAGTTTATATTAAAAATGATAAATTTTCCTATCTGATTTTTGACGAAATTATAATATTTTGTTTTCTAAATATCTAGTGCTACAAATATTTTATTGCATTAAATGGACACTTTTTAAAAGTTAAAATTAATTCTAAACAACTCTTTATTGTTGTACTTTTGCTCTTAAATGCACACAGGAGAGCTAATTTCCGCACATTTTTAAACCCATGAAAAGTTTTTTTCCTTATATATATATGTTAAGAATAAGTGTAACAAATCTTGGGAACACATAGTACTGCACAAAATGAGTAAAAAAAGTTTAATCAACATAGCTCTTATCTTCAACTGTTTCTATATTAGAATCAATCGATGAAAAACTAACAAATATAGTCACCGAACAAAATTTTGTCTATGTGAGCAGACTATACATAGACAAAAAAATAAAAATTATGAAACATTTTTTTAAATTTCTAATACTTACAAAATTATTTGAAAATTAAATATTGGCCAAAATCGCCACAACATTTGTCTTAGTACGATTATTTGTTTGTTTTTTTTTGAGAAACAAAAGGACATCTAAGATGACCTGTGAAAGATAAACAAAAAGTCGCATTTATTCGAAGTCGTAACTCTTATAACAAAGGTAAACCCAATAAAAACTCATTTTTCAATTCCTCATATCTCGGAAACTTTGTTATCCAACTGTATGATAACAATCGTATATTATATAAAGTAGAATAACGTATGATTTAAATATTACATTTTAATTAAGTGCAGGAAACTTTGCATTTCATTTATTTTATATTACACCTTTCAAATTGATATACATTTACATACGATGTTCAATTATTATACCTGTTATTTAATTTGAATAACATTATTAGAATGCCATCCAAAAAATTGTATTGCGAAGCTCCCTACACAGAAAGTGTAATATTTAAATCATTCGCCATTCCATTTTTTAATAATATAACATAAGATTTGACTGTTTTTATACAGTTGGATAACAAATTTCATGTACTTATCAAATTTGAAATAATATAATCGTATAGGTTGTGACGATGTGAATCTGTCACAAGTCATTTTATTATAGTTTATTTAAAAGTTTTGTAACTCTTGGTATACAATTCCGCGGACCGCGAAAACTTTTCTTCTCAGTAATAGCAGCAAGGCGCGAAGATTGAGCGGGAAATAAGCACAGAAAAGTGCCTTTAAGTTCGCGTTCCATTTTTTTACCTCTTGTTCTGGTTTTTTACATACGTTTAGCTATCAATAAACAAAGTTGAGCACGATTAATTAGCAAAATAATATAAAAGCAAGGCCCGAGAATACAGAAAACAGTCGAATGTGAGATATTCCGTCGACAAGTTGGCAAGCTACCCCTGCTAGAAATCCGTCAGACAGCCGAAACCGATCTCCAGGTGAGCAAAAATCCATTTTGTTTAATGCACCGTACCGTGAGCTCGCAGTACTTGTCGTTTCACTGTTGTTCTGTTCGAAGTCCGTTTTAGTGTCTCGTGGAAGATTCATACAACCGACGTCGCAACGCTTCTTGAGCGAAAAGCCAAAGTATCTTCAAAAGGCGTCCCTGATGACATCCAAGTCACTACAACTGACATCGGCCGTAATTATATCCGTGAAGTAGAGTCAATCATTGCGCATGTATGATCATTTATCGCCCCCTGTGAGTACTACCGACTCGATGTTCCCAACGCCGCCGGCGTGTAAAACCGGGCGTTGCCGAGGTCGAGCCAGCGTGGTTATCCAGGGTTACCATAAACCGACCCGTGGTTATAGACTTTCGATTTTCTTTTGTATCGTGCGTCGACCCAAGTGCGTTTTTCCGTATCCGCGCCGCGACGCCCAAGTGTGTAAAACCAGGGCACTCGAGGCCTAGAGTCTGTGAGGTTTGCCTGGATCGAATTTACACCTTGCACCGTGTACCGTCGTTACCCGCCGGTCTGACAACGAGCATCGCGTCGCGACGCCTGGTGTCGTTTTTGAGGAAACCTCCGATTCAGATCCTACTAGGTATAAGAAAGCGTCGCGACATATCGACGCCGCGACGCCGGGTGTCGTTTTCGAGAAAACCAAAAATTGTAAAACCACTTATCGGAAACGAGTTTAGCTCACCACCGGCAAGCGGCCTGACGTATCGACGTCGCGACGCCAGGCGTCGTTTTGGGAAGAAGCATCTTTTTCACTTCCGCTTATCAGGAAACACATCCACTTCACGTTATTTACGAAATTCTTTCCGAAAACCCGTGAAATGAATAATTTACACCCCCAACACTCAATTGAAGCCCATCAAACAGCCTTACATTTATTTTGTACTACCGTACGACCACAAATAGCGTTACAAGGTAGTCCCTTTGACAATTAAAAGTTTCCATCAATTACTAGAAAACCGGAAATAATAGTATATGTATAACTATTGCAGAAATTTTATAGTGGAGTTAATATACTATATATACCATCAGTATTTGTTGACGTGAAACATTGGATTTGTCATATTTATGGTTACGATTTGACAATTGATAGACAAAAATGTATTTGACCGTTTTATTTAAAATAAGCATCGCAGTTTGAAAGAACAAAAAAGTGTAACTTAAAATCCCACTTGGAAGATATTCGTAAAAATATGAAACTGCAAAATTTACATTTTCTCGTATATCTAGTGACCTATGTATTTTTCTCAAATGACAAAACCCCATTAAAAAGGTCTCCTAATGGAATAACTTTTGTCTAATTTAATCGACTTTGTATCTCTTATAGTTCTCGAGATTCCCATGTTGGGCAATTTATTCTAAACACCTGTATATACAATGTGTTTCATTTCACATGAAGAAACCTAAAATGAATTGTTTATTAATAACGAAATTAGTACAATACTTTTAACAATTATAGAGGCCATTAGGATTAATATTTTTGTAAAAATTAATTTTTTTGGAGTCTATATCCGGCCAACTATGATTGAAATAAAAATTCTTATGTCAAATATCAAGTGTGCAACTCAATGGATCATTGTTTGAAACATTTGATTGTCTCTTATTTCGCGCGCTACTATTACTACATATACAAGAACACGAAAATTAATATTCAGCTGTCTATCAAATACATACGGTTAATATAAAATCATACTAGCAATAATAATCTATATTTACACTGATTTTCAATTACTAATCACCGTTTCTGTTCTTACGACATTTAAATCATTGCTATCAAAAAAAAAAAAAAAAAAACATTGCATTTTATCTTTACATTAAATTTACTACGACAAATCAAACACACAGACTGCACAACTTGTTCTTTTAATTCCAATCTGCACAGAATACACAGCTACACTATTCATGCACAGTACAGCTCAAGCGAAATAACAGAACGCACCTATGGTATAAAACAGTAAAATGAATATTTTCGAAATTATTTACAATCTAATTTAAAACTTTATAATTAACATTTAGCTGTCCACATAATTCTCCGCCCTGCGATACTGTCCTTATACAGGCTGGTTGCGGTTAGGGGTGAACATAAGGATTTAACATAAGAATTTAGGTTTATGCAGTTTCTTATTCAGCTGATCATTTACGGCAAAAACTGTAGGGCATAAAGGTGTTCAGAATTAAAAGTTGCATATAAAACTATTTTTACATATTTTTTTATGTTTTGGTGTCTTCGCAATTTTAAAAATCTGTTGTGGCCAGCACAAAACCTTCCGTCAATTCAATGTATTTGTACAAATCAGATACCAAAAATTCCTTGGAAAAGATTTTATATATCCTGTAAAATTGTAACACGAACACACTATTTTTTACAAATTCCATATTGCAAGTTCCTTTGAAAAGGTTCTATAAATCCAATATAATTATAACACATTACATTCTGTAAATTGTACTTCACACTTCCTCATTCCTATACAACGCAGTTCTTCCTCTCTCAAATATTCTGCTACACAGTCCTTCCATTTTCTCTTTGGCCTTCCTCGTACTCCCGGCATTGAAACTGCAAGTCACTTGCGAAGGACACTGTGTCACTTATGTTATTTTCTGATCCTATACTTTCCACTTTGGTTTTGCACTTGACACTGACATCTGTCAATTAGAATTTTTTGAATATACATATCTACTGTTTTCATAATTTTTGCAAGGCAGACTGATTTTTGAAAATTAACCTCTCTTAATCTCTCTATAACTCTATATTTATTGAATATGAAGGAAAATGTATAATCAAATCTTACAGAGAATAAAATTTTTTTTCATATTAATGATCATAAAATGTTGAAAAATGATATTTAACTGGGATTTTTTCAGAAAAACAGACACACACACACACACACACACATACATACAGACATCATTGTAAAATTAGTAAAATCGTATTCTAAGGATCTTAAAACGTGCTTATTCATTGACAACTCACAACCGAATTTTTTGACCAAAAACAATACCTTCCTTTTGACGGAAGGTAAAAAGAGATTTCAAAATTTCGGTTTGTTAGTAGCAATAGCATTGGAACTTGTTTTCTGTTTTTCTCGTACTCATAAATTATTTATAAACGTCAAACGTCAATTTGACTTATGAAATAGTTATTTACGTTATTTACATACCAAATGCGGGAACGTCTGGTTCCCGGATGAGTGTTTGCCATAGTACGATTCCGAGAACCAAGTTCACGCAAGAGGTTTGTACAATATTTTTCGTACGAATATATGAAACTAATAATTAGTTATTTTTGTACAAATAATATCATTTATTAAAACAAATTATACACATACACTGAGTGATGTATCAAATTTAAATTTCAATTGTTTTAAAAACATTGACATTGCACATCTGGCTGGGACCTTATACTAAAGTTTACCCCAATTTCAATTATAGTATTATAACAAATTAAGATTTAATAAACTTGTTTAATTTCTTATCTATTTATGTTACAATTTATGTAACACGTTTGTTGGTTATATTTTCCACTGCTGACTGCTACCCGAAGCCGATTGCTGTCATTACAGGTACAAGTTGTGATCAAAATTGTGAACCAAATGCACTAAATTTATTATATTAAAATTAAATTTCATTTAACATTCCACCATTATCTCTTATTTTTATTAAGCCGAAGAGTGTTTGAGAAACTATACTTTTTTTATTATAAATATAGTTTTTTATGAAATGCTTTAAAAGTATTTTTTTCCAAAATTTCCCGGTCGCTTATCTAGTGAAAACCTGGAAAATTGGCGTTTCGGACGTTGCGTAGGCGACGCGGAATAACACATTTCAACGCATGTGTACAAAAAATAAATTCCGTATTCTTTTGTAACTATTTCCATAATAAAACATAATGCAACTTTTAATTCTGACAAATGTTCTCCGCAATTTTTGCCATAATATGAACATGAGAGTAGGAAATTTCATAAAACTAAAATCCCCTGAACCGCCACCAGCCTGTATATGTAGAATGCGCATTCACCCGTGTATATCCTGATACATTGACCATGACTGATTGTATTAATATCCCTTTCTATTATTAGCTAAGATAATATCTTTTGTATCTGTTCATTGTATTATTCTTCTCTATCTCAATACTTCTCTTATGAGTCTTTTGTTGTAATTATTTGTGTTTGCTCTTACTTTAACATGTTTGAATTCAATTCTGTGTCCGGTTTCGTGTAGATGTTCCGCTACTGTTTAATGTTCTATCTTCCTCAGTCGTGTGTCACGTTTATGTTCTTTTACTCTCTTCAATCGTTCAAGCTGTCTCCCCGATATAAAACTGCCCACATTCACATGTTAGTCTATAGACACCCTCTGTCATTGTTTTTGGGATTTTATCCTTCGCAGAAGCCAATAGCTGTTGAATTGACTTACACGTCCCATAATTCACTTGTACGGTTGATTTTTTGAATGATTCTACCATTTTTTCAGTGGCGGCTCGTGCTATAGGGCACAAGGGCGCAGCCCTACCAAATAAAAAGACAAGAAAAAAAGAAATAAGCGTGTACATATACATTTTAAAAATACATTAATTATTATTTATTTACTTTCATTATTATGCAATTCTTACTACACCGCCGATAGCTAGATAGCCTATATACTGACGTGTGCACGTACCGATATGCTGCTAGAAGCTAGGGCACAAATGTTTCTGCCCCGGTCTCCCACTATTTTTACTCGAATTTTGACCAATAGCAGCGAAGCGCGCGAAGCTGCATATGACTGTATTAAGCCTGTTCCGGGCACAGCCCAATTTAAACGAAGATGTCCGAGTATGTCCGGCATTTTCCGAGGTAATCTGTTATTGTTGAATTGTACTCGTCTAGTACTCATTTAATTACGAAGATGGCTTCTGTATCTTAAAGATTAAATAATTTAATATACTCTTTTTACTTTTTTAAATTTTTGTGCCCTACCATACAAAGATATCACCAGCCGCCACTGCATTTTTTCTGTAACACCTGCTATAAAAGGTAAACAAACATATCCTCTTGTTAGTTCGGCTTCCCTTCGAGCCTATGTGTTATGCGTCACTAATAATCACTGCTCTGTGTAGTAACGTATGGAATAGATTACTGCTTTGGATGGTGGTGAGAATTGGCATGTATATATCTGCGGCACGCGGTATTTATACAGTGTCCCACACTCTATGTTCAGTATAGGGTCTTATGGAGTACCATGTTGCCATATTTACCTGCTGTAACTCTGCAAGATAGAAAGAGAAAAATAGATGCCCAAAACGAGATGAAATATTCTGGGTACTTCATTGAATGTATTTATGACTGGTGTACTTTCAGTATATCTAAACAGGTGGGTGAAAAGAAAAAAAAATTAAATTAAATAATGAACTGGTCAGTTTAATAATTTACAAAAAATATAATATAATACAAATACAAAATGTAAGTAGGATATAAAATTATAACAAGCGTAGATAAATGAAATGAATTAACATATAAACTCTAGTCAATTTAAAGTAAATAATATAAAACATTTTTGTACTTAATTGGACATTTTACAAACGTCGTCAACAATATAAATTCCCTATGCTACATATTTCCATTCTACGAAAAGATATAGAAGTTAATACATATACGAGTACAAAATATAGATGTAAAAGAGCATAGGTGCGAAGAAAAAAATGAAATTGAATAACACACTGGTCAGTTTAATAATACATATTTTTTATTTAATTTATATCTTCTTATTTGATAATTTACTAATATTTAAGCTTAATAGAAATACTGCATATATTTTACATAGTTCATAAGACTTTAGTCTTTCTTTGTAATCTTCAATTTGAATTTATAATATTTTAAAATTCTAATTTCTAATGCATTTAATCAAGATTAGTAAGCTGGTCGGTTTTAAAATATTGTATTGAAATATTACTTATTACAGGTACAAATAGCCCTGTATATAAAACTATTTAGACAAATATTGGGTCTGTATGCAATAAGCCCTTGGGTAAATAAGAGACCTTCATAAAACTTAAATTGTACAGTGTTAACTAATTTTGGCATAGCAATGAAAATTTATGAATGTTTCAATATTACATTACATTGAAAAATTGGCAACATGGTACAGAAAACCTCCATAAGGATAACATTGGCTATCTCTGCCATACAGAAGATAGAGTGTGGGACACTGTATAGTAAGTTTATCGTGACGTTTGTTTACACAGTTGCACGAGCACCGTAATTAGCTCGCTGACCTGTTGAGACCCGTTCGATCAATGGCGTCGGTAGAACCAATAGTAAATATTGCTTCTTAGCTGAAACTCACCGTAAATATATATATATATATATATATATATATATATATATATATATATATATATATATATATATCCGTCCGTATAAGATTTTTCCATTGAGCGTCCGGCAGCCGTATATAGGTAAAATTATAAATCGCTATTAATGAGGCGTCCTTATAACCTCTTAACTAAATTTAAACAACTGTTACTTGTTATTTGAAATAAATTAAAATTTTAATTTAATATTTCTTAAAATCATTCAGCTAACCCTACATAAAATCCACTTAATTAGCAGTTTACTCATTACTGTTCGCACAAATATAATGTAAAAGTTGAATTTTATTCTTCTGTATAACTAAATCTTACTGATCTTACTTATTATTGGCATATTGCACAGCTGACACTTATAATTTAGGATAAGCTTAAACAAATAATGAAATAAATTTTTTGACAGCAATATAATTTAATTTATTCAATTTTGACGTTTTAAACTGCCATTAATAACTCCATAGCAACAACTATAAGTAACACTTTTTTCACAAGTGAATTAAATTTTTTTAAATCACTCTCACATTTTTTTTTAATTCACTCTGCAACAAATAATGCATTTAAAATAACATCAAGCACGAAATTAACACTCACCATGGTACTTATCAGACATTATCAGCCATTTTCATTATTTTTCACGGCACAAATGACAGACAATAAAGCTTCTTAAATAGATGACTTGACATCTGTCATCGACGATTGTCATGCACAGTCTACTAACTGATTAGTTTTTTGTTTTGACAAAATGAAATATTATAATGGTTTTTATTACTATTTGGTCAAAATTGAATAAAATATTGTACAAACCACGTGATCTAAGAATGTTTATTCACTCGAAGAAATTAACTCACTCGCCCTTACGGGCTCGTGAGCTAAACTTTCTTCTCATGAATAAACATTACCTTAGCTCACTTGGTGTGTAAATATCTATTATTTGACAATGCGATTATGTCAGTTTAAGAAATGCAAACACCAGTGGTTAATTCGTACTCGCAAGGCTTAAAAAACAAACTTTAAAAGGAATATTTATTGTGCGAAGTGTTTTATTCTACAAACAAATATGTAAATATACAAAAAAAAAAAAACATAAAAGTAATACTTCTAATGTTACATTCATTTGTTTTAATGATTACAGTTTCAAACATAGGAAATATAATAAAATTCTTCGTCAAATGACGTCAAATAATTGCTTGCCAGATGAAGCAAAACTTTTTATGAAGAATGACTGTTCTTCCTTCCTTTCAAATAAAAATTGAAGAGAATTAAATTTTGCATCTAAATCAATACTCACAAGCAGGTAAGGTTCGAAACAGAGAAATTGGCATAAAATTTTGTTACTTTTTGATAGTGGTAGCCATGGTATAGCATTAAAATCTCAAACAATTTACATGACATTTTACCTGTCAGAAATTACAAAATATATACTCTGTCTGGTATAAGAATGAAGTGTAGCATGGTATAGGGACAACATTTCCTGGCTTGTAATTGGTGCAAACGCGAGTCAATTTCAAACTGTCTCAGTATTATATTATTGCAACTTTTATTCTGCTTTTGTGTACAGTAATTTATTAATTTAAATACGTATCTAGATATTTACTAATCCTGCAAACTATATTAAGTTCCTTTGCATATATCTATTGCTTTACATAATCTATTACGTTAATTTATATCGGATCACCCTGTACATATAATATTTATATATGATGGAAGATATATTATTTTTACTAAATTCATCAAAACGTGCTTATTCAATAAAATCTCTATATGCGATTTTTAGCACGATTCCTATATCTCACTTACCTAGGGTAGCGGGAGGTAACAATAAAAAAGGGAACAATAAAACTGCCAAAAAACATAAAGATGATAAACCAAACAAAGAAAGCGAAACAAAAGACCCGCTAAAACCAATAAAAAACGAACTTGAAAAAATCCCGATAAATACATACTAAACTTTAACTAATTCCATGATTTTCTAGCAAACGCACACGACTCAATCGAGCAACTAAATATAGCAGAAGATTACACAAATGAACCCCGAGAACTTCTAAACATGATGCACGAACTCTATAAACTGCTAACAGATACAACCAAAAGAAAATTCACAAGACTTCAAGGGGAAATAAAAGGACAACTAACAAAGCGACTAAGAACAGCAAACCTCAAAAAAACAAAATATTTAGAAAACATAAATGTCGATACTGCAATGGAACATTAACAGGTTTTTTCCCCACATCGAAAATATACAATTATTAATAAATAAATAAATAAATACCAACCTGAATTCTTAAGCATACAAGAGACTGGATTGAAACCCAACTAAAATACAATCTTAAAAAACTTCAAGTTCTACAGAGAAGACAGACAACAGGTCCACGCAAGCGGCGGGATTGCAATACTCGTAAAAACATCTATTCATTAAGAAGAAATAATACGAAATACTATAGTGGAAGTCGTTGCGATCAAAGTGTATTACCCTTAAGAAATGACAATATGCTGCAGTTACATCCCATCAGACGCTAATACAATAGAGCAACTTTTGCAACAACTGCCTCAACCGAGGTTAATATTAGGCGACTTTAACGCGTACAGCTATACCTGAAGATCAATCATTAGAACAATAGAGGAGAAATTATAGACCAAATAATAACAGACCGCACACTGCTTAATGAGGGAAGTCCCACACATTTCTGTACAAGATTGGGCACAGAATACACGTCACATTTACTGCTACAATATGGAATAAATGAGAATATGTATCTATTTATAAAATATTTGATGTGCACACCACATGACTTCCTTGTACGCCTGTTACACTATACACATTATGTTAATAATTAAAATATGTATTATAACAGACCCAATCATAAAATTGCACATATTTGACATAATTTGACATTGACATTAAATTCTCTATTTTTTTGTTATTTTTCGTCCTAATTCACAGCAAACTTAATTACAGAAACCAAAAAGTACATAATTATTAAATTTACATATCTCGCTTATAAATACAAAGAGCTAATTTAATCATACTTCATGTTTTCGACGCAGAATTCAGTTCTCTAAAACTTTTATTTGAATCAATTAATATTAAAATCAAAATTCCATTTTTTTTTTTCAAGAAAAACTGATAACACCTTCAAGTAAAGTATCACTTCCGGTTAAACTATTTTAACCAAAATCTATTATGTTATTTCCATTGATATAAAAGTATTATATACCAAGTTTGAAAAGTTTTGGATTATATTTTAATATAGTTTTTCATTAAAATCTATTATAGGCTTCAAGTAAAGTACCATTTCCGGGTAGACCATTTTAAATAAAATGTATTATGTTATTTCTATTGATATAAAAGTCTTATATACCAAATTTGAAAAGTTTTGGATTATATTTTAATATAGTTTTTCATTAAAATCTATTATAGGCTTCAAGTAAAGTACCACTTCCGGGTAGACCATTTTAACTAAAATATATTATGTTATTCCCATAGATATAAAAGTATTATATACTAAATTTGAAAAGTTTTGGATTATATTTTAATACAGCTTCAATTAAAGTACCAGGTCCGAAAGTTATGTAATGACCAAAAAGAGCTTTCTACGGCTTCCCGTTTTTTAGTCCAGTCAACAAAGGAAAAATAGCGGAAATAATTCATGAAGAAGCCAATTTTAGCACAGTTGTAGAGGAAGGTGTCCTTAATAACATACTAAACGTACTGATGAATGGGAGTGAAGCTAAGGGTGGGGGTGGTCCCTGAAGGTCTCTTTTTTCAGTTTTTCGTTAATAACTCGGAAACTACAGCCTCTAGCAAAATAACGTTTATACACTAAATTAATCTATATAAAATTCTTTACAAAAAAGGTCCTATACACATTTTTGCTAGGATCAATACTTGAGGAGATATTTTTAAAAATCGGGTTTTCTTGTAAAAAGTGAAATGTTTATTGTTAAAAATGAAATGTTTATTGTTAAAAAATGAATTAATTAGTGTCCAGGGATGTATCTTGAACATTAATTTTGGTCAAAAGCTACATATTCATCATTATCGGTGCTGTCTTCAATGGGGCTCCGACATGAGTCGAGGCACACGCTGCAGGAATCGGAACAGGCAATTACTGCTTTGCGGCAACCGTAGCGCACCCCACACCCAGTCGTGCATCGGCAAAAGATCATGTTTAAAATGGAGTCGGGTGTCACAGGGTCGTCCGTGGTAATAATAATAATAATAATAATAATAATAATAATAATAATGAGTTTATTTCCGTTGACACAAATACAATGTGTATGGAACAAGTCAAATATATCGATACATAACATAAACATGAAATAAAATACAACATTATTATAGATATATATTACAAATTCAGAAACTCGTCAATACTGTAAAAACTATTTTGTAAAAGAAGAGATTTTAATTCTTTTTTGAAAATGTTAATATTTTTAGCATCTTTAATTTGTTTGGGAAGTTTATTGTAAATAACTAAGCCTATTTTTTCTGGGCTATTTTTAACTACATTTAGTTTGGTATTCTGGACATAGAAATTATCTTTCTGTCTTGTATTATAGGCATGTTTATCAAGAACTAGATTAAAAGAGTTTTTATTTTTATAAACATAAATACAAAGTTCCAGAATAAAAATATCGGTTACCGTTAAAATATTCAAGTTTTTAAAAATTGTACGGCAAGATGCATTGAAACTTACTCCAGCCAAACAACGAACAATTCTCTTTTGACAGATAAAGACATTTTGACTAGCTTGTGTAGAGCCCCAGAAGCACACCCCATAGCGTAATCTAGATTCAACGTAAGCATGATAATAAAGTAAAAGTTGATTAAGGTTTAAAAATTCTTTAAGATAACGTATTTGGTAACAGATACTACTTAATTTGCCAATAAGTTCATTACAATGCGGATTCCAGTTTAGATTTTCGTGAATTAATAATCCTAGTACTTTGGCAGTTTCACTACATGTCTTAATGTTTTCACCAAATAGTAAGCTAACCTTTTGCAAATTGTAATTTTGGTAGTTGTGAAAATGCAGTATTTTGGTTTTATCATCGTTAAGATACAATTTATTTCTATCGAACCATCTATTTACAGAATTGACGTTTGCATTGCACTTCTGTGTTATATCGTTAGTATTTTTACCAGAAACAATTAAGCTAGTATCATCTGCATATAAAATCGGAAAACAGTCGTTCGTTAAAACAGTAGTCAAATCATTAATATAAATTATGAATAGAACTGGTGCTAGAATAGTTCCTTGCGGTAGACCAACGTTAATATCAAGTAATTGAGACTTTATAGTAAGATTTTTAGAGAAATGATGGTTATGCTTAAGTGCAACGTATTGCCGTCTGTTACTTAAAAAGCTGGTAATCCAGGTGAGAGGAACCCCACGAATACCGAGTTGTTCCAGTTTAGATATTAAAAGAGAGTGGTCAACACAGTCGAATGCTTTACTGAGATCACAAAAGATTCCCACTGGGCATTCCCCTTTATCTAAAAAGTGCATAATATTATTATAAAGACAGTGTAAAGCATTCGCGGTTGAACTATGAGCTCTGAAACCAAACTGTTTATCATTAATAATATGATGTTTATTTAAGAAGGATTCAAGCCTTTGTAAAAAACAATATTCGAAAATTTTGGAAAAACTGGAAGTAAGAGCTATTGGTCTATAGTTTTCTAGTTTGCATATATCGCCTCTTTTATGTACAGGAATAATTTTATTTATTTTTAGTTTATCAGGAAAAACGCCTGATACAAAAGAAATATTTATTATATGCATAAGAGGTAAAACAATAGAGTGAGCAGCTGCTTTTAAAATGAAACTGGGTATTTCATCTGGACCAGTCGATGTTTTAGATTTCATTTTATACATTATTATATTGAATAATTCATCCTCACTAAGTGGATTTAGAAATAAATTATAACTGATGTTTAAATTGTTACTTTGATCTTCCGAAACAGTATCATTAACTGGTATTTGTTCTAAAATATTAAGTGGAGCATTTTTAAAGTAGTTGTTGAAAAGGTTAGCTATAGTATTTGGATCTTCCGTAATGATATTGTCAATAGATATCTTAAAGTTTTTATTTGTCTCACCTCTATTTTTAGCATTAATAACATTCCAAGTTGTCTTCATCATGTTGTCAGATGTTAATATTTTATTTTGGTAATAATTCTTTTTAGTGTTTGCTATCAGCTGAGAATGTTGTTGTTTAGCTTTTTTGTTTTTAGATTTATACTTGATTCTTTTATATTTGAATTCACCCAATGCTTATCATTTTCATTCAAATAAAATTTCTGTAATGGAAAATATTTATTAATATAAAACATGAAAATATTGAAAAAATTGTCAAAAGCATTATCAGATGATATTTCAGTCAGTACATCTGCCCAGGATTCTTTTTCCAATTCTGAGGAAAAATGATTTATGTTGCTCTTGTTGTTAAATTGCCTTCTATATTGAACAGACCTGTAAGAAGTCAGATTGGTTATATTAGAGTTTAAAAACAAACTCTTATGATCTGAGATAAAATTATCTTTGACTATGTATTCACATTGTTGAATATTTGTATAACAATGATCCAGAATATTTATTCCTCTAGTGGGGACTTTAACTATGTTAAAAGCATTAAATGTAGCTAAAAATTGAGAAATGGTATTATATTCGCGAAAATCTCTTTTCGGATCTAAGTTAAAATCACCGCATATTAGTAACCTAAAGTCAGGTTTATAAGTACTATCCAAAACTGAAGCAATTCTTTCACAAAATAGTTCAAAATTGGAAGACGGGGATCTATAAATATTAATAATTAATACAGGGTTGCTGAAATCGGGTTTCCATAATACAGCGCATACTTCAAAATGTTTATCTACACTGTAATTCGAAATATGTAAGACTTCAATCTGTGACACCAGATTCCAACACCTCCACCTTTAAGATTTGATCTACAAGAATAAGAAACACAGCTGAAATTAATTAAATTAAACACATGTATATTTTCATTGTTACACCATGTTTCTGTTAAACATAAGAATTTTAGGTTTTTCAAATCATTTAAATATTCAGTGATAATAAAGTTCACCTTGTCGGAGGTTAAAGCTTGACAGTTCATAATAAGCAAGTCATATTTGTCACAATAAGCATCATTCGAAATATTTAGGTTCTCGGGGCTGTCTGATGTGCATTCCTGTTGAGGCTCCGGAACCGAAAAAATTTATTTATGCGAGTACCACACGGCCATATAGTAGGGTCCATAGCTTTGTCACGATTTGAGTCATTTACGGTTATTTTTAATGAAGAATAATACGTAGGGTATTTTGCGGTCAGTTTTTCGCAGGCTACTTCTGGAAAAAATGGCATTAAATAGGTCCTTAGAGTCTCTGCAGTAGTATCAGGATGAAGTTTATATACGTGCAGAGATGCAGGTTGTATTTCAGCAGCTTTTAGCGATAAATGATCATTCGGAGGTAGACTTCCTACAATCGTAGTTGTACTAGGTCGCCTATTTCTCGGTTTATTGCTAGTATCAGTAGTATCGTTCGAATTATGCACAGATTTCTTATTATTAGGTTTTAAATTGTCCTTACTGTTAGGATATTTGTTGATCTCCATAGCTAGGTGTGAATGACTTTCAAAAGTTTGTTTACTTCCATTGACAGGATTTTGCACATTCTCGTTTGTTGATAAATTAGCAGAATTTTTATTCGCAGGTTTGAGTTTATAGTTGTTGGTATTAAGCACTGATGGCGTAGCTGGTACCAGTTTTTTAGTATTCTTATTATTTATTAAATAGAGTTGTTGATTTAATGATTTTATTAGGTCACTCTGATTTTGAATAATTATATCCTTATTGATGAGAAGTTTTTTTAGGTATCTGATTTCAACTTTTAAAGCCTCAAAATTGTCATCGGCTACACTTCTAAAGGTTGAATCAAGATCTTCAGCTTCTTCAGATGTTATTGGTTGACAACAGTCAATTATATCATCGATAACTATAACATTTTTTATTGATTTAACACAATTTTTATGCCACATAGTTTCACATGTTTTACACTTAGCTCCATTTGCTACGATCTTATTACATTTTTTACACTTGTTAGAAACACTATTAACAGCTCGTGTATCACTAGGCGCCATTTTTTTTTTACCTGGGTAACTGGGTTGCTGTAAAGAGCTCAACGTTTCCTACATTGCTCTTTCTATGTATCTCCGAGGTGACATCGCATCCGGAGAAACTATGGAGAATGAGGATCATCTTGATCTCTCCACCTTCCCACGGCCTGGATTCATGAAGTACATGTTAAAAGATGGTGGTGCCACCTATAACATAAGACATAAGAGGAGAACGGTTGGAATGAGGTTAGGGCTCCCCTCCCTAACCTATTCAGTGACAAGTAGTCCCGTTATCCTCCGGGACCTTTATATCGACGCTCGTCCCTTTTCAGTTTACATTTACACCTTGTTGTTCATGAAGCCAGGCCGTTGGAAGGAGGAGACCATTGTTTTCGGTGCGACAATTTTAACAGCTTCCATTCGCCAAGATGATCCACCATCTCTATAGCTTCTCCGGATGCGACACCACCTCGGCGATACATGGAAAGAGCCAAGTGAGAGCTTTTTATAGCAAATTCTGGCCTCACCCATGACATCCCAGCAATATTCACGACTCCCTCAACAGCACCTGAGGATATTGAATAGGCTGGCGAGAAGTTTTTTCTGGCTGTTTACCACGCGCCTGCACATCAAGACAACCTTAAAAAACATCGGTACTCGGCATTTTTGAAAGCGTCAACAAAGCACAAATCAAACATAGCCACTCTTTCTCCCACCAGAGGAGCTGCAAAGAAATACTCGCTCAGAGTATGTCTACAGGTAAATCCATTTATATATAGTTGTTAAATACTGGTTTCTTTACATTACAAGTATCAATTTGTGCTAAATACTTACAGTGGTCTGACTACTTTCTTACAGATACAACAGTGGATCGGCACCCCATACCACCCGTCCAACGGGGTTGGGTCAGGGGAGAAGACGGGATCCTCAACCCAGTTACCACGAACGACCCTGTGGCACCCGGCGTATGCCTCGACTCATACACGAACGGAACTCCCATTGAAGACAGCACCGATGATGATGAAAATTTAGATTTTGATCAAATTTAATGTTCAAGATACATCCTTGAACACTAATTATTTCATTTTTAACAATAAATATTTAATTTTTAACAATAAACACTTCACTTTTTACAAGAAAACCGATTTTTTTAAAAATATCTTCTTAAGTATTGATCTTAGCAAAAATATGTGTAGAAAATTTTTGTGGAGAATTTTATGTAGATTAATTTTATTTATGAACATTTTTTAACTAGAGACAGTAGTTTCCGAGTTATTAACGAAAAACTGAAAAAAAGGATCTTCAGAGACCACCCCCACCCTTACCTTCACTCCCACTCATCAGTACTTTTAGTATGTTGTTAAGGACACCTTCCCCTACAACAGTGCCAAAATTGGCTTCTACATGAATTATTTTCGCTATTTGGCCTTTTTTTATCTTCGTTGCCTGGACTATTTCAGTTATGCGAGATTCGTAGGTACGTACGTACAGACGTCACGACGAAATTAGTCAAAATGGATTCAGGGATGGTCAAAATGGATTCAGGGATGGTCAAAATGGATATTTTCGTTGAAATCTGGAAACCGAATTTTTTTGCGATTACAATACTTTCTTTACTTCGTACAAGGAAGTAAAAACTTTCTAACAGATAGTACGTTTAACGTTAAAACAATATTAAAGACTACATTAAATTGCCAGTAAAAGCATTACATTTTGTAAATGATATTATGATTATCTATAAAGATAAAATATTGGAAAATGTTGCAACAAACTTACAAACAACAATAAATAAATTTGAAGAATAGTCACTGCGGATTCAAATTTACGCCTGAAAAAACAAAAGTAATCCACTTCACTAATTTAAAGAAAAATAAACATCCACCTCCAACTTAAAATCCGCGATACCAACATAATGTTCTCAAATAAAGAAAAATTCCTTGACAACAAACTTACCTGGAAACTTCACTTAATAGACATAAAATCCGAATGCAGTGGAATATTAAGCATAATTAAAGTTTTAGCCAATCACGAGTGGGATGCAGACAGAAACACACTTATGACTATTTACAGACACATAATCCGCTCAAAATTAGACTGTGGATGTATCGCCTACGAAATCGCAACAAATACCTACTTGAAATTATTAGACACAATATAATCAACTGCATTAAGAATAATTACTGGCGCTTTCCGTACGAGTCAAGTCGAGAGCATCTTGACAGGCTGGAGAACCACCATTAAAAATAAGAAGAGCACAACTAACGATGAACTATGTCACAAACTTAATGCAGAAGAAATCACATCTAAACTATAAACTCATAACATAAAAAATCATACATAAACAACATTATCCTCAAACCCCGCATATGTACAGACTCCCTTAGTTCAATTATTAGCATACAAAACATCTTCCCTCACGATCATATAAGATACACCATTCGCGACAAACTCCAAGAACTATCAAACCACAATAACACCATAAATTTCCTTTGAGTTCCATCACACACCGGCATATCAGGAAACGAAGATCCCGACACGGCACCAAAGAGGAACTCAAACTACACGTAAAACAAAAATCAACATCACTATGCAAATCGGACAAGAAATAACAAAACTCAGAACAATAAAAAATGAGATAAAACCTTAAAGGACCTATGGTACACGAAAAGAGCAAGTTATAATAACCAGGCTAAGAATACGGCACACTAAGCTAACACACAGCCACATATTTTCTAAAACAAAACCAAAACAATACGACACATGTAATACCAACCTAACAGTAAAACACATAATCGAAGAACGCCCCCTATACAACAGATCCAGAACCCAACACCACATCCCGAGGAGCACCAAGAGGCACTATCGAACAACAAGCAGCGCACCACTAACATCATTAACTTCCTACAGGACAATGAAATCGATAACACTATATAACTTTCAATCTATACACTTACATAATATTTTGTATTATTTTTATATCATAATATATGTATTTAAACCAAGTACCGGCGCTTAAATGACCAAGCAGTCGAAAACCAAATAAAAATAATAAAAAAGATGTGCGGTAAATCAGATACAAATTAAGAAAAATAATGGATCGAGAATTGAACCTTGAGGCGCACCACGTGATAAAGAAAATTCACATGAAATTATTGTTTTAGAATCTTGTACCATATTAACAATTAAGCTTCTATTACAAAAATAATCAATACACTATCAGGAAATTTATAATATCGCAATTTGGCAATGAGTAAACTATGATCCAGCATATCAAACGGCTTAGAAAAATTAATTTGAATAAGAAATGAAATTTTATAGTTATCATAGTTGTTTATTAAATTATCTACTATATTAATAAGCCTAGCATTTGTATTTGAAATTTGCTAAAACCTGACTGATTTATAGGGAGTACATCATTATCAGATACAAACTTTGTCATTTGATCAGCACAAATTCTTTCCAAAATCTTAGATAATGTTGGTTAAATACTAATAGGTGTAAGAAGTAGAAGGATTTGTGTTTTTGGGTAATGCTTTGACTATAGCTGATTTCCATATGTCCAGGAAAACTCCTTCTAACAAACATATATTAATTATATGTGTAATGATGTTACATATAACAGGCAAAATAATTGAAATCATTTTTCTAGATATTCCATCTAGGCCCACAGCATCTGATTTAATTTTTTTTTAAATATTTTCTCTATTTCATTACTCTGTGTCGCCTCAACTTAGTTTATAAGATGTTGTCTATATGGTTGTGGTTTATATAAATTGTCTTTAAGTGGATTAGCAACAGTTTTATTTACTCCTATGTAAGTATGCTGTTTTTTCTCTTCTAATTGACGCTGTTGTCAATTTTCTTAATTATTTATAATACCATTTTGCTTTCGTTTTACATATTCTATATTGTAATAATGCCTTATCTCGCTTACGATGAATAATTTTTATTACTGGTGTTATCCAGGGTGTATATTGTTTAGTAGTGGAGATAGTTTTAATGGGAGCATGAATGTTGAAAAATTTAGTAATTTCATTATTGAGATATACAATTTTGTCATTAATTTTATGTATTTTAATATGATTCAGTCCACTGTTTCGCAATCTTCTAAAAAGTTACTATAGTTAAAATTAGAAAATTCAAAGTAAAAGTTTTCATCGGAAAATTTATTTTAGGTAGGTCTAAAACACAATAAATACTGACATGATCATAGATCTTACTGCAATCAATGTTTCCAGAAGATAAGATAATATTTTTATCAGACGTAATCATGACATCTACTAAAAAATTGGAAATAGGTCTTGTGCGCTTTTCGATTTGTTGATACATATTGTTAGCAGACAACATATTTATTACAAAAGCGGACTTTTAATAACATGCTAATAGAATCACATTAATAATCTCATTGAGAAAGAAATTCAATAAATAACGAATTAAAAATAGTAAGATCTCTGTAAAAAACGGCATGAGGATTATATACTACACAACGCATAATTTATTAAGATTAATAGTACATAAAACCCATAAATGCTCCACATTGTTACACGGGACAAAATCAGTGATCACAGTATTGAATTGTATTCCATTACGAAGATATACGAGTAGTCCTACCCCGCCACCAAGTTTATGACGTCTATTAAGGTACCATAGAGTAACCAATCATTTGAAACAATATAGAAGGGGCATTTTCACTGATCCATGTCTCCAAAACAGCCACAATATCAAAATTATATGTATTTATGAAGTCTTTAAATTCTAAAAACTTGAATTCAATGTACGTACATTGATATGACATATAGTAAATTTTGAGTTGTAAAGATCAGTGTTCTGAATGTTAAAAGCTGGATTTAACATATTACAAATAAAATCCAATTGAATCTCAAGATAACAAAATTATTCGTCACTACTTGAACGCAAAACCTAGTAGAGTTCATTGCCTTTAGGGCGTTCAGGCTTTATTAATTAAGAATGAAGAGAGTGATTCAATTAAACAGATTAAAGAAAGAAATATTATTTATTTTTATTTATTTATTGCTACACGCTTTTTGTACAATGCCTGTATATAAGCGGTGATATATATGAGGGTAAAAGATGATGAAGATGAAATGATGAAAGACGCACACAACAACCATGCCTTATCCGGGATTCGAACCCGGAACCCTTGGAGCGTGTAGCAACAGCGCTACCGCTACTCCACCTGGGTCGGCTAAAGAAAGAAATATAAACATATGATATGAATTTACATTATAAATTATTAATATCTGTAAGACTGTTAAGATATACTTTTTGAAATCTACTTTTCTTTATAAATTTACAATTACACGTCCAACAGATATCTAGGCGTTTTTGAATGTGAGTTTATCCACGACAGCTTTGAGTAAACCCAATCGGGACTTAGTCAAGTCTTCTCTGATGGTGATTCATGAGCCCTTTAGTGATTTCTTCACTGCATAAACTAGGTGATGGCTACGATAACTGGTAAACTTGACGATTACTACCCTGGTAGATTTATTGTTCGTTTTTTGCCTAGTCTATAACACTGGGGGTGATATTCACATTTAACTTTTCTTTAAACATGTTTATCACCACTTCATCGATGTTTTCACTATTGGATTCAGAAAGTCCAAGAATTCGAATATTATTGCGACGTGTCATCCGCTTTTTAGCACAATTATCACTTGATTCTTTTAATTTTCTTTTTGCAACTTTCGGCGATTGAATTTCCTCTTGAAGACCTTTAATTTTGGTATTAAAGACTTCTTGCACTGCACTGGTGACATGTTCCACTATTGAATGAAATCTTCATTTTCGCCAAGCGTAGATAATGAAACACTAATCATTTTAGTAATAGTAACTTTATCTTCGCTCGATAACACTTTTATTATTATTAGGAATAAATGAATTGAGAATCGCTTCTGTGTTTTTAAATCAAAGTCTGCGCCTGAACACGTGAATACGTCTAACTACGATGACAGCTCATTTGCAATAAATTGCAATAAATTAAATTTTGCTAAATTGTTTATCAATAATTGTGCCACCAATCCAGAGTCAATTTACCAGCTGACGCAACAGACAGCGTGGAAGTATATACCTTCTTAAATCGTTTATTATCCCTACTTCTGTTGCATCCTAGTCGCGATTGTTTCATTGGCGCTGCGGACAGATTCGGGTGTGATTTATCCGAGGGATGCCGACTACAAGCTAAGACCGACGCAGGTGACATTCATACTAGATCTGATATGTGTCCAGGAAGAGGATGGTGTCATAGCGTCGGGTGAGGAACCAGAATTATCCCACGACTTCGTGAAGTCACCATCCGAGATCTATACGCGGGATGCCGACTAGGTGGTCAAGCCGACGCAGGTGACGTCCATGTCAGCTCCTACTTCGGCGATGCCAGTAGCGCATATCAGCGCGGCTGATTTCGCTTCGTTACTGCTGGCAGGGACGTTAACTGCGTGGTGAGGTCGAGTGTTGCGTCCATGACAAGCCATGTGTCAGCGAAATGCCGAAAGAAGCATGGAGGATAAAGATTAAGCGTGCGGGTGGCGACATGGTAGGGAAGTTAAACCGCCTGTAACGATTTATACATCTGAAAACTTTTAAGTATTACTTACGTAAATGTATAATTCAATAAATTAATCAATTCTAAGTTTAGTTGAAATGGTAACATTAATAATTTTTACTGAAATATGTTTTTGTACATATTGTAAAAACAGAAGTTATTGTAAATATATACATATAAATATATAAATGTTATTATAATAATATATAGTTGGCCACATTGTATTTATATGTTTTATATTCCTGTAAATTTGAAAATACCTACTTGTACTTGTCTGGTCGTACGCTGCTGAATAAAGAATAACTGTTAATGTTAAATATTGTTACTATTTGAATTTACCCAATTCCAGTCACACAATAAAGTTATAAAATAATTACAACTTTTTTTTTAGTGAATTTATCTTAATCGCACATATTAATGTGTATTTTTAAAATCGACGTGTTTCATCGTTTTTAAAAATCTATTGTGGCCAGCACAATACCTCTCGCTATTTCCATTTTATGTTATATAAGTATTGTATTGCACTTCGCTATCGAACCGTAGTTTTATAACAAAAACATTACAGAACTGTAACCAAATATTGTTTCTATTGTATTTAACATGTCTTCTGTACACATACCTACAATTCTAATTATATCTATTTTTCATTGTATGAGAAAGTTCCTAAATGTCAGAGATTCTTCCAATTCATTAGCAAGATTGACGGTATTTCTTATGAGAGCTTTCAGAATGTCACTAAAACTGTTAATTTTTGACACTGACATCTATCATTTACAAACTATGTTATAAACATTTGAATTTGTCAACTGGTTTCCTTAGTGCCTTGGTCTCTGCGATTACATTATTCTATATTACATCTCTAAATCTATACAAGACGTAATATTTTTTTTTAATGTATCATATGTAGAATTTTATGTTCTTCAATAACAGTAATAACAGAAATTTTCAAAAAAAAAAAAATATTTAGAAGATTTTTTTAAAGAAACTATTACTTCCGGTTGTCTAATTGTTACCAAAATCTAATCATCTCTTCCCGGGAATGTCAGATTGAGGAAACTGCAGTTAAATATTTTTTAAGTCTTATAATATTTGAGAAACCGTGGTTCCAACATCCACACATCCACGTACCTTAAAACGTGCTTATCCACTAAAATATGGATATAGGAATTTTAGCATTTTAGCTATATTCAATACATTAATCCCACACTGTACATATATATATATATATATATATATATATATATATATATATATATTACGTAACACTAGTGACTTTCATCACGTAATACTCCGCGTAAGAATGCATTTACTTGTTTAACAAGTAATTTACTGATATGGGAGTAGAAAAAGATATTAAATATTTGTACTTTAGATTAGGTTCTGTAAAGGTAAGTAAGTTTAGAAAACTAATAATTACATACAAATCAGGGCGTACGTTTTGTTGCGTTAGGTTAGGCTGTTTTATTTTTAAACAAATAAGAAATAAGTTACTATCTATGTGTAAGAGAGGTATTGGAATCATACTAAAATTCACATATCCACACACATATCACATATTTTAATGAATAAGCACGTTTTAAGGTCCCCAGAATCCGATTATAATATTTTTACGATGATTCACGTGTGTGTGTGTGTGTGTATGTATGTGTGTGTGGATGTTGGAACCACGGTTTCTCAAATACTATAAGACTTAAAAAATATTTAACTGCAGTTTCCTCAATCTGACAATCCTGGGAAGAGCTGATTAGATTTGACGAGAGGTATTGTGCTGGCCACAACAGATTTTTTTTATAGATAATATTCTACCGAACGTTCAAATTCTCGGTTTGTCCATACCTACATATGTTATAACACCACCGGCGGATATTTAGCCACTTTCTTATTTTATTTATTTATTTCCGTTGTCACTGATGTGAGGATAATGTACGGAAAATAGTCAAGCAAATATAATTACTACATAGAAACATGGTGGATTAAACAAACATTTACAATTTTAGTAGATTCATAATATTACATTCCATAATTTAAAATTAAGTCAAGCGACATCTTGAAAGCAGAAGAAGTATATTTCGTTATATCTTTTGTGTACCTACTGATTAAAGATTTCTATTGGTATATGCTAATAAAATTTTGTATATGTATAGGTCTGTGATGTATAAAACATCCCCAATTCTTAGCACCCAGTAAAATTAGAGAACTTGAAAAATATTTATAATTTAAATAAACGATATGAAAATTCTGAATATCATGAAACGTTAATTATAACCGTTTCTCTTTGCTCCTGTTAACCGAATATTAATACCTACATAGTACGTAACACCTGCACTAATGATAAGATTCAGAACCTCAGCCTAGTATTATTATAGATATTAATCAATAATTTCTCCCTAGGTCTATGAAGAATACATAATTTGTCAGCGTAATTAAATATCTGTGACGGGAATTAAGTATAGGTACTCATAGTACCTAAATTATGATATATTACACTGGTTTCCGTTTAATTTCCTTTAAATATACACAAAGGATATATTAAATTATGCAGTTAAAACATAATATAATCTATACAGTGGGTTCATCATTCTATAGCACAGAAGTCAATTTACTTGCATAATATACATATGTCCCGTGGCCTCGTGCCTGAGTGTCTGGTCGCGAACCTGGGGGTTCCGGGTTCGATCCCAACCGACGCTAAATATTTCGAATTTTTAATGGCACAAAAGTGACCCCTGTAGTGCATTCTCCACGCCAGCAATGAGTGCCCGTGAGGTGACGCCTGGTAAGCACCCGCACGGTACAAATATGTCATCATCATTACCGATATCTGCGATAAAGCAGATCGGCACACCCAGAAATGGGTAATATGCCGTGATGATATATTTATTTATTTACATATGTCCGGATTTCGAAGGCTTCCGTTGAGATTTCGGAAATTATAAGAGATATGACAGGTTAAATGAGACATGTAGTGCACCTTTTTACCTCTCGCTAAGAGAGGTATTGGATTCATGCTACAAATCACATATCGAGATTTAAGTGAATAAGCACGATTTAAGGTCCATATAAACCGATTTTAACATTTTTACGATGATGTCTCTCTCTCTCTCTCTCTCTCTCTCTCTCTCTCTCTCTGTGTGTGTGTGTGTGTGTGTGTGTGTGTGTGTGTGTGTGGATGTGTGTGTGTGGATGTGTGTATGTGTGTGTGGATGTGTGTATGTATGTGTGGATGTTGGAGGGACGATTACTCAAAAACTATAAGACATAAGACATGTTTAACTATGAATTCCTCAATCTGACATTCCTGGGAAGAGCTGAAAAGGTTTTGGTAATAATTGAATAACCGGAAGTAGTAGTTTTAAAAAAAAATCTTCTAAATATTATTTTTTGAAATTTTTTGATATTACGCATTTTGAAGAACAAAATTCTACATCTGATACATTTAAATTTTTTATTATATCTTATATAAATTTAGAGATAAAGATGCTATAATATGTAGAATATCGGGATTTAATAAGTCAAGTAGGCGAAACTACACTAAGGAAACCAGTTGACAAATTCAAATGTTTATAACATAATTTGTAAATGACAGATATCGGTGTCAAAAATCAAAAGTTTTAGTTACATTCTGAAAGCTTTTCCTGGGAAGTACATTTAATCTTCCTTATGGTTTTATTAATTAAATATTTAAAATTATAGGTAACCTGCATATATCCATTAGAAATACCGCCAATCTTGTTAATGAATTGGAAGAATCTCTGACATAGGAACTTTCTCATACAATGAAAAATAGATATAATTAGAATTGCATGTATGCAGAAGACATGTTAAATACAATCAAATGCAATATTTGGGTAAAGTTATGTAATTTTTTTTGTTACAAAACGACGGTTCGATAGTGAAGTGCAATACATTACTTATATAACATAAAATGGAAATGGCGAGTGGTCTTGTGCTGGCCACAACAGATTTTTTAGATGTGCTTTTATTTTCCCAAAAATTCTCATAGCTTACTAGATGGCCGTAAACTGAATTTGGTCGAATTTAACCTTCCGCTACCCTTAGTAAGGGAGGTATAGGGATCGTGCTAAAAATCGGATATCGAGATTTTTATATGATCACGTTTTAAGGACCCTAGAATCCAATTTTAACATTTTCACGATGATGTCTGTATATATTTTAGTGAACCTAGCAAATATCTCGCTTATTTATTAAATTAGTGATTTCTTTCATATACCATGATTTATACAGCAACACGTAAGCTACTTGATGACGGATGTACATTCACGATACCACTTCCGGTTTATTAGTAATTAATATCAACTTTGAAATTTCAAATGGAACATACTATATTTTTTAACAAATTTGAAAAGTACATCAAATTTGCTTTACGATCATGTAAAATAATCCATATGTTGCATTATTAAAAAGTAAAATAGCGGGCACTTTTTTATACACCTAATTGGAAAGAGAATAGTGAGTCATGACTGTGGCTTGACATAAAACAATTATCTTAAACAATTGTAACACGGTAAATATCAACCTGTAAATACTCAGTAATAATTGTTCTAACCTTTATTATTAGCAAGTTTCATTGTAGTACTTTATTAACTTATTGTAAAATGAATTTATCCAACTCAGAAAAAGTTGATATGCTAGATGTGTATTTTCGAAGTTTAAAAAATAAACGCATAGCTGCAGAACTTTATCGACAGGAATATCCACATCGCCGTCATCCAAGTGAATCGCTTTTTGTGAAACTAGTAAATAAACTACGAATCACAGGTTTATTTGAAAGAAGAAAAAGAAATATCCTAAATGAAGATGATGTGGAAATTAATGTACTTGCGCTTTTTGAGGCCAATCCCAGAATTTCCGTTCGCGACGCATGTGTTGAGACAGAAGTAATGGAGTAAACATTTTTAAAATTCATAGAATCTTAAGAAAACACAAGTATAGACCATGTAAAATACAAAAAGGACAAGGACTATTGCCAGGCGATTATCAACGTAGACTTGACTTTAGTCAATGATTTTTAGAAAAAACACGTAGAGATCCAATTTTCTACGCAAAAACTTTTAGGACTGACGAAGCTAGTTTTTCTAGAAATGGACTTTTTAATAACAAAACCTGCCAATATTGAAGCATGGAACATCCTCATGAAATTCGGGAAACAAGACACCAAATTAGTTTTAAAATAAATGTTTGGTGCCGGATTTTGAAATACAAAATTTTTGGACCTTACTTTTATGAAGAAAATTTGACGGCTATATTATATGCTGAATTTTTAAATAATGTTTTATACGATTTTCATGAATTCCACTTGATTTTACTTGAAAATAGGCTTGGTATGTGGTTTCAACTGGAGCATAACGCGAGAAGATGCGATGATATTTTAAATAATAAATTTGTGCGACGTGTTATTGGAACAAATTGTTTAATTCGGTGGCCTGCTCGTTCTTCCGATATGACCCCACTTGATTTTTTTTTAATTTCGCTACGCGAAAGATTTTGTTTATAAAGAACCAGTAAACACATTAAACGAACTGAAGAATAAAATTGAAGCGGCAATTGAATCTTTATCTGCAGACGAAATAAAAAGGGCTACTTGTTCAGTTTCAAAACTTTGTGAAAAATGAATTGAAGAGGCTGGGAGTCATTTTGAATATTTGTTGTAAAATAATTTTGTTGTTATTAAATGTTACTTATTTTTATTTTCTGTATTATTATGACTAAAAAAAATTATTTCTTTTAGTAATAATAGTTACAATTGTTTAAGTTAATTGTTTTATTTCAAGCTACATTCATGGCTCACTATTCTCTTTTCAATTAGGTGTATAAAAAAGTGCCCGTCATTTTACTTTTTAATAATGTAACATATGGATTGTTTTACATGATTGTAAACCAAATTTGATGTACTTTTCAAATTTGTAAAAAAATGTAGTATGTTCCATTTGAAATTTCAAAGTTGATATTAATTACTAATAAACCGGAAGTAATATTGTAAATGTACATCCGTCATCAAGTAGCTTACATGTTGCTGTATAAATCATGGTATATGAAAAAAAATTACTAACTTAATAAATAAGCGAGATATTTGCTGGGTCCATTAAAATATAACATCATATATATATATATATATATATATATATATATATATATATATATATATATATATATATATATATATATATATATATATATATATATATATATATATATATATACCGTGAGTATTTTTAACGTGAAACATTGGGTTTGTCATATCCATGGCTACAACTTGACATTTGATTGACAGCAATGTATTTGCCCATTCATTTAAAATGAAACATAGGGAACGAATTTGACATTTGAATAGACATCAATAGCGGTTAATTTTGTTTAAATAATTATACCTGCATTCTAAATTAAAACCAGTTGTAGGAAAAATATAGTGTGCACCTTGTGCCCGAGTTAAATTTCTTACGATATTTAAATATAATACTTCTGTCAAATTCATTCCTCATGTGTCATTTTAAATGAGACAGACAAATACACTGCTGTCAATCAAATGTCAAATCATAACTTATAGGAAAATTCAAAATTCAACGGTTATCTGTCATATTGACAAAATGTCATTAGAGGTTAATTTTGTTTAAATAATTATACCTTTTTTCTAAAAATTAAATTTAGATGTAGAAAACATACTGTGTGCACCTTGTGCCCGAATTATGTTTAGTGCTCTCAAGTGGGTTTCTGACTCCGCTAAATTTCTTACAATATTTAAATATAATACTTCTGTCAGATTCATTCCCTATGTTTCATTTTAAATAGAACGGGCAAATACATTGCTGTCAATCAAATTTCAAGTCGTAACCATGGACATGACAAACCCAATGTTTCACGTTAAAAAATACTCACGGTATATATATATATATACACACAGGTGTCTCTTAAATAGGAGGACATGGATTAAACACAGATTCCTGAGGCTGAAATAAGACGATTTAACCAAACTTACTTCTACTGGGAAGTGCATCATTTAGCCAGAATTCTGCTTCAAAGTTCTTCGAAAAAATATTAATTTTGCTTATAATAATCCGACGCTTTATTCGATTTGGACGAAATTTGGTAAGACAGTTTATATGATTATAAGTCATCTTTTAAGATGATACTTGTTAACTTTTTAATGGTCATACCGAAAACGTGAAATAATTTTTCTTCAGAAAGATACATTCAATCGTAAACTTTTCTTTCTCTATGTAATTTGTGATATCTGTTACGGTTCAGACAGAAAAAAATAAAATCTGAGTGTCTGCACTGCTAAATTTTTAAAATAAATTTAATCTAGCAGTCTATCCAAATGTCAAACAACTAATTTTTAAGGACAGTAACAATTGTTTTATGGGTTGTCAAAAATTTTCTTCGCAATATTCTAAAATTAGTAACATCCGGCCTAATAATATTTTACTACCATTATTATATATAAGACGATTACATATCTCAGCTTACACCTAAACAAGTTGTGAAGATTGACAACTCGTTACTCTCATTAAAAATTAAATGTTTGGCATTTGGACAGACTGCTAGATAAAATTTTTTTTAAAAATTTAACGGGACAGACACTCAGATTTTATTATTTTATGTGTGAACCGTAACAGATATCACAAATTACACAGAGAGAGACAACTTTAGTATTGATTGTATCTTTCTGAAAAAAAAAAATAATTTTACGTAATCTGCGTAGCCATTAAAAAGTTACGGTCTAATCAAGGTTGGGACACCTAAGTTTCATACACTAGTGGTTCACTAATAATAACAAGTATCACCTTAAAAGATGAATTATAACTATATAAACTGTCATACCAAATTTCATCCAAATCGAATAAAGCGTCCGACTATTATAAGCAAATTTTTTTTTTTTTTTTGAACTTTGAAGCAGAATTCTGGCTAAATGGTACACTTTCTGGTAGAAGCAAGTTTGGTTAAATCGTCTTATTTTAGCCCCAGGAATCTGTGGTTAAGCCATGTCCCCCTATTTAAGAGACACCCTGTATGTATGTTTGTATACATATATATACAGGGTGTAAATTTTAAAATGGGTCATAGGGCTATAACATAGAAAAACAGTTTTTTAGAGGCCAAAAGTTTCTTTATTAATTTAGTGCATATTATAAAGAAAATTACGAATTTTTTGATACCAAACACATTGCATTTCTGTGTCATATAAAGCCAGAAAAAAAATTGTACAATTAAGAAAAAATATCATTAGCCATGAAACTGATAATACCAAAACATTGTCGTTTTTTACTAACATTATAGGGGAGAATTAAAGATTAAAGTTATTAATTAACAAATGCAAAATAACATCCATCATGGATAAAGAAAACACTAGGATATTTATTTAAGAAACAATTATTATTTATTGTAATAGGAAACAGAAAACCATTTAATAATTTGTAATTTGCTTCATGAGACAAATTATCCATGATTTCTTCTTACCGAAACGAAAATAATAATTTAACAAATAATGTGCAAAAAACGTTTATTAATGAGAGTCTTAAGTCAACATTTGTTTTGTTTTGTTTTTGTCACTTTCACGGCTAATGATATTTTTTCTAAATTGTGCAAATTTTTAAATTTATTTTCTGGATTTATTTGAAACAGATATGTAATGTGTTTGCTATCAAAAAATTCGTATTTTTTTTCTTTATAATATAATTCTTTTTTCAGTAAATTAATATAGAAACTTCTGGCGTCTAAAAAACTGTTTTTCTATGTTGTAGCGCTATGACCCGTTTTAAAATTTACACCCTATATATATATATATATATATATATATATATATATATATATATATATATATATATATATACAGTGTGAACACTGAAAACCGAGACATAGGCGTTTACCATGGGAAAACAGTTTTTTTCAAATATTATCTGTCCCGCAAGAGTATAGTGGGAGTTTTTGATATGGTTAGAAAGATTATTTAATTTGGCATCGAAGAGTATCTAAATACTCCTAATTTGATGTCTTATTATTGAAATATTTACGAAAGTATAATCCTACTTGATAGTTATTACTTATAATTTACTAAAAACAGTAATCATGGAAACGTATTCGGTAGCTGACTTGGTTAAATCAAGGCTCCATGTAATTTTTTCACTAGTTCAAATCCCTCCCGGTTCAAGTTAATATTTTTATTATTTTTATATTTATTTTGTACTTCAAGTATTTTCTTGAATTTACTATACTATTTCTTTGTTATATCACTCTTAATAGTATTAAGCAAAAAACAAAAAGTAATCAATAATAAATAAACTTTCACACACTTTTATTGTCATTTTTCCAATGGATTTTTCATTAGAAGAAAAAAATAGTATAATTAAATTTTACAATCAAGGGATGAGTTTACGAGAAATTCGAGACTTATTGCATCCCATGAACGAACTAGACGAATCCTTTTAAAATTTGAAAAAACCGGCTGCGTTAATGACGAACATAAAACTAAACTTAATTATTTATTTGGCTTAAATTTACATATTTGTTTCACTTCTTGTACATTCAGTCAATAAAATACTTGATGTACCAAAAATTATTTGCTTTAATTTTGTAATTTATTTATTATACATTGTACAAAATAAATATAAAAATAATAAAAATATTAACTTGAACCGGGAGGGATTTGAACTAGTGAAAAAATTACATGGAGCCTTGATTTAACCAAGTCAGCTACCGAATACGTTTCCATGATTACTGTTTTTAGTAAATTATAAGTAATAACCATCAAGTAGGATTATACTTTCGTAAATATTTCAATAATAAGGCATTAAATTAGGAGTATTTAGATACTCTTCGATGCCAAATTAAATAATCATTCAAACCATATCAAAAACTCCCACTATACTTTTGCGGGACAGATAATATGTGAAAAAAACTGTTTTCCCATGGTAAACGACTATGTCTCGGTTTTCAGTGTTCACACTGTATATATATATATATATATATATATATATATATATATATATATATATATATATATATATACATGGATGTGTGTGTGTGTGTGCGCGCGTGTGTATATGTGTATACGTCTATGCATCTCGCCTCCGCTCTAACTCAAATACTATCATTCAGAAAATTCTGAAACCATCAGATTTTAAAAAATAAACTTTTTATAAATCTCAGACCGTATGATTTAAGGATTCCTTTGTTACACAAGTTAATATTTCAAATGTAAATAAAATGTATTGCCCATACGAGATGTGCGTGGCACTCGAATACTAAGTGTCATTAACAATTGCGGGCTGTCAATTTTGTTATTTATAACATTTTTAAGGAAGTTTATACAGATCATTGCATGCCTGTCCTTAATTTAGGTACAATTAAAATTGTTTAATAAAGTAATGTACTCAGTTCCTTGAGGCGGATAAAATAAGGTGGTTTTAAACCAAAGATATTTTAAAAACTTCCATTGTACAGATTCTAATAGTAACCTGTGACATTGGTAATGTGGGTACCAAATAAGGATAGCATACTCAATCTTCAATCTAACTAGAGCATAATAAAGACAAAGTAATGTATTTACATTAGTAAAATGTTTAGAGTTACGAATCAGGAAGCCTAATATTTTACTGGCTGCAGTAGTTACAGTGACAAAATGAAAAGATTTATACATCTATTATCGAAACCAAAATTTTGAAGTTTAGCTAATAATAGCCTGTGGCCGATTTCATCGAACGCTTTGGAAATATCAGTAAATATAATGTCTATCTGACAATTCGAATCTAAAGCTTCCGATAAGAATTGAGAAAAATTACAAAGATTCGTTAGTGTTGAGCGCTGTGGATAGAAACCATGTTGATATTCAAATATGTAATGTTTAACTTGCGGAAATATTTGGCTGTGCAAAATTATTTCAAAAAGTTTAGAAAAATTACATAGTAACGAAATAGGTCTGTAATTATTCACATTGGACGGATCGCCCGACTTTAAAACGGGACAAACCTTTGAATATTTCCAAATATCGGGAAATGTACCAGTCGAAATGCACAAATTAAAAATATGTAGCAAGGGTGCTACAAAAGCGTGTATACAGTCCTTAACAATAAAACTAGGAATAGTGTCAAAACCAGCGGTCATTGTATTTTTTAGTTTTTTTGATGCACGTATAATACTGTCTTCTGTAAAGAATACTTCAATGTTGTGTGAGTTATGTAAAGTGTTATTAGACCATGTTATAGGGCTAAGTGCCCGTGACGCAAAAACAGTGTACACACTACTGAAATATTTTTTAAAGAGTTCTAAAATTGATTGAGGATCATCACACTTCTCGTCATCAAGTGTCATACTACCAGGAATTCTTGTTATACCTTTTTTATTACGAATATAAGATCAGAAGTACTTCGAATTAGATGGTATATGAATTAATATCATAACCATTAGGCCTTAGTAAACCAGCATAAATCATACTAGTTTTAATTGCTGGTACAAGAACTGGTTAAAAAAATATTTATTTAAAATGAACCAATATATCGTACTTTACATATCAATTTTAGCTTTATGAATTAATTGCCTCAGCAGACCAACACAAAATGCATTCTAACATAACCTTTGGGCCTTAATAAACTAGAATAAATCATACTACTTTTAATTGCCGCTAAGAAAACCGGTTAAATAATATATTTGATATGAACCAGTATATCGTAGTTTACATGCCAATTGTAGCTTTATGAATTAATTGCCTCAGCAGACTTCAACACAATAATTTCTAATATAACCTATGGGCCTTAATAAACCAGTATAAATCATACTAGTTTTAATTGCAGCTAAAAAACCGGTTAAAAAAATATTTATTTGAAAAACGAATCTATCGTACTTTACATGTCAATTTTAGCTTTATGAATTAATTGCCTCAACAGCCCTTTACAAAATGCTTTGTAGCATAACCTTTGGGCCTCAATAAATCAGTTTAAATCATACTAGTTGTAATTGCCGCTAAAACCCGGTTAAAAATTTATTTATTTAAATTGAACCAATATAAACTCAGTGAAATTTTGTTATCTTAAATATCAAGTGTGTAACACACAATCAAAACATGAGTAAATTCTGTTTATTCCTGACGTTTCAAACAATGTTTCATTGTTTTGATTGTGCTGCACACCTGATACTTGAAATAAGAATTTTTTCAATGAGTTTACACAAAAATGTAGAAAAATTACAAAATTAAAATTTTTCAGCGACGTATTTGGAGTATATTAATGACTAGCAACAACTTCATCTTCATCGCTGATATGACTTTACTTGAAACATTAGATTTTATTTTAATCATAGTTGGCCGGTTTTAGACCTTAAAAAAAGTCATCCCTACAAAATATTAATCGTTATGGCCTCTATCTCTGATAAAAGTTTTGTAATAATTGCGTTATTAATATACAATTTATTTAGGTGTCTTCATGTAAAGTGAAAGACACTGTTGATATTAGAGCTTATAAAATGATATAATTATGTTAATAAAATATAACAATGAAAGACGTTGAATATATAATATGCCTACAATATTGATGATCTATTAGAATAAAATTTGTACAACAAAATGCAAAATTCCTCATCAATAACTAACAATAAAATCCATCCCAGTGCTACTATGATAGATCTGAGACAGTTCTCAATTTTTATTTCCCGCCATACCATAGGTAAGGGAGGTAATGTTTTTGGTCCAAAAATTTTGTAGTGACTTTTCAGTGAATAAGAACTAATTAGGGTCCCCACAACACGTTTTTGCTATTTTTACAATGATGTCACTTTGTGTGTGACTATTTTTGCGTCCATGATAACCCATTTCACACTGTAAATAATTTCTATTTTCCGTATTTTAGCTTTCTGCACTAATATAAAAAGTTTATTAGATTTTGGGTAAAATTGGATAACTGGAAGTGGTACTTTACTTGAAACCCATAATAAAAAAAAAACTATATTAAAATATAACCCAAAACTTTTCAATTTTATTATTTAAGATTTTTCGTATCAAGGTGAACAACATATTAGATTTTGGTTAAAATTGATACACCGGAAGTGATACTTTACTTGAAGCTCTGAACAGATGTTCGTCAAAAATATAATTTAAAGCTTTTCAAATTTAGTATTTAAGACCGCCGTATTAATGAGAACGACATATTAGATTTTTCCTCTCGCTAAGAGAGGTATTGGATTCATGCTAAAATTCGCATACCCAGATTATATTGAATAAGCACGATTTCAGGTCCCTAGAATCCGATTATAACATTTTTAAAATTATGTCTGTATGTGTGGATGTATGTGTGTGTGTGTGTATGTATAGATATTGGAGGGACGATTCCTCGTGTGTGTGTGTGTGTGTGTATGTATGGATATTGGAGGGACGATTCCTCAAAAACTATAAGACTTAAAAAATATTTAACTGCTTTGGTAACAATTGAACAACCGGAAGTAGTAGTTTTTTTAAAAAAATCTTCTAAATAAAATTTTTGGGAGTTTTTTTTTATTAAATATTGAAGAACATAAAATTCTCCACCTAATACACTTAAAATTTTTATTATATCTTGTATAGATTTAGAGATAAAGACACTATAATTTATAGAGTAAACTAATCGCAGAGGCCAAGGCACTAAGGCAACCAGTTGACAAATTCCAATGTTTATAACATGACACATGTCATTGTCAAATATCAACAGTTTTGGTGACATTCTGATAGCTTTTTCTGAAAAGTATATTTAACTTTTCTTATTGTTTTATTAATTAAATATTTGAAATTATAGGTAAAATTGTGGTAAAATGCATAAATCCATCAGAAATACCGCCAATCTGGTTTATGAATTGGAAGAATCTCTGCCATTTAGAAATATCCTCATACAATGAAAAATAGATATAATCAGAATTATATGTGTGCAAAAGACATGCTAAATACAATAAAAAACAATATTTGAGTAAAGTTCTGTGATTTTTTGTTATAAAACGACGGTTCGCGAGTGAAGTGCAATACAATACTTATATAGCCTAATTTGGAAATAGCGAGAGGTCTTGTGCTGGCCACAACAGATTTTTTCTAAAATTGATAAACCGGAAGTGGTACTTTACTTGAAGCTCTGAACAGATTTTCTTGAAAAAATATATTAAAATATTATACAAAACTTCTCAAATTTGGTACTTAAAACTCATATATAATTTTAAACAACATATTAGATTTTGACTGTATATGATATACCCGAAGTGGCACTTAATTTGGAGCTTTAACAATTTTTCGAGGAAAAACATAATAAAATATAATCCAAAATATCGTGTTACAGCAAGACATATTAGATGTTGTTTACAAACTATCAACCAAAAGTGATACATACATACATACATACATAAAATCACGCCTTTCCCACTTAGTGGGTTAGCAAAAACTATTTATTGCACGATATGATTGACCCGAAACGGCAGCGGCTTGTCTTATTAATTTAAAAAACAGCAAGCTTAAAGAAAGCGAGTCTTTTGCAGCCTATGCAGCTCGCCTTATGACTTCATTAATGTCACGGTGGAAAGATTCGACTGTTGAACAAATCGCCATTTCAACTTGTTGGCCCATGTTTCGCAATTCGAACCTCGACTTCAGCGGCCGGAGTTTACATCCGATATATTGTCAAGAAATGGACTACAACAAGAATTAAAAGTGTTCTCATTTTTAAAAAGAAAAGTTTCTGGCGTTGCAAATGAAGAAGGTAGATATGAAAACAAGAAATTTATGTCAGCGCCCTCCGTCCTAAAGTGTTTTCATTGTAACAAATTAGGACATAGAGCGGTCGATTGTCGGTTAAAGAAGAAAAGTTTTATTAGAAAACACGACAGATCGGATTCCTACAAGAGTCAGCCTTCAAATAATTTCTCACTGAAGAATATTACATGCTTCAAGTGCAGATCTGTTGGTCACTTTGAGTCGCGTTGCCCTGGTACGGGTAGCAGAAGCAAAGAGAGGGGTAGTAGCAGCACCGCAGTTTCAACCGAACGGCGTGTAGATCTGTGCCAAATCAACGTACCTGCAGGCATGTTGCATCATTCTGGTGAGAATTTTCCATTTTATTATGATTCGGGAGCAGAATGTTCTCTTATGAAAGAGTCAACATCTTTTATATTTCATGGAAAATGATTTAATAAAGTACTTACTCTAACTGGCATTGACCAAACGAGTGTAACTAGTGCTCTACAAATTTTGTCTGTTGTCTAAATAGATGATGTCACCTTCGATGTTTTATTTCATGTTTTGCCTGATTATTATTTACGAAACAATATTATGATTGGCCGTGAGGTTCTGAGTCAAGGCTTGGCTTTGTTTATGAGTTCTGAGAAGTTAAGCTTATCTAAAGTAAATATTGTAGACGTATGCACTTCGAGGATCGAGCAGCTACCGACTTTGAAAATATACAAACCGATGTTTCATCAGAATTTAAATCGAAATTACTGTTGATATTAAATTATTTCATAAATTATTTTATTCATGGTATGGTGCACTCTCCACGCCAGCAATGAGTGCCCGTGAGGTAACGCCTAGTAGGCGCCCGCACGGTACAAATATTTCATCATTACCGAAATCTGTGTGTGTACAAAGCAGACCGGCACACCCAGCAATGGGTAATATGCCGTGATGATATATATATATATATATATATATATATATATATATATATATATATATATATATATAGTATACCTAGCAGTTATTGTTAATACGTCTTAAAGACCCAAACAAAACTGTTTGCCGGCGTCCGTATAGATTAAGTCCAGAAGAAAGAAAAATTGTAGTCATTTATATGGACAACATTCTCATTGTGGCTAGTAATATTAAAGAAGCTTTAGAGAGTCGAAATTGTTTAAAAACATTAACTGGAGCTGGATTTTCGCTTAATATTGATAAATGTTCATTTTTGAAACAGAAAGTAAAGTATCTCGGGTTTGAAGTTAGGGCTGGAGAAATTAGGCCTTTCCTCCTTTTAAAACTACGACACAGTTGTGACAATTTATAGGCTTAGCTTCATATTTCCGCCAGTTTGTTCCTAAATTTTCACAAATTATGGCTCCGCTTTATCTTTTATTGACCAATAAGGGTAACAATGTAAATTGGAAAATGTATCACAAAAGTATTAGACAGAAAATAATAACAATATTAACAAGTGAACCGGTACTTATGATATTTGATCCAAATTTTCCAACTGAATTGCATACAGATGCAAGTTCTTTGCGATGTGGTGTAATTTTAATGCAAAACCGAGATAAAAAGTTACACGTCGTCACATATTTTAGTAAACATACTACAGTAGCAGAATCGAAATATCGTTCTTATGAATTAGATAAGAGCCGTTTTAATTCCGTTGAACATTTCCGACATTATTTATATGGGCGTTATTTTGTTGTTATTACAGACTGTAATTCATTGCAATCATCACGTAAGAAATTAGATCTTACTCCCCGAGTACAACGACGGTGGGCTTTCTTGTGGATTTTAATTTTGACATTATGCACAGAGATGAGAAACGTATGTGCCACGTTAATATCTTTTCACGAAATACTTCACCCAATTCTCCTAATAATAGTTTTGAAAAAGTTCAACACAGAGAAATTGATATGGCTAATTTATCGAGTAATTGGTTACTTGCAGAACAGCAGCGTGAAGACGAAATTTTTAAAGTAATTGCCGATTTTAATAATGAAAAGTTCAATGTAAACGTTGCCAAAACGTACGAATTATGCCCCGGCGTTCTTTACCGAAAAATGCAAAGAAATGGTAAAACTCGGTGCTTACCTATTTTGCCAAGAGCACTGAGGTGGTCTGTTATTAACAATACACACGAATCTATTATGCATCTTGGTTGGGAAAAGACTGGAAAAAGTTTTCGAATTTTATTGGTTTGAGAATATGACAAAACATGTTAGGAAATTTGTCGATAATTGTATTACGTGTAAGATATCGAAATCTCATTCAGGCAAGATTGAGGTTGAATTGCATCCGATACCAGAAGTAGCAATTCCATGGCTTACTGTAACATCGATGCAACAGGAAAATTAAGCGGTAAAAGTGATAGAAAAGAATATGTTTTTGTCCTCGTTGATGCTTTTATGAAATTTGTTCTTTTACACCATACTTTGAACATAGATTCTGAAAGTAGTATAAAGGCATTCAAAATTGGTGTAGCTTTATTTGGCACCCAACTCGAATAATTGCTGATCAAGGTCGTTGTTTTGCTAGTAAAGAGTTTCGAGAATTTTGTGATCAGTTTACATTTAATTGCTACCGGAGGTTCTCAGCTAATGGTCAGGTAGAGCGTGTTACGGGAATTTTAAAAAATATGTTAACTGCAGTGGACACAAACAAAGATCGATCTTGGCAAGATGCATTACCTGAAATCCAACTTGCTCTGAACTGTACTATTAATCGCATAACAAAATCTAGTTCCCTAGAACTAATGATTGGAAAGGTTGCAAGACTTTTAAATTTAATGTTAAATCACGAGGTAGAACTGGAAGTAGATATAACTGACATTAGAGAACAAGCTGCAATCAACATTGGTAAATGTGTTGAGTACGAAAAACAAAGATTTGATGAGAGCAAAGCCAAAGTAAATAAATTTTCAATAAGAGATTTTGTGTTAACACAAAATGAAGAATGTAATTTGACAAAGCTTGAGCTATAAAGGGCCTTATAAAGTTGTTGAGGTACTTGAAGGTGAGAGAGCTTTAAATTCTAACCGTACATACATATATCCTCATGATAGAATGAGAATAATGCCTGAAGGTCAGACTCCCGTTGAGGCAGAAAATGATTTGAGGAAATGTGAACAGGAGGACCCTAAATTGTCATTTGGTTGATTATATTCCCATTGTTGGTCGTAGGCGTAGCTCAATAGAAATCGGTATCTTTTACATGTAGTCCGTGAGTGTGCGCTGAGCGACTAATTTTGGCGTTATGTAAAGTGCAGTGGCACTGAAAGTAAGTGCTTCCTAATTTTATCACTGGGTGGAAGTGATAATGTATGTGTGAATATTATCACTGGATGGAAGTGATAATGTGTATTTTGTCATTGGAAGGAAGTGACGATGTTTCCATTTTGTCACTGGATGGAAGTGACGATGTTTTAATTTTGTCACTGGATGGAAGTGACGTTGATTGAATTTATTGCTAGATGGAAGCAACTGTAAGGAATTGTCACTGGATTGGGGTGACAAGTGACATGGATACTTGACTATGTCATGTTTTGTTTAGCCTGATATAACTAATGGTCAGGTGTGGTTGAGTGAAGTATAGTAGCTGTAATCTGATTTATTACAGATGCATCACACGAGGACGTGTGAGTGGTCAGTATGGTCGTCTCGCAGAGCGTGTAAGAAATATGAAACGTCAAGTGCCAACTATCAGCTATTGGGTTATTGTTTATTGTTTTGCTTAGTCGGCACTTGGACGAAATCGGGAGGTCGGAAGAGGGACTCCTGCGGTGGTCCGGACGGGAAGATAGAGCCGAGCATTCAACCCGTGATTACCTACGTTTCTTAATTTCATTATAATAAGTGAAGTGTAATCGATAGTATTGTATTTTGTAGTTTTTGATTATTAAAGAGTTTAATTAGTGAATTTAGATTGTTTTCATAACATGAGTGACGAGCAAAATTGTGTAAATATTTAAACGGCGGCCACCCTCGACATATTCACTGTAAAGATGATTTTGCAACATATTTCTGAAAACACAATTATAGAAATAAAATTAATCACTTTTTACATGTTAAATGTTAGAATAATATAAATATATAGGACTGTATAAATAATAGTTACCTATCTTTAACTTGTAACGAAAATTGTACGAGCTTCGCTTAAAACAATTATTCATATATATGTTACCTAACCATATTCTGCGGACCTCAGCAGTTCCCGGTATCCGCCACGTTCCCGCAAACGGCAAGAAGATCACATTTCATCTTATCTTTGTACAGTGTATATTCCATGATATTGTAAACTTTTATTCAGTCTTTTATTCCACACCAGCTGTGAGTGCCTGTGAGGTGACGCCTGGTAAGCTCCCACACGGTAAAATATATCGTCATCATTAGCGATGTCTACATGTGTTGTAGATACTGGCACACCCAGAAATGGGTAATATGCCGTGATGATATATTTATTTATTTATTAATTCAGTCTGTATGTGGAATTCAAACAATAAACTTAGAAAATACTTTACTGTAGAAAGCAATAGCTTTTAAAAACCAATATCCAGAAATCTATCAATTAATTGGCGCAGTCAGTAGGATATTGAGTGGAAATTCATTACGAATAATCCATCAGTGTCAACTATTTACTCTGAAGAACCCAGGTCGGAGAGGTGTTCATCGCGAATCAATCCATCGGCGAGCTCATCTTAGAAGACTTTTAACGCGGACAATCTACCTAGGGTGAAGAACCGTCTCTACAACGCTGTATTGGTTCATCCATTATTTCCATAGAGGATAATACTAGTGAAAACGAGTGAGAATTATTAGATTATTCAAATCCAAATAGTAATTTAGATCTTAGTGCAATTAGCGAAATTTTGTCAAATTTAAATACAAAGGAAAGTGCCGATACAATAAATTTAGTTATGGCGCAACCACAAATACCAAAATTCGAAAATAAATTATTAGAAATAGTACGTAGATTTGATGGTAATCCATCAGAATTATCAGGATTTTTAGAATTAGCAAGTGCCCTTGTTAAAACTTATTGGGATCCAAATCCCGAAAATATTACTTATGTGCAAAATATTACAGTAGTTTACGGAATATATGCAAAATTATCTGGCTCAGCACGCGAAGTTTATTCTACATGCACTTTAAAAGATTGGAAAACAGTAAAAGATGCACTCATCGCGCATTTTGGTGATCAACGCGATGAGAACGGTTTATTATTTGATTTAGATCAGCTCCGTCAAAAAGACATTGAATCTTCTTTACAATACTACACGAGAGTAATGTCTAATTTAAGTTCTTTGCATAATTATGTAGAAATCCACGAAACTGACGAAAACATAAAAATCGTGAAAAAGAATTTTTATGACAACCATGCTTTAAAAATATTTTTAGCAGGCTTAAAAGAACCATTAGGCTCTACAATCTGAGCCATGAAACCAAAAGACGTAGCAGAAAGTAGACAATTTATAATTTCTGAAAATAATATCAGACACTTACAAAAACCCACATACGAGAGAAATAAAACTTCTATACAAAAACCATATCCAAACACATATAATTCGAGGCAAATTCAATTTCCTCGCCATCCACCAGCATTACCCTATAACTACCCGCAATTCCAAAATTTTAATATAAATCAATTTCAACAATTTCCTAGCAACCCCATCCAGCTACAACCCCGACAATTACAAGCACCACAAAGATTCTTTAGTAAACAGCAAGTATTTTGGAATAATATTCCAAAATCAAATACTATAAATGTTTGGAAACCCCAAGGCTCTGCAAATCGCCCCATTCATCCTAAACCCACTTTTATGAGCGGAATATCACATGGAACTTTCCCAAGACAAGACACTAGGTTCCAAAGATTTCAAAATCAAAAACCACCAAACTTTATTTCTGAAGAGTTACATAACGTAGAACAACCTGTACAAACTACACAATTTGTTGAGTCGACAGAATTTGACTACGACAAGTACGAGACTGATAATACAGTGCCATACTCACAAGAAAATGATTATTATGTAACTGACGATTTTGAAAATTATTATACCTTCGAACCAGAGTATACTGAAAGTAGGAAAAATTTTCCCCAAACGAGCCAGTCAATGAACCCAGCGTAGAATTACATTCAATATACGATAAAAAATATTTACCATTTATTAAAATCTCGAACCCACCATTAAAACTTTTAATCGATACAGGTGCGACAAAATCATTCTTGAATCCGGAATTAGCCGAAAAAGATTTTAAAAACAATATAAAGGAAGAAAATTTCACGATCTCTTCTGTATTCCAAACAACGAAAAGAAATTCTTGCATCGAAATTCCAGCATTCCCAGAATTTAATGTTAACAAAAATATAAAATTTTATTTGTTTAAATTTCATCATTTCTTCGACGGTTTAATTGGTTACGACACCCTAAAAGATTTAAATATACAATTAGATTTGAACTATTCACTTTTAAAAATCCCAAACACGACATTAAAATTATCTCATTACGAATCGAGAAAGAAATTATTATTTTTCGCTCGAATAGAACCCTGCAGTTTAGTAACATTAAAAATAACAGTAAATGCAAAAGACAAAAATATAGTAATCCCACAAACAAAAATTTCGAACTGCATAATAATGAGTATCAAATTGTCAAAATGGATACGCCCCTGTTGATATTTACAACAACACATATGAACCCAAAAAAATTTGTTTGTATGACCCAATCAATACTAACCCTTTTAATAGTACTGAATTTGAATTATTAAATGTCACAATTCATAATAATTGTAACGACAGTGACACGCCTAAGAAAGGTGAAATAATAAAGTCATTACGCACCGAACATATGAACTCGGAAGAGAAACAGTGTATTAAAAAACTTGTAAAATAGTTTAACGATATATTTTACCGCGACGGTACACCAATAACTTTCACGAATAAAATAAAACACAGAATTATTACAACTGACGAAATTCCTGTCACACAAAATCTTATAGATATCCATTCATACACAAACCCGAAGTTGAACGACAAATAAATAATATTTTAGAACAAGGAATTATTAGACCAAGCGATTCTCCATGGTCATCGCCTATTTGGATTTTTCCAAAAAGGCTGATGCCTCAGGACGGCAAAAATGGCGCATAGTTGTCGATTATCGAAAGATAAACGAAAAAACTATAGACGACCGTTACCCAATTCCCAATATATATGACATTTTAGACAGACTCGGACGAGCACAATACTTTTCCACAATAGATCTCGCGAGCGGATATCATCAAATTGAAATGCACCCAGATGACGTGCAGAAAACTGTATTTAATGTCGAACACGGACACTACGAGTTCTTGCGAACTCCATTTGGCTTGAAAAATGCTCCATAAATTTTTCAAAGAGTTATGGACAATGTTTTGAGAGAATATCTTAACAAAATCTGTTTTGTTTTTATGGACGACATAATAGTATTTTCTACATCTCTTCAAGATCACATTGTAAATTTAAAATAAATATTTCAAAAATTACGAGAAAGTAATCTTAAAGTTCAACTTGACAAATCTGAATTTCTAAAAAAGGAAGTTGCTTTTCTTGGACATTTAGTTACATCAGAAGGAATCAAACCTAATCCGGAAAAAATTAAAATCATTCAAAATTACCCAATGCCAAAAACAAGTAGAGAAATAAACATATTTAGAACTACTTGGTTATTGCCGGAAATTCATTAAAATTTTGCAAAATTAACAAAGCCAAAGACCTCATGCTTAAAGAAAAACGCTACTATCGACATACATAATTCTGACTATATAAACTGCTTCAACACTTGCAAAAATCTGCTATCAAACAAACCAATTCTACAACATCCTGATTTTAAGAAACCATTTATTTTGACAACCGATGGTGCGTTGTTATCTCAGGGTAAAGTCGGATCAGACATATATTTTTTTAGCACTTTAGGCCTTACAGGCCCATGGCTTCAATAGAATTTACAATTTCCTTCAATTTCTTTTTATTTCTTGCTTGTTCTTCCCATGATTCCACTCCGATATTAATTAAGTCCATTTTCACTGCTTCCAGCCATTTTCTTCTTGGTTTTCCTCTTCTTCTCTTGCCTCCTTCACCCGCTCGTAATAGTTTCTTGGGGATTCTGTGTTGGTCCATGCGTACCACATGTCCGAGCCATCTTGCTCTGTAGGCTTTTACCACTTGCGTTATGGATGGTCTGGCATATTCTTCCATAATCTATTTGTTCGTACGTCTTCTCCACTCTCCTTCATCAGTTTTAATTCCCCCGTATATTTTCCTCAGCATTTTTCTTTCCCATATTTTAATTTTCTTTTCCTCTTTTTGATTAAGAATCCAGAGCTCGGACCCATATAATACTGTTGGGCGTATTATTGTTACGTAAATTCTTATTTTTGCTGATCTGGATACTTGTTTTGATTTCAGTAATTCCATCATGGCTCTGGCGGCTTTACTGCCTTTCCCCAACCTCCTGTCTATCTCTGGCTCTTCATTGCTTTTGTTATTAACCGTTACACCCAGGTATTTGTTTCAGAGAAAAAATCTGGTCTGTCGTTGATCTTCCCTCTCTGAAACCTACCTGGTACTCTCCAATAATTTCTTTGGAGTGCAGCTCTAATCTGTTTCTAATTATTGTAGTTAACACTTTGTATACGACGTCGAGAAGCAATACTCCTCTATAGTTGGCGCATATGATATTGTCACCCTTCTTATATATTGGGCAGATTATTGTGTTCCCCCAGCTTTTTGGCATTTTTTCTTTCATCCATACTTCGATTATTATATTGCTTATGCGCTTTTGTAGTTGTTGACCTCCCTTTTTTAACATTTCTGCCGCTATGGCATTTTCTCCCGGACTTTTGTTATTTTTTAACCTGTATATCACTTCGCTTACTTCCTCTTCAGTAGGTGCTGTAATTGTAGTCTCTGTACTGTCCTCAAGGATCCCGCTTCCATTGTCCATTTCATTTTGATTCCCCGTGCCGTTCAACAATTCTTCAAAGTACTGTGCCCATACATCTAGTTTTTCTTTTAAGTTTGTTATCATGTTTTTTTCTTTATCCCTGAACATTTCCACCGATTTGTAGCCTTTTTTCTTCTCTTTTTTTGTTTCTTGATAAAAAATTCTTAATTCTTTACTTTGAAAATGTTCTTCAAGCGCTTGTAATTTTATTTCTAAGAATTCTCGTTTCTTTTGTCTGCATATTCTTTTTGTTAACTTCCTCATCTCGGTTGCAGTGTTTTCTATTTCCTTCAGTTCCGTCTTTTAGCATCTTGAGCCAGGACTTATTTTTAGCTTGACACATTACCTTGCACTCCTCATCGTTCCATCCTTCTTTACTGTTCTGTCTTTTTTTCTGTTTTTGGGCCTAATATCTGCTGTGCTGTTTCAGTTACAACATTTGTTAGTAATTCCCATTCCGCATCTATACTTTGTGTTTCTGATTCTCTCGACAGTCTTGTATTTATTTCTTCTTCAAATTTTTCTTTAGTTTCTTCAATCTGTAATTTATTCACATCGTATTTTTAGATACAAATTTCCTTGATTTATAGTGTATTAGGTATTACTTGTTTTATTTTCATTATTACAAGAAAATGGTCTGTGTTAGCATCGACACGTCTATAGCTTCTTACGTCATTAACTGCTCTTAAATGTTTTTCTTCTACCAGAACGTGATATATTTGATTCTGAGTTTTCCCGTCTGGGGATATCCATGTTGCTTTATGTATAGTTTTGTGTTCAAAGTAAGTGCTCATAATTTTCATTTTATTTTCCAGTGCATACTCTATTAACTTCTTCCCATTTTCATTGCTTAGTGTGTGTTTACTTTTTCCTCCTGTAGTACTCTTATGACATTCTTCCTGACCGATTTTAGCATTAATTTGTATAGCATTTATTGTTTTCGCCACTTCCTCATAGAAAATACCCTTCTCTTCTTCATTCTTTCTTCAGTTGGAGCGTGTCCGTTCACTTCCTCTTATTCGTAATGTACACAGTCGGTCAGAAATTGGTTTGAAATCTATGACTTGTTGGAATTTTTTTTGTATCATAAAGCCGGTGCCAAAATATCTGTTTAGCCCTCCACTATTGAACATTATATATTCTCCAAAGTTCATAATGTCGGTATCTTTCTGTTTTGTTTCCTGTAATGCTAGGATTTGAATATTATATTTCTTCATTATTTCCATCAAATTCTTAATTGCTCCGTGCTCATAATTACTTCTTACATTTCATGTTCCAATTTTAATTATATCTTTTAAAACTTTACTCAAATCTGTAGGTTTATTATTTTTTATAATTATATTACTTTTTCCCTCCCTTGAATTCCTCTTTTCCATATCTAATATACATTGTACTGCATTATCCTTTTCCTTCGCTAAATTGTTTCATACTTGTCCATCCCCAGCATTAGCTAGTTTTTTGGCACTAATTTTCCATGTTCCTTATTCCACAACCATTCTTTGGAATCGGTTATCAGTTTTCTGATTTTCCCTTGTATTTCTCCTTCTTCTCTGGTCAGGTCATTATTTATGAAAATCGTTGTTTCCCGGACGTTGCGCAATTTATTTTTGTTCCGCATTACTTTTACTTTGTCCTCAGATTTTTCAAGTTCTACCAAGGATGTTTTGATGCCTAGTTTTCTTACGGTTTTAATTGGGATCTCAATTTCTAAATAGTTTTTGAAGATATTCTTTATTTGAAACCTTTTCCTCATCCTTTATTACTAGGCCACTAACGATGACATTGTTCCTCCTCTTTTCTTTCTCCAACCATTCTATTTTGTCACTTAAATTTTGGACCTCCATTTTTACCTCTCTATTCTCTTTCTTTAATGCCGCATTTTCCATTTTTACGTTCTCGATTTCTATTTGCTTTGCTTTGAATTTCCTTTATATATTGATTTTGATCCTCCCTAATCTGATCCACCTCGGTTGTTAAGTTTCCCATCATTTGTATTAATCTGTCTATTTTCTCACAGTTCGTATTTTGCTGATTTTCTTTTACCGGGGTACGTGAGACTTTTCTACTTCTGTCGAAGATATCGTTCTCATCTGTCTTTTCCTTTTACTATCATCTGTTGAGTAATCCGTATCTTCACTTTCTCTTTTCCTATCTTTACTCGTCGTAATCTCTTTTCCACTGGACATCTTTCGCTGAGTGCGGCCCTGCCTCCCGTATTACTGTCAGCACTGCGCTAGGTCACCCCAATCAACTTGTCGGAGGTTACTCTTCTCTCGTGCTATGTGTCTTATATATTCTATTTCACTTACTTCTGTAATCTTCTTAGACCCTATACCCTTTCACAAATCACCTTTCCCATGCACTTTGTAAAACAAACACTCAAAATAGCCAAAAAAATGGATTTATTTCGGAGCACTGTTATTCCCAGCTGATCGCTACTTGCACCAGGACCGTACCCCCGGATCAGACTTACCGTTGTCTTATGCAAGTTGTACACTGAATGAAACTGAAACAAAATATTCTACAGTAGAGAAAGAACTATTAGAAATAATTTGGGCCGTAAAACATTTTATTTGGACGAAAATTTTTCATTTATACTGACCATCGCCCTCTGCAATGGTTATTTTCATTAAAAGAACCGAACTCTAAGCTTGTGAGATGGAGACTTAAGTTAGAGGAATACGACTACAAAATTATTTACAAAAAAGGTTCACTCAATAAAAACGCAGATGCGTTGTCCCGCATTCAAATTAACATCAACGAAACAATCGAAAATTCAGGAGGAATATTCGATTATATGAAAGAATTTAATAATAGTTTTAGTAACACGAACGAAGCAGAAAACAATAAAACTTCAGATAACATGTCATTAATAGTCGAACCAGATAATGATAAAATTGACAATGACATATCAGATGACTAAACTGTTCACACAAACAGAGAAAACCCAATTGTAGATATTACAATTTCTGATAATCCCGTTAATTTCGGAAAAATCAGATAATAACATCACAAGTTAACTATAACCCTAAGAAAACAAAAATTGTAAAACTTTTCGAAGATACACAACGTTTTATTGTTCAACTTTCAAAAAATAATTTTGCAAAGGATATAGTCAATTTCATTAAAGAATATATTATCCCAAAAAATTAAATACTGTCTATACTTCGAAGACCCCATTTACGAAGAATTCAGTTCAGTCATCCAAAAATATTTAAAAAATTCTGAAATAAATTTAGTAAGATACATTCAAAAATTGTTAGATAATGAACACCCGTCAGAAATTAAACAAACAATTCAGAACTATCACGAAAGTAAAACCAATCATCGAGGTGTCGATGAAACAGAAAATCATATAAAGAAAAAATATTACTAGCCAAATTTACGAATATCAGTACAAACTTACATTAATGAATGTGAAATATGTTTAAAAGCTAAATATGATAGAGTCCCATTAAAGCCAAAATTTAATATAACTCCTACCCCAACAAAACCATTCGAAACTTTACATATCGATTCAATCACTTGAGAAAAACGAAAATTCTTATCAATCATTGATGCATTTGCAAGATATGCTCAAGTTTATAAATTAGACTCAGGCCAAGGAATAGAAGTCGTCAATAACCTTATAAAGTATTTCACACACCACGGAATACCCGATCAGATCATTTCCGATAATGGTCTGGAATTAAAAATTCCTTAATTAAAGAATTATTAGAAGTTCATAAAGTGAAACTCCATTTTATTAGTATACAACATCCGGAATCGAACGGATTGATTGAAAGATTCATTCGACCTTAGTAGAACATATCAGATTACTCAATAATCAAGAACAGTATAAAAAAGAGCGATTTGAAATAAAAGTTAATTATGCACTCTTGACGTATAATAATTTTATTCACTCTTCTACAAAATTAAGACCTTGTAAAATCATATCATCTTTCGTTTTACGGTGCGAGGTGTGAGGCTGTGTTTTTTGAGCTCTCAGTTTTATTCATCTTTTTTCGTGTATTTTGTGTCCGCATAGACCATATCAGGTACTGTTCGATTCCCCTTTTCAAGCTGCTGTTAGTAATAGTTTATTTATTATGTTCCATGGCCAATATGTAAGTATTTTTGATTTCTTGTATACTTCTTGTACTTATTTTAAACCGCATGGTTTATTGCTGCTTGACGTGTTTGTCAAGTTTAATTAAGATATTTAAAACTCAGCGCTTCTAAAACTTTTTTATACTTTTTTGAGTTATTGTATGCTTATTATAGGTTTCTATTAGGTTTTACTTAAATTTTTAGGTAAATTAGGGTGTAGATTTTCTCTCTTCAATTCATTTTCAGTAACAGTCATACTCTATTGTTACCCTTTCCGTGGTCCCCATTCAGTTCGTCTTATCCTCGGCCGTGACGGACCCCACTGGCGCCTCCCTGTTCCTGGTTGTGTCCTTTGTGTTTCATTTCGCTTTTCATTATTTATTCTTTGAGCTAGCTGTAAATTTTAATATATTATAATTCTTTTTCGTATAATGCAATTTTACCATGTCTGAATCGTGTGCAAAGTGTCGTACCAAAAAAAGAGATTCAGCTTTCATAGGGTGTGAAGGTAGCTGTAATAGCTGGTTCCATTCGTCTTGCGTGAATTTCAACGAACAGGAATTCAAATTTTTTGAAAGTAAAAGTACTAATTTATTATATTTGTGTGATAATTGTAAAAGAACACATGTGATCACCAATAAATCTAAGAATTTAGAAATTGAATCTAAGATAAAAGAATTACAAAATGGTATGTCCGAATTACTCAAATTTTCAAATGAAGCATGTTTTAAAAAAATTTTTGAAAATTTTTATTCCGAAATTAATTCTAATATTAATACTACGCTTTCTTCTTTCAAAAATGATATTACAAAGATATTTTCTGATAAATTTAATGAAATAAATACTCCTGTGGTCCAGAACATTAGTAATAATGCAAAATCATTTTCAGACGTTGCTAAAATTAAAAATATTGAGCCCCCCATTATTATCAAGCCTAAAATTGGTACACAAAATTCTACTGTTACGAAATTGGATATTTCTCGATCAGTTAATCCCGTCGAAGCTAATATTAATCTTACTAAAGTAAAAAATGCAAAAAATGGTAGCATAGTAGTAAATTGTGACAGTAATGCCTCTTCTTCGAAATTTCAAAAGTTGATTAAAGAAAAATTAGGTGATAAATATTCTGTTAATCAATTACTTGTGTTAAATCCGAGAATAAGAGTTGTTGGAATTACGGATAAAATAGAATCGTCAGACTTACTTAACTTTCTGAAAAATCAAAATAAAAGTAACTTTTCTGAGTCCGCTATTTGTGAAGTTATACATATTAAACCCTTAAGAAAAAATAATAATGTGTTTCAGGCTGTGATTCAAGTTCAAGATACCTACCACAAAATTATAAATACCGGTTTTTTAATTATTGGCTATGACTACTGCTCCGTTTACGATGCCATTGATCTTCGTCGTTGCTATAATTGCTGTGGTTTTCACCATTTTGCGTCTCAATGTACTAAAAAAATCCTTCGTGTCCAAAATGTTCCGAATCTCACACTATCGATAAATGTGTAGTGACTTCATTCAAATGTGTTAACTGTGTTCAGTTTATGTCTACTCATAATGTTAACATTCCAATAGATCACGCAGCTTGGGATAACAACTGTCACGTGTACAAAGAAAATTTGTCCAAATTCAAAAATTCCATAATTGGAGATAAATAGCAATCACAGCAAAGTAATAATTCCCATATAAGATACACCGAAAATCAAAATCTACATTGCTACTACCAAAACGTGAGAGGACTTAATACAAAGTGTAATGATGTTTTTGTAAATTCCCTTACTTCATGCCACTATGATCTTTTTGTCTTTACTGAAACATGGTGCCATGATGGTATTCAGAATTCAGAATTATTTGACACTAACTACTTTCATGTGTTTAGAAGCGACCGGAATTTTCTATTGACAAACAAGAAAAGAGGCGGTGGTGTTCTCATCGCAATAAGAAACAATTTATGTGCAATTGAAATTAACGTTAAATCATACACCGAAAAAATAAATGATATTCCGAATATTGACATTTTACTGGTTAAAGTACAAATATATAATTCACATTTATATATCTTGATTTTGTATATACCGCCCTCTTCTAAATTAAACGATTATGAGGCAATTTTTGATATAATATCATCTTTACACTTTCTTAATAACTCCCGCCTGTTAATTCTGGGTGATTTTAACATTTCCAATTATATAAATTGTTTTCATGGTTTAACAACTTGTCCATTGTACACGTCCTTTTCCAACTTCCTAAACTTCTTAGATTTAAAACAACATAATTTTATTCTTAATAATAATGGTAATATATTAGATCTTATAATAAGTAAAATCAGTACTATAGTTACACGTTCGGCAGACTGTATTGTAAAAGAAGATATCCTGTATCATAAACCATTACATGTAGAAATATCTTACAATATTGATAAGAAAAATTCTAAATTTCATGCAGTTAGTAAACTTGATCTTAACTTTAAAAAAGCTAATTTTCCAGTTTTATACAATGCCTTATTCTGCTGTAACTGGGATACTGTATACAACTGTGCTGATATTAACTCTACTATCAATGAATTTTACTCCATTATTAATAGTATTTTTTCTGCAAACATTCCTCAAAAGAAAATGTGTACTCAATCATATCCTCCTTGGTATACGAGCTCAATTATATATAATATTAAAATGAAAAACAAAGCATTCAAAAAATTTAAAAAAACTGGTAGTACAGACGATAAATATAAATACATGAGATTACGAGCTCAAATTAAATCTGAAGCGAAGACAGCATATAGAAATTATTGCAGTACTATACAATCCGAAATCAAAGAGGATCCCAAAAGATTTTGGTCATTTGTCAACAGTAAACGTAACACTTCTTCAATTCCAAGTATGTTAACGTATAACGATAAGGTCATAGATAATCCACAATCAATTGTAAATTCATTTGCAGACTATTTTTCTAGTTCATTCAATGAATCTTCACAATCTGATACGCGTAGTACTCCACCCAACTACTCCTCTTTTTCATTGAGCATTATCTCCTTAAGTGAAGATGATGTCTTATTTGCAATTAAAAAATTGCATTCTAAGTTTACTATGGGACCTGATTCTGTACCATCTTTTATTATAAAAGATTGTTGTTTTTCATTTCTAAAACCGTTAACATATATTTTCAATTTAATACTTAAAGAATGTACATTTCCTGATAAATGGAAAATATCTCGTGTCAATCCCATTTTCAAAAAAGGTGACAAAAATAATGTCGAGAACTACAGACCGGTAGCAATTACCTCTAACTTCAGTAAGATATTTGAAATCATTTTACATAATAAAATATATAACCACATAGCTACCATAATATCTCCTAATCAGCATGGTTTTTATAAAGGTAGATCTACTGTCACAAATCTTATGTGCAAAACTCAGTTTATAAGCGAGGCTATTGATAAACATGGGCAAGTCGATGTTGTCTATATGGACTTCTCTAAGGCGTTCGATAAACTTGACCATAATATTTTAATACGTAAACTCGAATCCTTTAATTTATCCCCATCACTTGTCAAACTGTTATCATCTTATCTTACCAATAGATCACTGTTTGTTAGTACACACGGTTACAAATCTAAAAATTTTGCACAAAGTTCTGGAGTTTCGCAGGGATCTGTGTTGGGGCCGTTACTGTTTAATATCTTTATTAATGACATAACATTTTGTCTTAATGTCGAACATCTTCTTTATGCAGATGACATACAGATCTACCTTAGAATCGATAATGAACAGGATTGTGAACTACTCCAAAGTAATTTAAATGAAATTTATAATTGGTGTTCTTCAAATAAATTATTCTTGAATATAAAAAAAATGTAATGTTCTATCCTTCACTCGTAAACTTTGTCCAATAAAATTTGATTATACAATTAATGACTGTATATTAAACAGACCTGATTACTTTGTAGATCTGGGAGTATCCTTTGACCCTAAACTTACATTTACAAAGCATATTGAGAATAAGATATTAACAGCTTATAAATGTCTAGGCTTCATAATTAGACACTCTGAATATCTCAAAGATAAAAGTGTTTTAAGAATTTTGTTTGTAAGTTTAGTTAGGCCTCATTTAGAATATTGTTCTGTAATTTGGAACCCCTCACATAAAAATGCCAGCGAATTAATTGAGAGAGTTCAGCGTAAATTCATTAAATCAGCTTCTTTTATTATACATGGGTTATATCCAAATAGAGGAACTCCGCAATGTATATTACTAGAAGATTTTAATTTACAATTTCTTCAACAAAGGAGAAACATGCATTCAGCTATATTAATTTATAAATTAGTTAATAATATTATTGATTGTTCATACTTGTTAACTAAATTACCACTGCAAGTACCACGTTCATCTTCTCGTTATGTCAATACTTTTTATTTACAAACTGCTCATTCAACAGTTTTAACAAAATCCCCCGTCCATTTTATGATTAACTGTTATCATTCAATACAAGCCCACATTGACATCTTTCACGATAGTGTAGATGAGATAAAGAAATGTGTTTATTTTTTCTAACTCATTTTTTCTCTTACCCTGTAATTGGGTGCTTTTGCCTGTAGGGTATAGTATGAAATAATAATAATAATAATAATAATAATAATAATAATAATAATAATAATAATAATAATAATAATATCAGGACATCTAGATGTAAATTCACCCCTAAATATAGACTTGGAAAAACAATTAGTTAACAACTACATAACAAATCACAAAGAAATAATTAGATTACTGTATGACAAAATTAAAGAAACAAACGAACAGTATAAACAAAAAACAATTGAATACGCGAATAAAAATAGAGAAGATTTACCTGAAATACCTCATACTGTTTTTGTGAAAAATAAACAAAAACAAAGTAAAACTAATAATAATAACAAACCCGAAAAAATTGTAAAAATCAACCCCACTTTGAAAACAGCAGAAATAAAACCAGATTATGGTAACACATCAAAAGACATTCACTTGTCCAACATAAAAAGACCTAGACGAAAGAATTACAATTTTAAAACCAAGCAAAACAAAAGAAAAATAAATTCAAAATTCTAGAAAACAAAATATTGAAAAAATTTCCCTTGTTGCAGACTTGTGACTCTCCACCTGACAACAACACAAGAAGTTCAGATACAGAACAATAGCAGATTCTGCTACTCCCGAATTTTATCACATATTAAATAACTGCTATGGTCATTTAAAATACCAATTGAACATTGTAAATAGAAAATTAAACACTTTCTACCCCGAAAAACGCAAAAACGAGGATTAATTAACCCTTTAGGATCACTTGTCAAATTTATGAGTGGTAATATGGACAATGACGATGCTCAAGAAATTCATAACAATATTTTAAAATTAGAAACAGATCAAAATAAAATTGTTACAAAATTAAACAATCATATTTCACTGACCAAAAATATAATGTCAAATATTAACTCTACACTGACATTAATTGTTAAAGATCAAATCAATGTCGAAAATAAAACGAATGAGCTAATTCGAGTAATAAACAAAGGAAATTTCGATTTTTCTCATTTTTAAGACGCACAAGATATTTTAAAACAAATAAAATACAATCTTGATTCACTGTTAAATTATTTGGAAGAAATCGAAAATGCTGTAACATTTGCAAATCTAGAAGTTGTACACCCTAGCATTATTTCCTATCAAGACCTAAAAGATATTATTAATGAATTATATTCAATTTACAATCATAAACAATTATTATTTTCAAATGTTAATGATATATCGAAGTACTATAATGTTATCAAAATTAAAGTTCATATCATAAATGAGAAAATTATGTTTTCACTAGTTTTTCCTTTAATACACCCAGAAACCTTCGATCATTATCATCTATATTCAATTCCTAACGCAAATCAATCAACAATTATCCCACCTGCTACTTACCTATCAGTAAGCGACAACGTATACCAATATAGTAACGAAGAAAGCATCGATTTGCAATCAGAATTCCTGTGCAAAAGTACAAATCTTCTACCACTACAGAGGGATGAAGAATGCTTAACATCAATTTTGTCAACCGACACTACAGCAACCAACTGTCAACAAATACCAATCAAGATAACTCAACAAGTTATATTGGAAATCAACGAAGCCCATTACATTGGAATATTTCCAAAACAACAAAAAATACAAACTTCATGCAAACAGAATACCATTGCGTCTCTACAAGGAACCTATAACTCCAACTTAAAGAATTAGAAGAACTTCTCATCGAATCAATCAATCTTCATGAAAAATATTCAAAGGGCTCAATCATCGGTGTCATTATACTTTCATTAATAATTTTATTCTATTTTGCAATAAAAATTATAAATAAACTTTTACAGAGAAAGCAAGTTCAGCAAAGTTCAAATTCAAGTCCGAGGGCATTCGACGAAACTTAGGTCGTTCCACCCTAGAGTTTCTTCTTAAGGGGGGAGGTGTTACCTGACCATATTCTGCGGACCTCAGCAGTTCCCGGTATCCGCCACATTCCCGCGAGCGGCAAAAAGATCACATTTCATCTTATCTTTGTACAATGTATATTCCATGATTTTGTAAACTTTTATTCAGTCTATATGTAGAATTCAAACAATAAACTTAGAAAATACTTTATTGTAGAAAGCAATAGTTTTTAAAAACCAATATCCAGAAATCTATCAATTAATTTATGTATATATATGTATGTATGTATGTATGTATATTTTCAAATAAAAAATTGTTCTGTGTGTTCAACATTAATAAAACTTTCATTAAAACGTACAGTTCACAGTACCACAATCAACAAACAACAAAAATAATTGAATTAATATCAGAACAACTTTTTCTTTACAAAAATTCCACTATCTGAATGTGTTTCTTTAAATTTTATGAACCTGTAAAAAATTGTTTTCGCGCTATTCGGAAAAACGATAATAATTTGGAGATCAAAAACTTTCCCAGTAACGATGATACGCGTACAACAATATAGATAATCCGACTCCCACATTGTTTTCCTTTTCTTTGATATTTAATTTAAAACAAAATTTTCATACCGAAATACGGGTAAAAATGTGCAAATTTCTACAAAGTAATTAAAAAAAAACTTCTGCAGCACATGAGTTTAAAATTTTAATAAAGTAGGCAAACGTTGGAGTTTGGTACAAAGCGTGTGTATTTAGGTTTTGTGTAGCTGTGTGCGTTTCAGCGTTTCCACATAAACGTATTAAAAATGCATGTGAAACCAGCACTTAGCATGCAGCAGCATGTGCTAGCCTCACCCCGCACCCTATGGTCGCCGAGTAACTGACCCCGGTGACCTGCTCGACTCGACGTCACGCTGACGTTGCACTGACGTGTACAGTTAGCTGTAGAATTATGATAGTAAATTATTAGTTTTCAAATACATTCAATATTGTCCTGGTTCTGTCACATATAGAATATTGGAAAGAAGCACTCTTCAATAACTGCTATTGTTACTTATTTATCTATGCCGCTCAATAACAATTTTATTATGAATGTTTGTAGAGAATAAGATTACAGCTATTTTCAATAATAATAATCATAAAACGTTTCATGGATATTCTGAGTGTCCGACTGTACTAATAAATATACAATTAGCTCGTCAGCCGACTATCGCAATTTACTCAGTAATATAATCTTTAATTGATTGGGAATTTATTTACTAGTCTCTGTTTAAATTGTACTCGTATTAGTTGTCTTCGTTGTTCGGGGAAGACTGTTTATCATTTTAATACTTATGTTACAACATGTAATCCCTGAATAGTTAGCAATTTTCTGACTTATCGCATATTGTTTACATATGCAACAGAATTATACAAAATTGAAGCATGGTTAAGGAAACAATTTTTTAATAGAAGAGGTACAAAAGTTAACTAAAGCAAATGAATGGCATAATAAAATTATCAGGTTATGAAGTACCTACCTGTACAAGAAAAAATTACAGCAAATATATTACATATTTTTCTTTACGTTGTTTTATGGAAAAGGGAAGGGTTTAACCATTAAAGTTCAGTTTTACAATCCCCGATCAGAATTTGAACTCAAAGTTAAATAAACAATATTGAATCGGATTATTGACAGCAATGATCAATTTGGTATTTGACGGTTCACTTTGTTTCAAATTTGTTTATTTTTATTTGTTTTTCTTTTCTCTAATTATGTTATTCTTGTACCTTCTTATTTTCTGTCTAGGGGGAGGGTAGTGTAGTGACATGTGTCATTGAAAAATTTGACAGTGACAATGACACATGTCATTGCAGTTTGGACATTTGACTTATGTCAATATATTTAGTTAAATCAAGTGGCCAATACCCTTCTCTAACAACCATTGTTAGTGTTATGTTAAAGTTTACCTAGTAACGTATTTTGTGTAAATAATTATTCAATTTTTGGCTTTCATAGAATAAACATCCAAATCAAATTTCATCAGTGTTTCCTTTTTATTTACTTTTACAATTTAATTTAAAGTTACATATTTTTACATCTTCCAGCGGCTGATCCCGGAAAGAGTCATTAATTGATTTTGGAGAGTTAGTAGCCGAACCTAAAGAGATAGTTCCACCGGGGTGTACTCAACCATGGAATATTTGGAGGTATTAAACCACCTTCGTTCAGGAGTCGGAAGATGTGGGTACAATATGGTGAAATTGGGATATCGCCTCGGAACAGATTCTTGTTCTTGTGGTAGCCAACAAACAATGGATCATTTGTTAGTATGTCCAGCAATGATGCATCCATGTCAAAAAAAGGATCTTATTGAAGTTACGCCGAATGCTGTCGCATGTGCGCAATATTGGAGCAACTATTTATAATTATCTTTACCTATTTATTTACATATTTATTTTAATGTTGCTTTTTATTATTGTAATATTTCTACTTTATTTTATGGATTAGACTCGAATAAATAAATTTAACTGACAGTTAAAATTTGAACCACCGATTGTAAAACTGGCCCTAAAACGCTCCTCCTGGCTATTCTACTTAATTGAAATATATAAATCATAACAATATTCAACTAAGTGGTTCAGCACCTATGCTAATATGGTAATAAATTTTCAATACAAACTAGTAGCTTACAAGAGACAATAAAGATGAAATGGACACAGATTCAGAATAAACTCAAGGAAAAGTTACAAGGATAGTCTGTCTGAACTTATAGTGAATAATCAGGATAAAATTTGATTTTTTTTATTATTATTTTTATTATTTTACTAAATTGAACTATTTACTTATTCACTTTTAATTTATAAACATTTACTTTATTAAATAAATCTCGAATAATTAGAACCATTACAATAACTGTCAAAAATGAAATTTTTGAAAATAGTTCTGTCTCTCAACCCTTAAACATTCTCTCCTGCTCTGAAGGTATGTAAAAGTCAATTTGTTATAAGCACGGATTAGTACATTAATAAATGTTATTAGCCTTATGGCATGATCCATATTTGAAAATATTGCTGTCCGCTTAAGCCGCGTACAGACCAAGTTCGCGAATAGCTCGCGAACCTCTGCAGAAGTCGGTGTGTACCAGAGATCGCGAGCAGTTCGAGTTCGGGTTCGGCCAAAGTTCGCTACATAAGCGGTAACTTCAAAGAAAGTGTTAGCAAACAGCAGTTCTAGTGTGGACGTTCATGGGTGATGATCGATCTTAAAAGTGTAGTTAGCTCTTTTAACAATGGAGTGGAGTGAAAAATTTATGGAATCCAAAAAATCCCCATCACAAAAAGCGGAATATGAAGAAAGACTCGCTTCAAGAAATTAGTGCGGCTCTAAATATGCCACGGTTTGCAAATAATTTTTTTCTCCACCACCTTCTTTTACGGGTTCTTTCTGCTTTCTTCTTTTTCAATGCTGTTACAATTAAGAAACTTGCACAAAATTACCAACAAATCGAAGAAATATTGTTCTGTACCGTAGTGCATTAATTATGCAAGTGCTGACATCCGTTCCTTATTTCCGAAAAAGAGAAATATTAAAAAAAATAACTGGAAAATCGCGTTAAAAATCGGAAAGGACATATCACCGTTTATGAACGTTTGTTCACAACATTTTTTACCTAAGTGATTTTATTCCGTGTAAGTATTTATAAAAATTTATGCTTCAAAACATTATTAGATTGTTTTTGTAGTTATTAAAAGAAAAATATTAAAAAGAAATGCTATACCAAGTCAAAAATTACCCAAAGATGATTCAACACAGGAGAAAGGAAAATAGAGGGACGTTACCTCTAAGTAATAACTATTATTCTTTAATATTATATATTTATTTTAAATTATTTATAGGAAAGATAGAAAAGAAGAAGAAACTATACAAGTACTAGAAGTTGAGCAACAGCAAGAGGAAGACGTGCAAAACAAAGAACTTGATGGGCATTTGTATTTAATGTTAATACGATTGAATGAGGAGCCCCTCTAGATGTTTGAATACACAGTCCATTTATTTCTATATTATTTTGTTTATCTGTCTTATACCCGCACAAGTATATCCAGCTAAAAATAATGAAATAAGTAGTTAACATGCAGATAACTTCAATTTTGAATCTTATTTTACCTTCATATACTGCTTCCCCTTCGATCACAGTACCATTTAAATAAATGTATATATCTGGCATTGTGATAAACATTATTTAATTTCAATAAAGTAACAAAATATCCTCAAAACAAAGCATCAAAATACAACTAGCACAAACGTAAAATACAATGCTTTCCCTATAAATCGGTCATTAGTGCTGCCATCTCTAGGATGTGGCTCTCCCTGATAGAATAACATCATGAACTACCTGGTCTGCTCCTATACATCGGAGAAGAGGGAAGAACGGTATGCGTATCGCAGTTCATCTTCTCATCGCATCAACTACTGAGCGCTAATACATAGACCGGTATCCCTTTCCCCCGTATCTACCTTGCCATAAATTTAAACTTATGCGCGCAGGGCTGCTTTTCTTTATTAATTTGTGCTCTGTGCTATAGCAGACCATCTGCCATAGATATATCGCTAATACAGAATAACATTATTTTAGATTTTCTAAATTCTATTTTAAAAATGGGTTTTATATTTTTGTGAACATACTATATGAAAAATAGTTATTCATGTATTAAGAAACTAAAGTTCCACTTTTTATCACGAATGTGGAATTAAGTTGCCGAGGCCGGAGAGTTGAGGAAAATGAACCATATGAGTGATAAAAAGGAACTTCAGTGCCGAGGTTCATAATAAATTTTATATTAATTTCAAAATTCAATATATATATATCAGTTGAGTCAGTCAAACATACGAACTTTATGTTGTGTTGCGAACCTCCGGACATTGAAATTATCATAATGAACACTCAAAATTTTGTGTGTGATCTCAAATTTCCATCGAAATTATTTATTTCGTTTTCCTTTTTTTTTTTGTCATTTTACGTATAAATTTATTGTACATCGTACACGTATATCTACCCAAAATATGTTATATGTGCAGCAATTATCATAAGGATGGCAACACTGATTTTGCATGAAATCTTTGTATAACGGATTACTTTTAGTGCCGATTTCTGAACTTTTAATGAAAATTATTGTGCCCTTTATTGAGGATTCCAAATAAAGGATATTTTTTGTAAACTTTAAAATTATTAATATATCAATAATTTAAACTGAGTAATATTTGAGAATTGAAATCCTAATTCATGCGAAATAAACGTCTAAGGAAAATATGGAATTATATTTACAAATTCTTAGTAATTCATGTTAAACACGACTGAAACATTTTCAGGCTTGACACATACCGTGATATCTCTGTGTTGTACGATGTACGACTAACAATCCACATGACCTGACATACTACATTTAATGTTGAAACTGAACTTCATAATTTGATATTTAATAATGAGATATCAACACAACACAATGTTTGCTATTACAAATGAATTATATGTGTATTCCATGTAAAAAAAAATAATAATATGGTACTAATAATATTTATATCTATAAAATGTAATTTTATGAACACGAAGTATTTATGTGTTGTAATTTCGTACATTTTAATTACATGTACATATATGAGCATCAAAAACATCAAAAAATAAATATTTTCATTTCATTTATCAAATATCACATAGGTATAAAGGAATAATAGTGTTTTTAATGTTAATAAATATTTAATTATATTTAATTATGTACAGGCCAGTCCTGGGATTTGTTAACTACTGGATAGAGCAAGTGTATATCGATATATGTATTTCTTGTGTAAGACTAAGAAAGAACACAGGACGTGTGAGTGAGAAAGATATAGATAATTCTATAATGACTGTATATACATAGTGTGGCCAATAGGGGGATCGATTTTGATTGGTCGGCGCGAATTTGCCTAAATATGGCGGATATTATGCCGACAAAGTGACATTTTCAGATTTGTTACGTGAATTATACGTAAATTGAAAGTAATTATATTATATTTATATTTTAGATAGTGCAAATAATTTAATTACACGTGTATTTGTATATTTATAACAAAGTAATATATACATATTTTTTAACATCACATCTTTTTTAGGTTATCTGTCAAAATTACTAAAAAATATCTAATATTAAGGTATATATTTTAGATGCCTGGTTGCGTGGCGGTTGGTTGTGAAAACAGTTCTTCAAAAGGATTTAAAATGAAAATAAATATTTTGTTTCCATTTAATATGCTCTTTCATTAATTGTATATCGAATTTTGTTTAGTTATCACATCATATGAATTCAAATTTCCAGCGCATTTTGCCTAAATATGGCGGCTGTTGGCCACACTATGTATATAGTCACTATAGATAATTCCACTTTAGACAAATGATTTTGATATTCATATCTGTCATATTCACATCTGTCAAATTCACGTCAAAAATTAATTGTTTTTAAGTATATTTGATCATGAAACGTAAAATAAATACGAATAAACCAATGCAATGCTAAATTAGAACACATATAAGAATATAACTCATGTTTATTTGTCAAATAATTTTTTAGAAAAAATCATAATTTTAATCATAACTTACTTATGAAACGACAGCACCGTTCATCACATATTTTGATCCACAATTTTCAAAACAACATCTGCCCTTCAAGATTTTACGGTTGGCAATCTGTAAATTAGTTAGAGTATTATAGTTTTGTAATGTTGGGGACATTGGTGACCTAGATAAGCAAGCTGACAGGTTCATGTGAATAATAGCAACATAAGTTTTGTTATTTTATACGATTTATATGTTAATAAATTATATATTCAATCTCAAACGTTTTATAAAGCAACACAAACGTTACATGGTGCCGAAACCCGTCGTAAAATAACAAGTAAAATGGCAAACGGTGATAGCGTGGTTGGGTCAAGACCGCCAAAACCATTACACATTAGAAATGAAATAAATATGTACGAAGAGTAGAGAAAGTTGCAACAACAGTACCAGTGGTACGAGGCAGCAACAAATCTAAAGAAAAAAGAAGCAACAGCACAAATCGCAACGCTAATAACGATTATAGGACCAGATGCAGTCGCCATTACAATACGTTTAACCTGAAAGACGCTAATCAACAAGATGTAGAAAAGATAAAGAAAAAAATTGAGGAACATTTTGTCCCAAAAATAAATGTCACCTATGAAAGGTATGTATTTAACAAACAGGAACAAAAAGAGAGTGAGAGCATTCATGAATTCCTAAAAAGACTGAAAAGTAAGTGTAAAAATTGTTCCTTTGGAAAAATCGAGGACAGTTTAATATGCGATCGACTAGTTGTAGGCATAAATAATGACGCCATCAGAGAACGACTTCTTGCGGAAGATGAACTCACACTAGATAAAGCTATAAATGTATGCAGAGCAAGTGAGCAAGCAATAAAACAGCGTCAAACAATGAAAGGTAAAGAAGAATCGCAACAAATTAATGTAATGCAGAAAAAAGTACACAAGAAAAATGTTCTTGTTAAAAAGTCAAATGACAAATTCAAATGTAAATAGTGTGATACTCTCCACGAAAGGAGAAATTGCTCAGCATTTAATAAAAAATTCAACAAGTGCCATAAATTAGGTCACTATGCTAAATACTGCAAAACTCAAGAAGCTGATGCAGTTAATCAAGAAAATAACGAAATAGAAGAAACGTTGTTTGTATCCGTGGTCGAAGATAAAGAATCAAACAAGGACGATTGACACGAAATACTAAAATTATCAGAAAATGTAAAAGTCAAATTCAAATTAGACTCGGGTACCCAATGCAACGTAATAAGGAAGGCAATAGCCGAGAAAGCAAAACTAATAGTAAATGAGTCAAGAACGAAGAAACTAATTTCGTTTTCTAACAATGAATTGGAGGTAGAATGAAAAGCCCAAGCGGAAGTGGAAATCAAACAGAAGAAAGAAAAAATAAATTTTATAGTTGTGAAAACGAATGTTCAGCCAATATTAGGAAAAAATTCCTGCGTGAAATTCGGTTTCATACAAAGAATTAAAACAGTAGAAATAGATAAAGAAATATTTGAAGGAATAGACTATCTTAAAGGATTTGTCTACGACAAAGACTTACAATCCTAAGCTAATTATACATCCACCACAAAGTATTGTTGTAAACTTACACGTCTGCACGCTTACCAGAATTAGCTAGGTTGCCTATAACGACACTGGTTTCTTCGGTTGCCTTGCTGAAATTGTAGGTTCGAAAAAGCAAAGATTTGTTATTATTAAATAGTGTAGGTCTATTATATTATCGAGGATCTACATGAAGTCTTAGTTCTACGCCTAATACAACTTTACGAGTTGACGATCTACTTTCAACTCTATTCGAGTTGACGATCTGCTTTCAACTAACTACACATAGTATATTCAAAAATTGAACACAGTTCTCCCCGTCTGCCGTCGCTTATCCGCGCGTCCATACCATCAAGGCGTGGAAGGGAAAAAATGATGATTTAGGGTTTTTAGCGAGAGAACAAAGAAAGTTCCCTGTAAGTCATTTGAAATAAACAATTCTAAGAACGGATGTAGCGAATGCAGATTGAGCATGAACTAAGAACTTAAGGAGTGTAAAATGCTAAATTACGTCTGAAAGAATAGTGAAAAACAATCCTAAGAATTATAAAAGTCAAATACAAGGTGTTCTCACCCTTGGAACAAAGAAAGGTTAAAATATAATGATGTCATAAGCATGAGTGCAACTGTACTCAGAAATTTAGGTTCATATGAATGACAAATAACTAATACTCGAAATTTACATTATATTCAGCACTTTAAACTACTTTTACGACAAATAAAATATATAGTAACTTATCATAAATAAAATGGATTACATATATTGATTATTGATTAATGAATATTGATTGATCTTAAATTATAAAAGGATGAACTACTACAGTATTCCTTACGCCATAAAGGAAGATGTAAACCGGGAACTTGATAGAATGACCGAAAATGAAATAATCGAACCCATAAGCGAACCAACACCGGCCGTATCACTAATCGTGGTAATTCGTCAAAATGGTAAAATACGTATTTGCATCGACCCATCAAATATAAACAAAAATCTTAAGCAACGACACTTTCCACTAAAAACATTAGAAGAAATAGCAGCCAAAATTAGTGGTGCAAAATGGTTTACAATTTTAGATTGTAAGAAGGGCTTTTGGCAAATAAAAGTAACAGAGAGGACGTCTAAATACCTAACATTCGCCACGCCTTAGGGTAGGTACAGAGTGATTCTTAACCTATACGTATAAATGTGAGGAATGATAGTTTGTAATAGGTAATGACAGATAATGAAAAAAAAAATTAGTAAAAGTTATTTATTTACGGAGATAACGAATAAAGTTTAAAATTATTTTAGTAGCAATAAACTAATAAAAAATTAATTAACTAGGGTGCTGTACATTAGTATCATAGCAATTGTTCAAAGTTATTCCTTCATTTTCGATGCACATTTGCGCGAGACGAATCCATGATGTACTACACGCACGGCGAAGACCAGCCTGTTGCCGAATTGTCGAATGACATGTGGATTTTCTGTTGCCCAAAAATGCGTATTGTGGAAGTTGTGAACACCATTACTCGTGAAAATTGCCTCATCTCTAACTAAAATGTTCTCGGTAAAGTTTGGATTTAACTGATTCTGATTTAACAGCCACTCGCAAACTCCTATTCGAAGAGGAAGATCCCTTGGAATTAGAGCTTGTACACGTTGCACGTGAAAGGGATGTAGTAACTCCTGTCTTAGAATACGCCTAACTGTTGACTATGATAATCGCAGTTGTATTTCAATTTTTCGAGTACTAATTCTAGATTGCTCCTGGGCAATTGCCAATATTTCGTCTTCAAGATTTAAAATATGCACCGGCCTAATGGGTCCCCCGTGCTGCCCGACCCTCGGTTGCAAATGACCACTTTCTCTCTCCCACCACCTTTGTGCATAAAGGCGAGCTGCAGCTACTGAATTTTGTTCTGCTTCTCCGTACGCTAATATCATATCCATAAATTCTGCGTTGGTGAAATGATGAGCCATAATAAAAACACAAATACACGAAAGATTACGAAATAATGACAGACACGATTGAAAACAATTGCTATGACACTAATGCACAGCACCCTAGTTAATTAGTTTTTTATTAGTTTATTGCTACGAAAATAATTTCAAACTTTATTCATTATCTCCGTAAATAAACAACTTTTACAATTTTTTTTTTCATTATCTGTTATTACCTATCACAAACTATCATTCCTCACATTTATGCGTATATGTCAAGAATCACCCTGTATAAATGCAAAAGGCTACCATTTGGGCTATCTTCTGCCCCGGAGATGTTACAGCAAATCATGTGCAAAATAATAGAAGATGCACCAGGCGCCGAATGTTCAATGGAAAACATTTTAATTTATGCCACAACGAAAGAGGAATTGAGAACTAGAACAAACCTAGTAATACAAAAATTAAAAACAGCTGGCCTAAAATTAAACGCTGATAAATGCCAATTCGCAAAAAATAAAGTGAAATTCTTAGGACACATTTTGTCAGGAAACGGTCTAGGAACAGATCCAGAAAAATAAAAACGATACAACAGTTAAAATCGCCAAGTAATATTAAGGAACTGCAGAGATTTCTTGGTATGATTACATACCTGTCAAAATTTATAACTAATTTGTCAGAACTTACAGCATCGCTGACTCAGTTGCTATCCAAAAACATAGAATGGTGGGATTATCCCCAGGACGAAGCATTTAATAAACTCAAAAAACAAATTGAAAACTTGCCCCTGTTACAGTATTATGATTCAAAAAAGAAAACAGTGTTGTTAGTAGATGTAAGTAGTACTGCAGTGGGAGCTGTAATGTTACAGGACGGAAGACCAGTTGCTTATAGTGCAAAGGCTCTAACAACAACCCAGCAAAAATATAGTCAAATGGAAAAAGAGATGCTGGCTATGGTTACGGCATGTAAAAAATTCCATGAGTATGCATGGGGATATAAAGAGTTACTAATCGAAACAGACCACAAGCCACTGGAGACGATACTTAAAAAAATATTCATGAAGCTCCAGCACGAATTCAAAGAATGATACTAGAAGTATTACCATACAATCTAGTAATAAAATATCGGAAAGGCAAAGAACTGTACGTAGCGGACACGCTCAGCAGAGATTGTCAGTTACAGCCAGAAACAGAAGAAGATACGAAACTAGAAATACATATAATAATACCGATATCGGCAGTTAAAATTACGCGGCTAAAAGAAGAAATAAACAAAAGTAATGAATTATTGCTGTTGAAACAACAAATCCACAAAGGCTGGCCAGACAAATGGAACGAAGTTGAACCAGAACTAAGAAAATACTGGTCGTATAAAGAACATTTGTCCTGTTACAATGACATGATTTTTAAAAACAATAGATTTTTAATTCCAAAAAGCATGACCAATATGATCATGAAAAGCTGTCACTTAAGCCACAGAAGAATTAATAGTACCCTCCGGCTGGCAAGAGATCATGTTTACTGGCCGAGCATGGGACAAGATATAATAAATTCCGTGAAAGAATGCAAAACATGCAAAAAATTGCAAAAGGATAAACCAATGGAAACAATAATTGAACAGGAAGTACCTCAAAGACCATGGTTTGTCGTAGCTTCGGATTTGTTCCAGATAAACAATTAGCAATTTGTTGTACGAGTAATAACATACGCATATTCTGGATATTTAGATTTTAAGAAGATTAAGAATATTACAAGTTCAGAAGTGATTACAGCAATGAAATACTAGTTTGTACGTGTACCAGACATCCTATTAACGGATAACGGCAGACAATATACCAGTGAATACTTCAAAATATTTTTACGGCAATGGGAATTCAATCATAGATTTTCCAATCCTGAATTTCCCAGGTCAAATGGACTGGCTGAAAGATGTCCAAGAAGCAAAAATATTAATTAAAAAATGTTTAGACGCAAATTCGGATATCTACTTAGCACTTTTGTATCATCGGAATACTCCGAGAGGATCAGTCGGTTCCCCAGTTCAAAGGCTGATGGTTACACGAATGAAAAACCTACTACCAACAAATGAAAAGTTACTAAAGCCACAGGTGATAAAAAATGTTCAAACAGAACTCAAAAAATACGAAGAAAAGGAAAAACAATACGCAGGCAAGAACAAGAAAGCAGAGAAAGTGTTCAAAGTAAACGAGAAAGTAAGATACAGGAATAAGAGAAACGAATGGATAGAAGTGACAATTTTAGAACAAAGAGAAGATCCGAGGTCTTACATAATACAAACAGAAAACGGCAATACATATAGACGAAACTCGTAGTTTCTAAAAAGCTATGTTTCAAGTAAAATCAACAACCAGTCTGAGTACAAGACCAAGCCCACTGAAGAAGAAGAAGAAGAAGATGAGAAAGAACCACAGCTACCCGACCAAGAGAGAAGTACAGCGTATCAGCCGAACCAAACCCAGGAGAAAGGTCCTAATCCAGTCTCAAATCAAGTACATCAATCGCATCAACCCCAAGAAAGCGCTCCTGTCCAAGTCTCAAAATTTGGAAGAAAAATAATTAAGCCAGTTAAATTAAATTTATAAATTATGTTATATTTTGAAAAGAAAAAAGGAGGATGTAAGATTGGCAATCTGTAAGTTAGTTAGAGGATTATAGTTTTGTAATGTTGGAGACATTGGTGACCTAGATAAGCAAGCTGACAGGTTCATGTGAATAATTGCAACATAAGTTTTGTTATTTTATACGATTTATATGTTAATAAATTATATATTCAATCTCAAACGTTTTATTAAACAACAAAAATGTTACAAGGATTTTTAACATTAAGTATCCATTTCAAAGCGGCATGATCAGTCCTTTGGTATTAGGCAAGAGATAATAAAGAATTAGTGCATTTATCAATTTTTGTTTCATTTGCTGAAAAACATTTTGACTATTTCCATTCCATGAAAAATTTTGTTGTTCTTCAGTAATCCGAGTTAAAGGTTTAGCGATATTTGCAAATTTAGACACATGTCGAGAAAAATAGGTGCATAATCCAAGAAAACTGCGTTTTTTTGTATTGGCCATTCTTCCATTGCTTTAATTTTATTCTGTCAACGGTGATTCCTGAAAAAATTATGTATCTTCGCATTTAATTTCAAACCAGAATTGAAAAGTCTTTGAAATACCTCTTCAAAATTCTTTATATGGTCGTCAAGATTTTTTCCTAGTACAATGATATCGTTCAGGTAGACTAAACAAGTCTTCCACGACAAACCCTTCAAAACGTTTTCCATCTGTCATTCAAATGTAGCAGGAGCATTACAAAATCCAAAGGGCATCACCTTGAATTACCAAAATCAAGTAACAATAGAATTTGCTGTTTTCTCTTTATCCTTCGGGTCTATACCTACTTCCGAGTAACCACTTCTCAGATCTATTGTTGAAAATATTTCATCTGTGCGCGGCAATGGGTAGCTATCTTTCATTGTAACTTCGTTAAGACGTCTGTATTCCACACAAAGTCCCATATTTCTTTTTAACTAATGCAACGGGTGAACACTATGGGCTGCCAGGTGGTTCAAAAAACCTTCCTTTTTTATCTCAACTACGATCCTTTTAGCTTTTTCTCTTTTTGCTGTTTTTACCTGTTCTGCCTTTCAATTCATTTTCAATATTAAATATATCCTGAAATTGCATAATTAAATACACCACCTTTCTTCTTTCTTCCGTATACATATTTTGAGATGATGTCGATATCAAGTTGTATAATTTTGGTTGCAATTTCGAAATAGTTATTTACATACTTAGTGCGGGAAGACACTCTTCCCGCATGAGCGCTTATTTGTGGCACGAGAGATTGCAAGCGAGATTTCGCGAATGCGTGGATGACGTCTTCCCGCAAGAAGTTTGTACAATACTTTTTGTAATAAACAAAATCATTATTAATAAAGTATAAATGTTAAGATAATTATACAAAATTCGCAAATATACAAGTAAATAGCACAGCAGAAATTTCATAGCAACGGTTGTTAAGTAAATTGTTGATTCCAAACATAATTGTTTGCATATTTTTTTCAGAATTAAAAGTCAAAATGTTTGATTCTGATAATAATAATAATAATAATAATAATAATAATAATAATAATAATAATAATAATTGTTAGGAGGAATTAACGCCGTACTTGTTGATAGAAAAAATGTATTAACGGATTTCTCAGCGGTGATTGTAAGGAAATATATTGTTATTTCATAAAATAGTTAGTTTTATTTAAATTTCCTTTTAAGATTTCTTTACACATTTCGTAACTTCATCAGGGAATACTAAAATGTACATAATTTTGTAAAAAGGTAAGTTACATAGATGAATTTTGTTTTACTTACAAATAGTTTTAACTGGTGTAATCATTTGACAAATTCAGAAACATTCAATTTTCAAATTATTATTTGTTTGTACACTGTACTGATTTACATATTATTTAAAGAATTTTGACTATCTACGTAGAACATGTGTTACATTAAAATAATATTAAAAAATCTTGTAAAAATTACCCTGTGAGTGTCACATGTTGACCGAAAAGTGTGAGAATATTCTAGAAGTTTATGGTTAGGTACGAATTTAAATAAATTTAACTACTTTATGGAATAACAATATAATTCCTTACAATCAACGCCGAGAAATCCGTTAAAATATTTTATCTATAATAATAATTGTCCTATAAATATTAATGTCTATAATAACTGTTCCGGTCAATTCAGTAACTAAATAAAATATAAACTAAATTAAGCAAAAGTTATCAAGCATATTTTATGTTGTACTTACCAACTTTTCAAATAATTAAATAAAGAATAATGTTCGGCACATGTCTCTATTTTACTGGTAGTTTCATTTTCAATGTAATACGTGTAAAATCTAATAATTTATATTTATGGTTACGTCACAGGTTATGTTCTATTTTGACATTCAACTGATGATAGATTGTCTCCAACAGATTACACTGATGGTAGACAAATTTATTATTTATTAATAATTTTTTTATTATTATTGGTATGAGTGCCATTTTATAAACTATTTTTGTTATTTTAAAGATTATTTTGTTGAAGAATGCCCAGAAAATGTCAGTGTTTTTTGCTTAATTTCCTGGTGTAGTGCACCGGAAAAGTGATGTTTCCGGTTGTCTATAGCGTGTGTCAAATGTCACTTCCGAGGTTGTGAGTACAAAAAATTATTTTTAGTGGCTGTAGTATTTCGAAAAATTGATGATACTGGTGAACAATAACCTAAAAGAGTACCCGCTCTTATATTTTATCTTGTAGTCATTCACATTCTATTGAAATATCAACGACTACTTTTTTATAACTATTCAAACATTATAGTATGCGTTGTAAACAATTATACATAAAAAAATAATAGAGATGTAGACAGATGTCAATCAATAATAGAATTTTTCATAAAAATAAATACTGTTTCCCCAAATATAAAAGTGTACGTTTATTTATTCAATTTCTTAATACTCAGCATTCCACCAATGCAAAAGGTTCTGGGCCCAGCATTGTCCGTTGAATATTAAGAAATTGTAAAATCTGTGGTAAAGCAGAAATAATGGAGAATATATTTTTGAATACTGGAGCCGGTACTAGTGCCCAGAAATTAGAGGGAAGCAGGAATTGGGGAACTTGGAAGTTCCAAGTCAAGGTATTACTAAAAGCTGCGGAAGTGTATGATGTCGTTGATGGATCGGAACTACTGCCAAAAGATTCTAAAGACAAGCCTGCTTGGTTAAAGAAAGATGCCACGGCACAAGGTATAATTGTGACCAGACTAACAGAAAAGGTGATGTCATAGGTCATCAGTTGTGAGACAGCTTGCGACATTTGGCAAAAATTACAAAACATATACGAACAGAAAGGTGAACTGTCGTTACACTTAGCCCAGCAAAAGTTCTTTACTCTACAGTACACAGAAAATGAGGAGGTGTCAACATTTGTTGGTAAAGTCGAGGAAATTGTATCGCAGTTAAAATGTTTAGGCAGCGAAATACCAAACCGCTACAAGCATTTTATTTCGGCGTGGGACTCGGTACCAAAAGAAAAGCAAACGTTACTAGAATTGTCAGCTAGACTTTTGATAGAAGAACAGCGTTTCAAAAATAAAGAAGATGAAGAGAAAATTGCTTTATCCGCTGTGAAGACCGATAGAAAATGTTTTAAGTGCGGCAAAGAAGGGCATTATAAAAAAGACTGTAATGAAATCAAGAATAATGTCAAATTTTGTCATCATTGTAAAAAAAGAGGACTTTACTAAAAGACTGTTGGTTTTAAAACAAACATAAGAATTTTAATAAAAGCAACGCGTTATCGGCAACAAAAATACAGCACAAAGGTAACGAATGGATAATGAACAGTGGAGCTTCAGACCACATGTGTCACGATACAAAGTTATTTAATAATTATTTAGCATTAGATAGACCTAAAGACATTTTTATAGGCGACGGAACAATAATTAAAGCGTTAGGTATAGGTACTGTCAACTTTAAAGCGTTTAACGGACAAAATTGGATTGACAGTACATTATACAATGTACTACATGTGCCAAACGCTGGTGTAAATTTATTTTTAGTAAGCGCAGCCACAGACAAAGGGTATGAACTAAAAAAGGACAATGAAAAGTGTCTATTTATTAAAAAGGATTCTAAATTCGTAGCTGCGACTGCTTACCGTAATAATAAATTATATATTATGAACTTTAGATACAGTGATAAATCGTATGCGACGGTAGGTCGGTTAAATGTTGAATTGTCAGAATGGCATAATAAAATGTCGCATCAAGACATTGAACAAGTAAAATGTATTTTAAAGAGATCTGAAATAGACTACAAGATGGGCGAAGAATCAACATGCGTATCCTGTCTAAAAAGAAAACAACATAAATATCCTTATCTGTCAAGTGTCAACAAATCACAACAGCCAGGGGAAATGATACATATGGATTTATGTGGGCCGATGGAAACCACATCGTTAGGGGCTCAAGATATTATTTAATGATAAAAGATGATTTTTCAAGATTTAAAACTGAGTTCTTTCTAAAAGCTAAATCAGAAACTGTAAGTAAATAGAAAATTTATTAAACAAGTAAATGTAAATTCAGGACATAAAATTAAGTTCATAAGAACAGATAATGGAAAGGAGTTCATAAACAACGAACTAAAAGAATTGACAGATAGAATGGGAATTATACATCAGACTAGTGTAGATTACATGCCAGAACAAAACGGATGCGCCGAAAGAGAAATAAGAACAATTACGGAAGCGGCCAGAATTTTATTGTTGTCAAAAAATTTCGAAAAAGAACGTTGGGCAGAAGCTGTTAACATGGCTGTATTTGTATTAAATAGAACAGGGAAAAGCAGAGTGAAAAATAAAACGCCCTATGAACTCTGGTATGACAAAGATATTTACGACATTAATAATTTACAAATAATCGGATCTCAAGTGGCAGTCCATGTTCCGAAACAAAAAAGAAGAAAGTGGGACTCCAAATCAGAATTAGGCTATTTCGTTGGCTACAGTGAAACTACAAAGGGCTACAGAATATATTTTCCCGAAAAGAATGATGTTCAAATCAGAAGAGAAGTAATATTTATAAATGAAACTCAACAGAAAGTAGCGCTAGAAGAAAGAAATATAGAACAAAGTGGGAGCAATATTTCAGATGTAGAAGATAGTATAAAAGAAGAAGAAATTCAGAAAAGAGAAGAACAAAATTGCAAACAACAAGAAAAACAAGACTGTGAGGAACCAAGAGAAGAAGGAAAATGCCATAGTTCAAACGAAGAAAATCAAGAAATACCAAGACGTCCAGTAAGAGAAAAGAAGAAACCAAAGTGGTTGGATGATTATTACACGAACTTTATATCAAACGAAAATGAACCAATGACATATGTTGAAGCCATGGAAGGTGAAGACAAACAAAACTGTTTAGAAGCCATAGAAAACGAGTTGAAAACTTTAAAAGAAAATAATACGTGGACAGAAGTTACAAGCGTTCCAGAAAATACAAACGTCATTTCCAGTAAATGGGTTTTCAAGATAAAGGATAATGCCGGTAAAAAACTATATAAAGCACGCCTAGTAGCCAGAGATTTCGAACAGTCTGACTGTGATCTGGAAGTTTATTCGCCCGTGGCAAGTTTAACAACCTTTAGAATGTTTATGGCAAATAAAATGAAGCTGTTCGTATACCAAATGGATGTTGTAGGTGCTTTTCTACATGGGGATATTGACGAAACGGTGTATATAAAGATCCCAAACGGTGGCATATGTAAGTTAAATAGATCTCTATACGGTTTAAGGAAATCTCCAAAATATTGGAACCAAAAATTTGATGAATTTATGTGTAAACAAAACTTCGTTAGATCCAGAAACGACTTTTGCCTATACTCTAAAAACAATATGTATGTTTTAATATATGTAGATGACTTATTAATCTTTGGATCTAGTGAAAAAGAAATAAATGCGTTTAAGAGACAATTAGGTGAAAATTTTAAAATGAAAGATATGGATTAATAACACTATTCTGGACTTCCATTGTCTATATTTCAGTAAAGTTATTACACAACGTTTCGATTGTTGAAGTATCTACAATCGAAACGTTGTGTAATAACTTTACTGAAATATAGACAATGGAAGTCCAGAATAGTGTTATTAATTCAAACGAAACATTGTCTCCTTCATTCAAACAAATGAAAGATATGGGTTTAGCCACCAACTATCTAGGTATTAATATTAAACAAAAAAGAGGTATAATTATTATAAATCAGGAAAAATACCTAGTAAAAGTGTTGGAAAAGTTCAATATGTCAAACTTTAAGTCTGCAAATACACCTCTTGATCAAAACTTTAATTGTGATTTACTAAAAAGGGATACAAACGATAGAAAATCCACATCAGGATATTTGTTTAAAGTTTTTGATTGTTTAGTTTCGTGGAACTCTAAAAAGCAGTCCTGCACAATCTGAATATATAGCTCTTTGTGTATCTATAACTGAAGCATGTTGGCTCCAAAATCTTTTACTAGACTTTAATATTTTGGATTATAAAATGATAGAAATATTTGAAGACAACCAGTCGGTAATTAAATTAGCATACAATAATGAAAATAATAAACGGTTAAAACATTTAGATATAAAGTATCATTTTATAATAGATAAAATTAAAGATCAGAGCATTAACTTAAAATATATTAAAACCGATGATAATATAGCAGATATGTTAACAAAACCTTTGGGTAAAACGTTGTTCAAGAAATTTAGAGATTCAGTTTTATTAGAGTAATTCTTGCTTTATTCAAAGGATTGGTGTTGTTTATTTTTTACGTTGCTTGTAAATAACAAAGTATTTGTTGAGGGAAAGTATTGAAATATCAACGACTACTTTGTTATAACTGTTCAAACATTATAGTATGCGTTGTAAACAATTATATATATAAAAAAAAAAATAATAGGGATGTAGACAGGTGTCAATCAATAATAGAATTTTTCATAAAAATAAATACTGTTTCCCCAAATATAAAAGTGTAAGTTTATTTATTCAATTTCTTAATACTCAGCATTCCACCAATGCAAAACATTCATCACACAATCCGGTATTTTCTTATTGGTATGAACTAATTCTTTTCCTATTAGGATTCTACGACTTATTTTTATCGGAAAGATTTGTAGGATCCAGTATCATTGACCTTCTTTCTTGTGGTTCGTTTTCAAGAAAAGCTTCCAGTGTCATCTCTCTTTGTTCTCCAGCCAGAATGGCACGTATATTACTTCCTTCATTAACTTGATGTTGAAAAACAATCTCTTCATTGTTAATTTTTAAAGTACCATTTTTTAAATACAATTTGAAACCAAAAAAATTCAGAATATTCATGCCCATAATAACTTCATCTTCAATTTCTGCTACTATCACGCAGTGCCTAAATTTAATACTACCTATGACAATGAAAACTTCTATTTCCCCATGAGATACAACTGCTACGAAGTCGCAACTCTGTCGGTTTAATATAATTTAAACTTTTAACGTTTCAACTCCCGAATAAAATTAAAGAATATTTGCTGTCAATCTATAACTACATATGGAGTACACACACTTTTCTGGATAAGTGGCGGGAATCAACAATAATACCCATATTAAAACCAAATAAAAACAAATGCAATCCAACAAGTTACAGACCAATATCACTTACCAACTGCATGTGTAAAGTCCTACTACTACTATGGATAACCTTACGATCCTAACTTCGAAAATACTACAAACATTCAAAAACAATGATAGCAGTATCGTTTGATATAGAAAAAGCATATGACACGATATGGAAATACAATATTAGCATAACATTGACGGTAACACATTGCATTTTATCAAGAACTTTCTTCAAAATAGAACATTTAGAGTTCAAGTAAACGATTGCTACTCAGAAAGAATGGAACAAATTAACGGAATTCTACAAGGTTCAACGCTAAGTGTTATCCTCTTCCTGATTGCAATTAACAATGTTGCAAAAACAATAGCAAGCCCCGTCAAATTTGTTCTTTATACAGACGATCTACTTGTATACCACAGAAATAAAAATATAGACGCTATCCAAAGGCAAATACAAAAAACCATTAACAAAATACAAAATTGGACCGAGATAGTAGGGTTCAAGTTTTCCGAAACCAAAACAAAAGCTATCCATTTCTCAAAACATAGGAAAAATTACATTGATCCAATAATATCTCTACAAAACATTAATATCAAATACGAAAACCAAATAAAAGTACTAGGCCTAACAATAGATAAAAAAACTTACATTGAAAAAGCATATAATAGAAATAAGTGCGGAATGTAATAGAAAACTTAACATCATAAAAGTTTTAGCACACCTCGACTGGGGATCAGATAGGGAAACACTACACTCCATTTACAAATCTATAATACGAAGTAAATTAGATTATAGTGGAATAATATTCTCAACTGCAAAAAATCAGTACTTCGCAACCTGGACACAATACAACACGCTGCTCTAAGGATTATTACAGGAGCCTTCAGGACCATTCCGGTCGAAAGCCTTTACTGTGAAATGTCTGAACCATCACTTTACCACCGAAGAAAATATCTACAGCTTACATATATTACCAAAGTAGCAAGCCAACCAAACCACCCATGTTACAGCTATATCTTTGATCCTCTGTCCCCAAATACATCCATACAAAACTATTCCGTTTACCAAAACCATATCCTTCAAATGCTCAACTCTATTAACCACACCATGCCTAAAATCCATACAAATAATCCTTCCAGAATACCTCCCTGGTCTGTCGAAATGCCCAACATAAATTTAGATCTCAGTCAATGTAAAAAAGAAGAGACAAACTATTTAATACTCAAAAATCACTTTAAAACAATCTAAAAAGAACATAACGACAACCGATTTATATATATACAGATGCCTCAAAAATAAATAACAAAGTGGGAACAGCATTCGTAGCTCACGACCAAGTGCAGAAGTGCCGTTTGCCTACCGAAACCAGTATATATACAGCCGAAATACGAGGTGTGTTCAAAAAATATCGCGAATTTTGTGTTTTTTCAAAAATTATTTATTTATTCATGAATATCTATTTTGTCCCCTTCAAAGTAATCCCCATGAGATATTATACACTTGTGCCAACGGTTTTTCCAATCTTCAAAGCACTTCAAAAAATCGTTTTTTTTTATCTTGTTCAGCTCCTCCTTCGATGCCGTCTTTATCTCGTCAAGCGTAGCGTAACGTCGTCCTTTCATGGGCCTCTTCAGTTTAGGGAACAAGAAAAAGTCACAGGGGGCCAGATCTGGGGAATACGGTGGCTACGGCATCATTAGTGTGTTGTTTTTGGCTAAAAAGTCGCGCACAAGCAACGATGTGTGAGCAGGGGCGTTATCGTGGTGCAAAAGCCAATTTTTGTTCTTCCACAAATCCGGGCGTTTCTGGCGGATTGCTTCGCGCAAATTGCGCATAACTTGCAGGTAATATTCCTTATTGACCGTTCTACCCTGTGGCAAGAACTCATGATGCACCACGCCCCTGCAATCGAAGAAAACTGTCAGCAAAACTTTCACATTCGACCGAACTTGGCGCGCTTTTTTCGGTCTTGGTTCGTGCGGCAGCTTCCATTGAGATGATTGAACTTTGGTTTCCACGTCATAACCATAAACCCACGATTCGTCACCAGTTATGACCCTCTGGAGCAAATTTGGGTCGTCGCGGACAGAGTCCAACATCTCATTAGCAATGTTCATGCGATGCTGTTTTTGGTCGCAATTGAGCAATTTTGGTACAAATTTCGCGGCGACCCGTCTCATGCCCAAATCATTGATAAAAATCGAATGGCACGAGCCAATCGATATGTTTAGGTCCTCAGCAACTTCTCTAACGGTGATTCGACGATTGGCCAATATCATTTTCTCCACTTCATTAATTTTTTCGTCTGTTGTTGAAGTGCTCGGGCGTCCGGCACGCTTTTCGTCGTTCACATCTTCTCGGCCTTCTGAGAACATTTTGTACCACCGATAAACGTTGCTTTGGTCCAAGGTAGCTTCTCCGTATGCCACAGTCAACATTCGGAATGCATCCGCGCACTTAATTTCGTTTTTCACACAAAATTTGATACAGGTTCTTTGTTCCATTTTTTTGAATAGGTAAAAATCGAAGACGATCCAAAACACGTGCAAGCAAAGCAGCTGTCAACAATTAAGTGAACATTCAAAATGGCCGAGCTTGTCGACATAAGTGAGAGACATGAGTACCAACATAAAGCCACAAAAAGATCGAAATTCGAATATACGTAACCCGCGAAAATTCAAAATTCGCGATAGTTTTTGAACACACCTCGTATATGGTATATACAACTGCCTCATAAACATATTAAAAACTTCAAACCACAACATGTCATACGCCATATGCTCCAATTCCCTCAGCACGTTTCAATCCATCAAAACAATCTACCCTAAACACCCCCTAATAAAAAGCATACAAGAACTCCTGTCCGAACTATCCACCAAAAACATTCGCATAATATTCATTTGGGTCCCTTCGCATATTGGCATAACCGAAAATGAACAGGCAGATATTGCTGCAAAAGAAGCCACTGAGGACGGTAATAATGACGAATCAATACAAGCAAATGATGCCAAAGCCATAATCAAATATAAAATATTCGAAGACTGGAACAACCACTGGAAGAACCAAATAACAAACAAACTTCAAAAAATCCAAGAAAATATGGAGATAAGACGACACAATAAAAACTATACCCGAAAGGAACACATTATATTCACAAAAATGAGAATAGGCCACACAAAAATGACCCACAAATATCTTTTTGACAAAACTGACCCACCAATTTGCGAGAGATGTAATGTCCTAATAACTATAGAACACCTGCTAATACACTGCCCCAAATATATCGATGAAAGACGGAAACATCAAATACCAGGAACCATGAAAGTTGCACTCAACACAAATAATTATATATCTATTTTGAAGTACATTAAGGACATAAATCTGTATCAATACTTTTAAATGTAAATGTAATTATAATGTCATATATGTTGTTGTAATTGTCTATGTAAAATGCTAATACCCAAAGGAGGAAGCTTAATAAATAGAAAAAAAAAACTTTTAACGATATCTGGTCTAACATTTGTTTTCGTTGACACCGTGTCCAGAAGAAATGAACTAAATTTTACATTAATAAACCCATCTATAAAAACGCTGTTAGGTTGGTGTTGAATAGAAGCAATTATAATTACTTTTTTAAGGGCCTTCCTGTACCGGGTTGAAATTAGCCTCATGTCATTAACCAATCTAGTTTACCGGCTTGTTTTTTATTTGTTGTAGGTGTTATTTATATTGGCTTTAAATATGGCCAGGTTCACCACCAACTGTTTCTTCTTCAACTGGTTAATAAGAACACATCGAACCATAGTTTCCATATCGTTTTCCAGTTTCTCTTCATCGTCTTCAAGTCTTCTAATGTCGGTCTGATTTCTGTTTTAGCTACCTCGAACTCCATTTCATAAGCTAATGCTTTAAATAAATTTGACGGTGGAGCCAATATCAATGCTTGCCTAGTCCATCAATAAATGCCTGCATAGCTAATCGCTCCTGGAGTCCCAGGATATGCAAGATGAACTAGTCGGGCAATATCCGTTACAAGTAATTAAATTATAAGTAATAATAATATGTACATCAGTTTTATTATGTAATGACACAATATTCATTATCTTTGTCAGTGTCAATCTCCAAATCAACATGACGACTGGAACGCAGCATGATAATTATGACAACTGGATCGTAGCAAAATCAACAATCGTGTACCCGCAGAACAAACAATTTAATGCAAGTATCAAACACGTACAATCGTTTTAAGTTATAAAATGTTTTTTTTTCTTCTTTGAAAATTTATAATTATATTATCGACAAACATTTTTATTCATTAATGAGCATAAATCTTTCATTTTAATGCGAGTTTTTTATGATAATTAATTTGTACGACTGTTTTAAAATGATGGAATAAATGTTAAAATGGCAATCCATAAGTAGGTATTGCAAATATAGAAATAGGCTATGTAATATATAATTATTTCTACCACTGTTTCCTAAATTATACTAGTAGTGAAGATATTTTTACCTCTCGCTAAGAGAGGTATTGGAATCATGCTAATATTCGCATATCCAGATTTTAGTGGATAAGCACGTTTTAAGGTCCCTATAATCCTATTATAACATTTTTACGATGACGTCTGTGTGTGTGTGTGTGTGTGTGTGCGTGTGGATGTGTGTGTATAAGTGTAAATGTTGGAACCACGGTTTCTCAAATACTATAAAACTTGAAAAATATTTAACTGCAGTTTTCTCAATCTGACATTCGCGGGAAGAGCTGATTAGATTTTGGTAACAGTTGGACAACCGAAATTAATAGTTTCTTTAAAAAATCTTCTAAATATAAATTTTTGGAAATTTTTGTTATTGCAAGTATCGAAGAACACAAAATTCTCCATCTAATACATTTAATTTTTTTATTATATCTTGTATAGATTTAGACATAAAGGCGCTGTAATATATAGAATAATTTAATGTAGTACATCGCAGAGGCGAAGGCACTAAGGAAACCAGTTGACAAATTCAAATGTTTATAACATAGTTTGCAAATGACAGATGTCAGTGTCAAAAATCAACAGTTTTAGTGACATTCAGAAAGCTTTTTCTGGGAAGTACATTTAATCTTTCTTATTGTTTTATTAATTAAATATTTAAAATTGTAGGTAAAATACATATATCCATAAGAAATACTGCCAATCGAGTTAATGAATCGGCAGAATCTCTGATATTTAGGAACTTCCTCATACAATGAAAAATAGATTGAATTGTATGTGTGCAGAAGACATGTTAAATACAATGAAAATAATATTTGGGTAAAGTTCTGTAATTTTTTTGTTATATCTGGGAATTACTTTTGATCCAAAATTAACATTTCATAAACACTATGATGAAATTACTGCCACAGCTTTTAAATATCTTAGTTTTTTAATTCGTGATGGTAGTAATTTTAATAATATCGATATTTTGAAGTTATAATTTACTTCACTCGTTCGTCCTCATTTGGAATATTGCTCTGTCGTTTGGAGTCCTATTTTTATTATTTTTATAGTTGACAAGAAAAGTGCAACGCAAATTTTTAAAATGGGCCACTTATATCATGAACAGTACTTACCCTGTCAGAGGAGCACCACAGATTGACTTATTACATAATTTTAACTTACTTTCACTACATCAAAGACGTTGTACTAATTCCATTATTTTTCTCCATAAGGTTGTAAATTACACTGTGGACTGCCCCTATATTCTTCACAAAATATCCTTTCACGTTCCAAGATTGTGCTCCAGACAAAAGGCCACATTTCATTTAAACACAGCTAAATCGAACGTTCTTTTAAAATCACCTTTGTATCAGATTTTACTAAATCACATCACCATTGAGGATAATATTGACTTATTCCACAATAGTATCTGATAGAAATATTGACAAATCGTACTAGCTCAAAGGATCAAGTATACGTCGTCATTATATAATTTTCCACAGCAAGCGCTGCTACAATAATATTTAGTTGTTGTTGTTTTTGTGAAATGTCAAATTGATTAAAAATAAATAAAATAAATATATCATCACGGCATATTACCCATTTCTGGGTGTGCCAGTATCTACAACACATGTAGACATCGGTAATGATGACGATATATTGATTGATTTTTTTATTTTTATAAATAAAGTTCAGTTCATCATAACTTTGATTAGTTATTCGTCACCCACTAGCCCAGGATTTTCATCAGGTTATGGGGCCCAGTATTTAACGCGAGTGACAAAAAAAACACTGAACTAGTGCATCGTTCTTTGTGCAGTTTTTTTTTTCTTTGAACACTATCGCGCGCGCACCGTTTGAAAATGGCCGGCACAGTGGTTAACTCGACTCGCATCGAATTGTTGAATAAATACAACTACGATACGTGGTGCATTCAAGTTGAAGCCCTTCTAACGAAGAATGAAACTTTGCAATACGTTAATGGTGACAAACTAAGGCCTCCAGAGCCAAATAGCACAAACGCAGACGAAAAAGCCACCGCAATAGAAAAGTTATCCGCGTGGAAAGTTCAAGATGGAAAAGCGAAAAGCGATCTCATTTTATCAGTCTGCCCCGATCAGCTACGACATCTTCGAGGTTGCAATACATCTAAAGAGGTATGGGACAAGTTAAAATCGGTGTACGCGTCTCAAGGTCCAATGAGAAAAGCAACACTTCTCGAAAAACTCCTACTCGAAAAGATGCATGATGGAGATGATGTTCGCGATTATTTATCAAAATTCATGGGTATTGTCGATAAACTACACATCATGAATATCGAGATAAATGGCGATTTACTGTCAATAATGCTACTTCATAGTTTACCTCCGAGTTTCGATAATTTCTGTTGTGCAATTAAATCACGCGATCAATTGCCAGGTATCGACATTTTAATGGTCAAGATTATTGAAGAGTACGACAGTAAAATTCACAAAAACAGTGAGCCAGGAGCCGGAGCAATGTTCTCTCAACAAAACAATCGAACAAGGTACAATCGAGGACAACCAAATCAATCAAGACAACAATATCAACAAAAGCAGCAGAATCGACAAATTAATTCGTCCGACAAGCCGAAGATTAAATGTGACTATTGCAAAAAGAAAAACCACACATCCAACGTCTGTCGCAAGAAACGCAAAGATGAAGAAGATGCAAACCTCGCAAACTCATACTACGCAGATGAAGGTATTGTAGCAAAAAAAAAAAATTTATCTTGCAATTCGAGCCTTGATTCTAGATGGTGCTTGGACAGTGGATGCACGTCACATCTTTGCAATGACTCCAGTCTTTTCAGTAATTCAACCGAATTCAACAGCGGTATAAATTTGGCTAATAATTCGATAGCACGTCTGACAGGTAAAGGTGACGTATATATAAAATGTTCTAATATAAACCACGACATACCCACCCTACTTCACAACGCACTATATGTTCCGGATCTTCGAACAAATCTGATGTCCGTATCCAAGATCGTCGACAAGAAACACTCCGTATTATTTACCGAAAAATCTGCTGTAGTTAAAGACGAAAACGGAAAGGTCAAAATGATCGCCGATCGCGAAGGAGACCTTTTCTTCATACGACAGAGAAACGAAGAAACCTGCAATAGCTCAAGTAATGTACCGACTGGTTCCATGGATTGACATCGACGTTTAGGACACCTGAATTGGAGTGACATGGCACTAATGCTGAAGAATAATTCTGTATTAGGCACAAAATACAAAATTAGCGACCCTCTGCTACCTTGCGAGACCTGCGCTACTGGAAAACTCACCTCTCTGCCTTACAAGATTCGCAAAAATAGAGCATCAACATTACTCGAGGTGGTTCATTCCGATGTGTGCGGCCCCATACGCGTGGAATCGCAGGGCGGTAAACGCTATTTCTTAACATTTACCGACGATCATTCTCGATGGACTGAAGTTTACTTTTTGAGGCAAAAGTCTGAAGTAAGTACAAAATTCCTCGAATATAAAAAGATGGTCGAAAACCACACAGGTCACAAAATTAAGGCGCTCCAATCAGACAACGGTCGCGAGTATTGTAATTCATCAATGGACAACATTCTCAAAGAAGCCGGAATCCGAAGACGTCTCACGGTACCATACTCACCTCAACAAAACGGCATCGCCGAGCGTAAAAATAGAACGCTCGTCGAAGCATCTCGTTGTATGCTGGCAGGATCCGAACTTCCAACATCCTTCTGGGCAGAAGCCATTGCAACGGCGAACCATATCAGGAATCGCTGCGTCACCAAAATATTGGGTACCAAGACCCCATACGAAATGTGGACAGTCAATCGTCCACATCTTGGCTACCTGCAAAAATTCGGAGCTAAGACATACATCCTAGACAAGAACTCTCAGAGAGAAAAATTTTCACCGAAAGGGATCGAAGGAATTCTCGTTGGTTATGCAGAAAATGCAAAGGTGTACCGAATTTAAGTACCATCTGACAAAAAAATCCACATCTCACGCGATGTGAAATTCTTCGCTGATTCAAAAAATGAGCGTGAGTATCGCGACATCGAATGCAAAGATGCCGCGGATCCCAATTTTGTTTCACATAAACAAGAACCGAACATTGTACCTACAACTAAGTTCGACGATGAACAGGAATCACATAGGGACGCCTCTATTCCGAGAGGTCAAATCAAGCCGACGTTCAAAAGGGGACCCGGCAGACCAAGTATGGTGTTGACAGGCAAACCTGGTCGGCCTGCAAAACACTACAACATCGTCCGTGAACATTCCGACCCACAAGAAAACAAAGATAGTGACGAAGAAGAATTTCACGGTTGGCATGCAGCAGAGCTGGCCATGTCTGCAAGCGATATTTCTTATCACCAAGCAATTACCGGTCCCGATTCAGATGAGTGGCAAAACGCGATCTCCAGCGAGATGAGAAGCCTGATCCTAAACGATACCTTCGATATCATCTTCAAACCTACAGACAAACAAGTTATAAAATGTCGTACTGTATTGAGCAATAAGTACGATGCCAATGGTAACTTAAGTCGAAGAAAAGCACGCGTTGTTGCAAAGGGATATTCGCAACGTCACGGAATCAACTTCTTTGACACGTTTGCACCCGTTGCTCGTTTGGCATCCCTGCGTTTACTCACTGCATTGGCGTCAAAATACGACATGAAAATTTCGCAACTGGATGTTGAAACGGCCTACCTTAATGGGGATGTCGATACCGATATCTACATGGAGATACCCGATAAATTATCGGATATGTTGAAGAGGATGACCAAACAAGAGGGGGACTCCGATATTTCAAGTAAAGCATCTGCATTGCTAAAGAAATTGAAGAATCCGAATCCAGTGTGACGTCTTCGGAAAGCTCTGTACGGACTGCGTCAAGCAGGTCGTCAGTGGCATGCAAAACTGGATAAAACACTTCGTAGCATCGGGCTCACTCCTACTGTTTCAGACCCATGTGTCTACACTGACAGAAATAGTCGAAATTACGTTCTAATTTACGTAGATGACATCTTGATTTTCTTTAGTGATCATAAACGGGAAATTGAGATCAAATCAAAACTTGCGAAATCATTCAAAGTCAAAGATTTAGGACAAGCAAGATACTGTCTGGGCATCGAGATACGTCAAAGACAGAATGAAATTTCTCTTTCACAAAAGGGGTACATTGAAGAAGTGCTAAGACGTTTCAACATGCACGAATGTAAGCCAGTTGGGACACCTCTAACCTTCGGCACAAAATTGACGAAAAATCCAGACATCTCTGACAGCGATACCAAGATATTACCCTATCGCGAATTGATCGGTGCATTGATGTATGCCGCAACGGGAACCCGACCAGACATCATGCACGCAGTTAGCACATTAAGTCAGTTTAACACTTGCTACCAAAACGAACACTGGATCGCTGCGAAACGAGTGCTCCGCTATCTCCGTGGGACTACTGATTATGAATTAACATTTTCTAAGACTAACTCTTTGGTACAAAGATACACCGACGCTGATTGGGGAAATTGCTCTCTCGACAGACGATCCTATACTGGCTACGCTTTTATATTATGCGGCGCTGCCGTGACTTGGGAGTCACGTAAACAGAGAACGGTGGCGCTGTCATCTACCGAGGCGGAATATATGTCCATCTCCGAGGCAACAAAAGAAACTATATATCTAACAAATTTCCTCTCGGAGCTAGGATGCAAGGATCTTGCAGACATTACCGTCTTTAATGATAATCGTGGAGCCAACTTTTTGGCAGAAAATCCAGTGCACCACAGCCGGTCGAAGCATATCGACCTGAGACATCACTTCATTCGTCAAGTGCTGAAGGAAAATAAGATGAAGCTCATGTACCTACCCACGGAAAAAATGATTACTGATATCCTTACAAAATCTCTTCCAGGTGCCAAGCATATGAAATGTACGACTGGTCTAGGTCTAAAATTGGTTCAGCAATCCGCGGCACGATTTGAGAGGGGGTGATAGAAATATAGACAAATCGTACTAACTCAAAGGATCAAGTATACGTCGTCATTATATAATTTTCCACAGCAAGCGCTGCTACAATAATTTTTAGTTGTTGTTGTTTTTGTGAAATGTCAAATTGATTGATTTTTGTATTTTTATAAATAAAGTTCAGTTCATCATAACTTTGATTAGTTATTCGTCACCCACCAGCCCAGGATTTTCATCAGTATCAAAGACATCAAAAGTTGTACTTCCAGATTGCTATAAACTTTTCCGTATTTTTCTGTCTATATGAATATTCTTTTGGTATTTTCCCACGAAAGATTTTTCATTACCCTGTAATTGGACTTTTGTGTGTTGGGTATATTATTAAATAATAATAATGATAATAATAATAATAATAATAATAATAATAATAATAATAATGTAACGACGGTTCAATAGCGAAGAATACTTATATAACATAAAATGGAAATGGCGAGGGGTAGTGTGCTGGCCACAACAGATTTTTAATACATTTTTCTAATTAAAAAAAACTATATCTAATAGATCACAAAATTCATAGGTTACCATTTAAAAAAAATATAATTTTGGTTCACCGTTTGAGAACCACTGATAGAATATTCAGATTGTTATTACAGATTAATTAGTCTCTTATTCTTGATCATTTTTTAAATATAACATTTTATTCTAAAATCATTAGTTCGCCCAAAAGAAGCACTTGTTTTAAAGGAAACTGCCTATATATCTAGATATTATACATACATCAATTATATGATGATATTTTTCTTTTACCTGGTAAATAAGTTTACTGGCACTTTATCAAGATTTGGAAAAACCGGGCCTAAATGAAAAATAATAATTCACATCTTTTATTGTGTTTTTTACGGAATCTAAAGTTCTGCTAATTTGTGCTATATGGACAATGTTATTCAAGTGCTGTGTTGTAGTTGTTTCTCAAAATTAGGTCGCATGTTTTAACTAGGTGATATGATCAAATAATGTTAAAGTTTATGCGCAATTTACTATTTATTAATTAATTTATTAATGAGCGATATAAGATTTTTTTCGACTAGCGGTTCTCAAATTACGGGGTGCAACTTTCTTATTTTAAATGGCAAGCTATTTCACAACGTTCTTCCGTCAATATTCTTAAGAACAAATTCAGTATTATTTTTTAATTCTAGTGAATTTTTATGAACGGTTTAATAAATTTTATCATTTAAATTTCCCCATAGTAAAAAATGAAAGGGACATAAATCGGGAGATCTGGCAGGCCACGGGACAGGACCGTTAATACCTATTCATTTCTCAGAAAACATTTCGTTGGAATATTCTGTAATCTGATGAGAATTGTGTGAAGGTGCTTGTTGAAAGTGAACTTCTTTTAGAAGGCCCATCTAAAATATCTTCTAGAATATTTCGTAAAAATTCTAAATAACGATGTCCCGTTAATGTGCCTTCATATATGTCAAAAATTATTTTGTCATTTAAAATGCCACACCAAAACAAATATTAACAATGAATTTTCTTTGAAAATATGGGGTTTTTAATACTCTAATAGTGATTATTCTTTACATTCTTTACATTACCACGAGAGTGGTAAAGTTGAGATTAGTGAATTAAAAAAAAAATATATTAATAAAATGCGGACCCCTAGATGTTAAAACATATATCGTAAACCGGGTTTGTCCATCACAATTCGTTTCAAAGTTATTAAGGGTGGATCTTCTTAAGCGCGCCACTCTGTATAAGGTTTTATATATACATATTCTTTAAAAAATATATGTTCTGTGCATATACTTCACCACATTCAACAACAGCCCTTCTGATGGTTACCTCTTAGTTTGGCTTCGAAATATGCCAAAACATTTATTTCATTATTTGCACCATTATGGTGTTTTTGTTTATTTATACATGCAGAGGTATTGGAACGGAAACAAATTTCCAACCTCCGAAAGTAATTATGAGCCGGCACTTGTTGCTCAGGATACAACTCACTGTACGTGTTACAGCTACATTCATTTTTTTTTTTTTCTACATAAAATGTATTTTTCATACATATCTTTTTTCTCATTTTGAGAAAAATAATTTAATTTTGGTGTTATAATACAGAAGTACACTTGAAAAGTTTGACAAAAATAATATTAACAATCGTTTTATTGATTTGTTTTCTTCCATAGCACTTTTTGTGTAGTCATATTTAAATAAAAATGATCCATATTTAATTTAGAATTTTTCTCAAATATTTTATACTACTAGGGTATTTCAAATTAATATCGTTGAATACAGAAAATATACTGAATCGAATAAGCAAATAAAAAAATAGGTTGCTATTTTAAATAAACACACACACGGACAACATTGTAAAGGAACTTAAAACGAGTTTATTTACTGTGTATATGATTTTTAACATGAATCCTATGCCTCTCTTAGCGAGAAATAAATATTATAATATTAGATTTTTATTTATTCGTGGACGGGATTAAATTAAATTAAAAATCTTAATAAGATGAAATTCCAATTTGAACGCAAACTCCGAGCATACTCATTTATTACTAAGAGGCGTTGCTCTAACCACTAAACCACCGAAGCCGACATTTCGGTGAATAAGCAGTTTTTATGGACCCTAGAAACTGATTTTAATATTTTTGCCATGATTTTAATGTGCCTGTGTATGTGTGGATGTAGTCTGCACGATTTTTCTTATACTCTAGGTGTAAAACGTACGACACTTAGCTAGTATTTATCGTTTCACCAATGAGAGGAAAATCTAATTAATTAGACATTGAATAATTAGAAGAACAGTCCATACATATATTATTGATTTAATTTTAGTGAAAATAAAAAGTGTAATAAAAAAATTAATGAGTGAGTTTCAACAAAGGTTGAACAAGTCAATCACTCAAAGCTTGGAAATATATGGATTTTATAAATAAATCGAAAAGGTAATAATGTCGCTCTGCATGTGTTTTTATTCTCTTTTATCATCCCTATTACCTCATAATAACCAAATGCCTTACCTGCATAGTAGCGTGGCTTTAAACGTATATCATTAAATACTTACACGCACACCTGAATCCGTAAAGTAACATGATGATCATATACAGCCCAAATACGAATTCGAAATTAATTTCTATTCACAAATAATTTAAGAAAAAGAAGCAGATTTGCATATATATATATATATATATATATATATATATATATATATATATATATATATACCAGGTGTAACACGAAAACCGGGCCATAGGCGTTTAACAAGAGAAAACAGTTTTTCCTTGCCCAAAAGTGATTTATTAATTTTAAATAAAAATGCTTCAAATAAATGTATAGAATAAAATTTTGCATCTAAACCTATAATTATATTTTCTTTCGCATGTTCGGTAATAGAGAAAATTGAATTTAAAATTATGTAAAACTTACTTCTTTATAGTGTTGGCCATGGTATTAAAATAAAATTTCAAACAAATATTATGACATTTTACCTGTCAGAAACTATCTGCCCGTTCTGTGAATAATTCTCCATTTTCAGTAATGATAACTCAAACAGAGCGTTTCTGATAGGTAAAATTACAAATGAATAGGTATAATGACATTTTACCTGTCAGAAAGATATCTGTCAGATTATGATATATTTTACCTGTCAGAAACGTATCTGTCAGATAAAATATTTAAATGGCTGAATTCAGAAAAAAATACTTTGTCGAATGAGCCTAAAAAATGTATAATAACCCATTTAAAAAAATATGACTTTGGTTTGTAACTTAAGACCCACTTGTTTAATTTTTTTTTTTTCTTCAATAAGAGAATGTTCTCCTTGATCTACTGCAACTTTTATTTGAATAATTTTTTTCTATTCCTAATAATTAAGAAAATAATTGGGGTGTCCCATTTCCATGAAACATCCTGTATATATACAGGATTTCTCTTAAATAGGGGGACATGGCTTAACCACAGATTCCTGAGGCTAAAATAAGACGATTTAACTAATCTTGCTTTTACCGGAAACTACCATTTAGCCAGTATTCTGCTTCAAAGTTTTTCGAAAACAAATTAATTTTGCTTATAATAACAAAACGCCTTATTCAATTTGCATGAATTTTGGCATGGTAGTTCATATGGTTGTAAGTCATCTTTTAAGATGATACTTGCTATTATTAGTGAACCACTAGTATATGAAACTTAGGTGTCCCAATATTGATTAGACCGCAACTTTTTGATGGCCACGCCCATAAAGTAAAATTATTTTTTTTCAGAAAAATATATTCAATAGTAAACTTTTCTCTCTCTGTTTAATTTGTGATATCTGTTACGGTTCAGACAGAAAAAAATAAAACCTGAGTGACTCCATCATGAATTTTTTTAAAATAAATTTAATCTAGCAGTCTGTCCAAATGCCAAACATCAAATTTTGAATGACAGTAACGACTTGTCAATCTTCTCAACTTGTTTAGGAGTAAGCTAACATATTTATTCGTCTTATTTATAATAATGGTAGTAAAATACTATTAGGCCGAACAAACGGATGTTACTAGTTTTCTTAATATTGCGAAGGAATTTTTTTGACAACCCATAAACAATTGTTAATGTCATCAGAAATTACTTGTTTGACATTTGTGTAGACTGCTAGATTAAATTTATTTTTAAAAAATTCACGATGCAGTCATTCAGGTTTTATTTTTTTGTCAGAGCCGTAACAGATATCACAAATTAAACAGAGAGAGAAAAGTTTACTATTGAATGTTTGTTTCTGAAAAAAAATAATTTTACGTTATCGGCGTGGCCATTAAAAAGTTTTGGTCTAATCAATAATAATAATAATAATAATTTATTAACCACAAGAGCTATACAACAGCAAATGGTATGTCACAAATAAAGAAATTATATACTTATACAATCAATGTTGGGACACCTAAGTTTCATATACTAGTGGTTCACTAAAAATAAGTATCATCTTAAAAGATTACTTATAATCATATGAACTATCATACCAAATTTCATCCAAATCGAATAAAGCGTTCTGTTATTATAAGCAAAATTAATTTTATTTTTTTTCGAAGAACTTTGAAGCAGAATACTGGCTAAATGGTGCACTTTCCGGTAGAAGCAAGTTTGGTTAAATCGTCTTATTTTAGCCTCAGGAATCTGTGGTTAAGCCATACCCCCCTATTTAAGAGACACTTGTATGTCTCGCGCCCCAGACGAAACTGACACTTGCCGACGACAATAGGTTGCCAACAAATAGAAGAAAATAATTTGCGGCTGCTTGCATAACGGAGTTACAAGACTTTTTAATCCACCAATCCCGGAAGGATATCTTGATGTGTGATGATGTTATTACAAAATAAAACTGGTTGTTGGTTTCAAAAATACTAGTAGTGAGTTACTAAATTTGTTTGACTTACTGTAATTTTGACACTTTAGAGTTGACTATTAACTGTCAACAAATTTAGGTTAGCGAAGGTGTCATCCGAGATCATCATTTATATCGTACAGTGCAACGTGTTGTAGCATCTGTGTAAAATGTGTTAAACGAAAATATTATTGTCATTTGGCATAACTTGACCGGTCTCATGCGTTCTTGCGATGTCTCTCAATATCACTTTATGATCCACAAGATTTCTATCCGGAAAACGTTCTGAATAGACTCGTGCTGCCTCTCTGGCGTTACGTCCATATTCTCCAAAAATTATAATCATTTCTAAGTAATCAGCAGCTGAATACATGGTAAGAATTTGCCTTTTTTATTCACCTTATCAAATTTAATTTGACACTGACATTTTTCGAAAACTACAGTCGCCCACACATTTCAAAGAAGATTTGATTTGTATAAATCCATTGTAACGTAAAATTACGGCAAACACACGTTAAAGTGTAGGTCTCTGTTTGGTCAATTTTAAGACGTCTTTTCTCTAATATCTTTTAAGCTAGATTTTTTTTTCTTGTACATTACACATCCGAGTGCAGTCTCGTGTTTCCTCCGATAGTGTTTTATAATAGTTTTACGTACGTCCAATCCGTCTGGGTGCAGTTTAAACCCAAATTGCTACTGCTAACAGGCTTCCGGATACTCAAACAACTTATCTTTATGCAAAAAAAATAAACAAAAGCCGATCGAGCTGTCAAATTTGTAATACTTCTGTAAGGTACCCCTCGACGATACCTCTCATTCCATACCAAACGCGTCATGGTTCTGACAACTTTAAGCAAAAAACAAAAGCCGATCGAGTTGTCAAATTTTTGACATATCTGCATAGCAGCTCTTGACGATACGTCTCATTTTGTACCAAACACGACATGGTTCTGACAACTTTAGGCAAAAATCAAAGCCGATCGAGCTATTAAATTCTTGACATTGGAATATTTGTTTATTACTTAGTTACTTATGGGATGTTTGGCAACACATTCGAAATGCACATAAATGTCGGACATGAACCTTCAAAAATTATGATTTTTTAATATAATGTCTTAGGGCTTTTTAACCACTGTAGAATAACCGCCCATTGCCATAATTTATATTTATTAATTTAACTTCTTTCAAATTGTCATATTCATAGTAAAAAAAAATATTTTTTCTTACAGCTATAATTTTGTACTCATTTTGTACTATTTATTTCTGTATTGTCCTAATTTTGTGCTCATCTCCTACAATTGTAATAACCAAAATAAAAAGTATACGCCAACTTCACGCTTGCGTAATCGTAACGAAATTATTAATTTTTTACAACTATAATTTTGTGCTCATTTTGTGCTATTTATTGCTATAGAGATCTAATTTTGTGCTCATCTCTTTCAACTGGTATAAATAAAAAGTATACGCCAACTTTACGCTTGCGTATCCATGATGAAAATTTAAATTTTTCTCATATTCATAATTTTGTGCTCATTTTGTGCTATTTATTACTGTAAAGTTCTAATTTTGTGCTCATCTCCTTCAATTGTTGTAAACAAAATAACAAGTATACGCCAACTTCACGCTTGCGTATTCATGATGAAAATTTAAATTTTTATTATAGCCATAATTTTGTGCTCATTTTGTGCTATTTATTGCTGTATTGTCCTAATTTTGTGCTCATCTCCTTAAATTGTAATAAGTAAAATAAAAAGTATACGCCTTCACGCGTGCGTATTCGTAACGAAAATATTAATTTTTTTTTACAGCTATAATTTTGTGCTTTTTTGCTATTTATTGCTGTAAAGTTCTAATATTGTACTCATCCCTTTAATTGTTATAAACAAAATAAAAAGTATACGCCAACTTCACGCTTGCGTATTCATGATGAAAATTTAAATTTTTTATAGCTATAATTTTGTGCTCATTTTGTGCTGTTTATTGCTGTGAAGTTCTAATTTTGTGCTCAACTCCTTCAATTATTATAAACAAAATAGTTAAACTGAATACGCCGACTTCACATTCGCGTACCTATTAATAGTGAAAAATTTAAAATTATTTATAGCTGTAATTTGTGCTATTTGTTATATTTTCCTAATTTTTTGTTCATTTTCTGTAATTGTTATAAACAGAATAAAAAACCTTCGTATTTGCGTATTTATACTGCAAAATATAAAAATTTGAGAGCTAAAAATATTTGCACATTTTGCAATTTACTGTTATGTGGTTCTAATTTTGTGTTCTTCTCTTTTAATCGTTATAAACAATGAGTAAAATGAGTACGCTAACTTTAAGTTTGCGTTTACCTAGTAGAAAATATACTTATAATTATTTAGAACTATTATTTTTAGCCTAATTTAATTATTTAGCCTAATTAAACAAAATAACAAGTATACGCCAACTTCACGCTTGCGTATTCATGATGAAAATTTAAATTTTTATTATAGCCATAATTTTGTGCTCATTTTGTGCTATTTATTGCTGTATTGTCCTAATTTTGTGCTCATCTCCTTAAATTGTAATAAGTAAAATAAAAAGTATACGCCTTCACGCGTGCGTATTCGTAACGAAAATATTAATTTTTTTTTACAGCTATAATTTTGTGCTTTTTTGCTATTTATTGCTGTAAAGTTCTAATATTGTACTCATCCCTTTAATTGTTATAAACAAAATAAAAAGTATACGCCAACTTCACGCTTGCGTATTCATGATGAAAATTTAAATTTTTATAGCTATAATTTTGTGCTCATTTTGTGCTGTTTATTGCTGTGAAGTTCTAATTTTGTGCTCAACTCCTTCAATTATTATAAACAAAATAGTTAAACTGAATACGCCGACTTCACATTCGCGTACCTATTAATAGTGAAAAATTTAAAATTATTTATAGCTGTAATTTGTGCTATTTGTTATATTTTCCTAATTTTTTGTTCATTTTCTGTAATTGTTATAAACAGAATAAAAAACCTTCGTATTTGCGTATTTATACTGCAAAATATAAAAATTTGAGAGCTAAAAATATTTGCACATTTTGCAATTTACTGTTATGTGGTTCTAATTTTGTGTTCTTCTCTTTTAATCGTTATAAACAATGAGTAAAATGAGTACGCTAACTTTAAGTTTGCGTTTACCTAGTAGAAAATATACTTATAATTATTTAGAACTATTATTTTTAGCCTAATTTAATTATTTAGAACTATTATTTTTAGCCTAATTTAATTTTTGCAATTGGATTGCTCTAAATTTTTGCTTATGATTAAACAAAACAATACGAATTTTCATAATCTTACAAAATTAAAATTTATTTTAGTTAAAATTTTTTTTGCTTTTCATTTATTATGTTTTGGTTATGCTATAACTGACAATCTTAATTTAGTTATCTGTTTGCTATAAACATAAAATGTTGACATTAGGCAACTGTTTATAGTTGCTGTATGTATACATGTTTATAACTACTATGAAGAGTTTTTTTTTTACCTTCCGTCACCTTTATGTTTTTTTAGTTTTTAATGAATAAGCACGTTTTAGGGTCCCTACAATACGATTTTACTAGTTTTACGATGATGTCTGTATTGTGTGTGTGTGTGTGTGTGTGTGTGTGTGTGTGTGTGTATGCTGGCCCTTACATTTATCTTTTGCATTACTTAACTGTAACTGCGTTACTTCTTGTATTACTTTATCATAAATAGGATTTTAAAATAAACCGATCTTCGCGGCAATTAAGATACTCATAACAATTTTAGGTATCTTAAATAGTACGTAATAATATTTCGAATTTCAATTTTATTGTAGTTCACATTGTACGAGTATGTTAAGTTTCAAAATAAAACCTATTTGAAAGTTGTTTCAGAGAAAAATTGTATCCTTATAATTATTTAAGGTCGAAGTTATTTATTCAACAGGTTTTTGTAATAAGCTCTTGAAGAAACGCGATTATCTTATGAATTATTTAGGTTGTAATTTCTGATTTTGGGAAGCAGAGGCGCTTCATATTGTATAAAGGACGGAGACGACAGCAGAAAATGGACACAGCCTGAGGCCTAATGTAAAATTAAATTGGAAAAGTTGCCGCACATAATACGAATATATGCTGCAGGTTATGTGCACAGATGTTATTATAATTATTACTCTATTCCTTGTTTCATACTGCCTTGGAGTTCATGATTTATACAGGTATCTCTGAAAAACGGGAACATGGCTTAACCACAGATTTCTGGGCTCAAAATAAAACGATTTAACTAAACTTAACCTTATCCGAAAGTGCACCGTTTAGCAAGTATTCTGCTTCAAAGTTCTTTTAAAAAAAAATGTTTATAATAACGGAACGCTTGTTCAACCTGAATGAAATTTGACATGAAAATCCATATGGATATAGTTCATCTTTTAAGATGATATTTGTTATTATTAGTGAACCACTAATGTATGAAACTTGGATGTCACGACCATGATTAGTCCATAACTTTTTAATGACAAAGAAAAATTATTTACACTATGTTACAAAAAATGACACAAGAAAACCAATGTAAACATAAAAATAATAAAACAAATTAGAAAAAATAACAATAAATATTACAACGCCACAGATTGTTACAAACTTTTCTGGACATAATTAGTCGCTATCACATCACCGACATTGTCGTTGCAGTTACTATTGCATTCAGGATAAGTAATGTTGGAGAAGGGGTGGAAGGACCAACCGTTGAATGGTTCAAAGGTGAAAACAAAAGGCATAAATGGCCCACGTGTATTGTAAAATTATTTATTACGGAAGTATCGGGCTTAAGGCAAGCCCATCTTCAGCTATTAATACATAAAAGATTAACAAGAGCGGATTAAAATAAATTGTATAAATTCTTACCAATTGTTGACTATACAGTAATTATTAAAATTTATTACAAATTTTTTAAAGTTGTATTAGACACGATGATCTATATGAACTTCGTCGATAACACTTTTAAAAACAGCATTTCAACAAACTTCCGAATCAATTCGGAGTTGGTGAAATACTGAAGAGGAAAATGTCGGCTCCGATGGCTCAATGGTTAAAGCAACGCCTCTTAGTCATGAGTGTGCTCGGGGTTCTGGGTTCGAATCCCACTAAGGCATGGATGTTTGTGTATGTGAACCTACTCAGTAATTGGGATTTAATCCTGTTGAGAGGTTTTTTTTTAAAAAAAGAAAAAAAGCAGGAAGCATAATTCAACCAATGAAGTTGTATGTATGAAACTAGGGATTTTTGAGTTTTTGTATGAAGTTGTTTATATGTTTTAAGTTATTTTTAAAAACTGTTTGGATATTGACACATTTGTTTTTATTTATATTTACATGAAGTGTCTCTTTAAGTAGACTAGGATATTTAGGTATTATTAACTTATCTATAATTTGGACGTCATCAAATTTCAAATTGTGGCCTGTATTAACTGTGTGGTGAGTAAGTGCACTATAACGTGAATCCAGCAAATTGCTATGATATTTATGTTGATACATTCTTTTTTAAGGGGTTGGGATCTCTCCCCGATGTAAATGTAATTACATCTTTCGCTTCCGACCTGGTAAATGACAACTGTGGATTTATAATTGTCTTTTAACTTGGAGAAAAGTTGACGTGTAGTTTTGAGGTTAGAGTTGGCAAATTTTATGTTATTATTACCTAATATATTTTTAATGCCGTCGTTAATATTATAATTGTAAGGGATGGAAAAATAAATGAGTTTATTATCGCTATTGTTGTTTGGATGCAGTTGATTTTCGCTATTATTGTTATATTGTTATATTTCTGTGAATAAATTTGGTTGGATAACCGTTAGATGTTAAAGTCCGTTTTGTGTAATCAAGGTTTTGTTGATGATATCGCGTGTCAGAAAGTCGAACAGCTCGATCGACTAAGGCATTGATTACACTTATCATATATTTAATATTTATGTATGAAGCAAAATTTAGATATCTCCCTAACGCTGTGGGTTTAATAAACCAGTTAGTGATTACTTTATCATTGTTTCTAATGTGCTTGACGTCTATGTAATTAATACAGTTGTTATTTTCAAGTTTTATTGCAAATTTAAGACGTTGATGGTAAATATTATAGCTGTGCAATATAATATCAATTTTGTTTTTAGGAGCAACGAGTAAACAATCATCTACGTAACGTTTATAATATTTAATACACAAATCAGGTGAAGGTACGATTTGCTGTTCGAGTTTCTGCAACACGAGTTCAGCAACAAAACCACTGATACTACTAATGGGGCTACCATTAATCTGTTTAAATATTTTGCCTTCAAAGGTGAAAACGGAAGACTCAAAACATAACTTAACACTTTTAAGGAATTCTTCCAAAGTCAAATCAGTGTGTGTTTCTAATTTAGTCTCTCTCTCAGTGATGCATTCATAAACAAGATCTTGTGGTATGCTTGGGAATAGTGATGAAACGTCTAACGAGAACATGGCGTGATCTTTAGGAACAGTTTTTCCGGAGATGTCATTTACCAGTTCGAATGAGTTCGGTAATGTGTAATCGAATGTTTTTGTAAATTGGCTAATGACAATTCCTAAATACATTGCAAGTTTGTATGTTGGGGTGTTAATAGTTGAAGTGAACTTCTTTGTGAATTTTAGGAAGCATGTACAACCTACCGAGATGTGGATGTTTTCGAATTAAATTTGGATAATTTACCTTTTTTAAAAAAGTAGTGCATTTACGATCTAATATATTAAGAGGGTTTTTAGTTAGTCTGATGTAAGATGTAGGATCGTGTAATATATCCTGTGCTTTAGAAAGATAATCACATTTGTTCATGATAACAGTCTTAGCATCTTTATCAGCTTTAACAACGATAACGTGTTATTTGTTCTCTGTTAAAAACTTTTTGGTTCTTTTAATAGCGTTAATAATTTCTAATTCTGGGTATGTCGGTTTATTAAGTTTTATTCTATTGATTTGACTTCCTAAATATTTTGAAATTTTATCTTTATGTTCATTTTTATTCTGTATATTACTATTAACAATGCTAAGGCTGGTATTGGTGTAAGTTTCGAAAATTATTTTTTTAACCTTCATAATACCAAGGTCAATAAGTTACATTAGATACCAAGCGGGGTACAAATGTACCCCCACACGTTTTTATATGTCACAGGCTTTAAATATTTTCTTTTTAACTAAAGAAGACAAAAAATATACAAAAAAACATTATTTTCAACAATAAGTTTATTCATTGCATTTGTTACAAATGATTTTAATGCTAGAATGTTCGGCACATACAGATTTTGCACAAAGACTACAAAGTTTCCTAGATTTTTTGTCCATATTTCTTGGACATAATAATATGTAGCATCTACCGGTTTTTCACCTCCCTCTACCCTTGGTAAGGGAGGTATAGGGATCGTGCTAAAAATCGCATATCGAAATTTTAGTAAATGACCACGTTTCAAGGTACCTAGAATCCAATTTTAACATTTTTACGATGATGTCTGTGTGTGTGTGTGTGTGTGTGTATGTGTGTGAAAATTCTGCAACCTAGTATTTCTACCCTATTCTAAAATTAAAAGAAACCATTAGATTTTGGTGTAAATCGGATAAACGGAAATGGCACTTTACTTGAAGCAAAAGGTCGTTAACTTCATCATTTTCGGTCATTACGTCGATATTTTCTATGTCACTTGCAGAATTTTCTAAAGCCAAATCATTGTCAAAATGGTCGTCAAAATCATCTGTCTCTAATATACGAAGTAATTCGTCATCCGTAAGTTTCATTTCATTAAGAAATATTGGTTTATCACTCATTTTTGTGTACTTCACGATACACACACACTATGAAACACTGGACAACACCATAACCTAACAGTTGCCATCAGGGAATGTTGCCATTAACATAAACATACTATGTGACACATCACAACAGACCGATTTCTTGCGGATGTAGCTACCTGGGGTTATTGTGTACCCCGGTTGGTATTTAACGTCACCGTAATAAAACGCATCGTTTGACTACCAAGCGGGGTACACTTACACCCCAGACAACAAAACTACCAATAATTCAGAATTTATAAAAAGAAATAAAATATTTTTTTATGGGAAGAACTATTGTATTGTAAATAATAGATAGATGGCAGGAGATATAAAGAGAAATAATATTTTTAAAGTTATAACAACAAATATATGTCTGGGGTACATTTGTACCCCGCTTGGTGTTATGAAGGTTAATATCTGAACTAGTGAAATAATTGTAAGAAAAATTTTGTCCTAAGGAAAGAATACATAGAATATCTTTATTAATTGTTAAGTTTGATAAACTAATAATCCATTTTTCGTAATATAATAGTAAAAAATTCAAAATGCTGTTTTTACTGGCTTTTTGTTTGAAAGAATTTAATTTTTTATTGATTTTAGCACTGTGTTTAACCTTTAACCTTGAAATAAACATATTGCAATTAGTAATGAGAGTATTGTAAACCTCAGAGGGTAGTAAGTCGATCATGCTTTCTAAAATATTGTAACAGGCATTTATTAATATATCTTAAATTAGCATAAGCTGCCTCAATTTCCAATGTTAATATTTTGTGTTTGTACGCTTCATTAATTGTGTTATGCTTTCTGTTTAATTTACAAGTAAAATATTATAAATTAGATTTAATGCTATTGTCTATAAATTTTGAAATTAAATTATAATATTTATACTGTAAAAGGAAGAAAATTCAATTCTCCGTACGTGTTTGCTTAAGTAAGTTTTTGAAGTTATTAATCGTTGGAACAGAAATTACCAAAATGTTCCCTGATTTTCCTGTGTAATCTTGCTTCCGCCATCTTGGGGTGGTGAGATGTTGAAAATGTCCGGAGTATTTCGCCAACTCCGAATTGATTGAAGAAAGGGTGGAAGGACCAACCGTTGAATGTTTTAAAGGTGAAAACAAAAGGCATAAATGGTCCACGTGTATTGTAAAATTATTTATTACGGACGATTCGGGCTTAGGGCAAGCCAATCTTCAGCTATATATATATATATATATATATATATATATATATATATATATATATATATATATATATATATATATATATACAACATAAGGTTTTTCTTTGGGGCCTTAGTTACGGATTCTACAAGACCGATTTTGATGATTCTTTTTTTAAATGAAAGCTGTTAGCATGTAGATGTGCAGAAAAATCCAAAATGTTACAGTTTTAATTCCGTCTATTTTTTATAAGGCCTTAAATATTTTTTATTAAGTACCGCTATCAAGCGATAGATGGCAGCACTGGACAACAAGAAAATAAAGAGAATGATGTGAAATATAATTTGTAAAAATTGCTACAAGAATAATATTTTGTGTTTTTTAGGGCTGGTTTATTAATGAAAGGTTAAATAATTTAACAGGTAAATAACTTGAAACGTGCAAAGCTTTTATCATTCAAAAGTCAAAAGTTAACCTTAAATGACAGATAAATATGTCAACATGGCATGGCAACTTATAGTGAAACCATAATAACGAATTTTTACCCTCAAAAATTAGTAAATATAATAAGTAGTTAATTCATTAATTCAAATAGGTAAATAATTTGATAATATTGAGCAAAATTAATAAAGATATATATTTTGTATTATAACATAATAATTTTTTTAACCTAAGGTTTACAAATTTATTGAATTATAATATCCCTTATCTAAAATACAGCATTATTACCTATTTAAAAATGGACAAGAGACAGGTGTACATTTACAGGTTTTTAAATAACTAAATCATTAAATACAAAAGAGTATCTATATTATAATCAACCAGTTGGATGCCCCTATTTTCCCGCTCTTAACGCTACCCCTTAATGCTACCTTTTACAATATGTTTTTACACTTTTGAAACATCATTTCACATTAACAAAATATGAATTCACATTAACGAAAACTGATTTCACATAAATGAAAAGTGAATTCCCAATTTCCAGTAACGAAATATGATTTCGCCTTAACAAAATTCACACCAATGAAAACTGATTTCAATTAAACGAAAACTGATTTCAAACTCTCGGGTTATTTATTCTCTCTTCTAGCGTAGCTAACATTGTTGTAATCAACTTTTATCATTGTTGTAATCAAATATAATCATTGTGTTAATCAAGATCTCTCTCTCTCTCAAGTTTCTTAAAAATACTATTCGTTATTTATAAGTTCGAAAAAATATTTTAATATATTTTAGAGACAATGCATTTGCTTTATTTGTTTGCGTCTCCAAATGTGGCTACTGCTCCTTCTTCTTTGGCGGTGCCTATTTATGGTTCCTGTTTCTGTGTAAAATCTGTTTTCATTTAGTTGAAACTATTTTTTAAAATTGTAAATTCTGTGTTCATTATTGCAAAATTGGTATTCAGGAGTGATAAATTAGATTTCGTTTCTGTGAATTCAGGTTTCCTTTATGTGAAATCAAGTTTCGTTAATGTAAAATTATACTGTAGAAGGTATACATATGCAATTATTATGCATATTGTTTTAAACCGAATAAAGATATTAATTTGAAAAATAGAAACACGTTGATTCCTCATAGATTACAATATTGCATAAAGTTTTTGTGTACAATAAATTATTACTATAATAATTGAACTTGAAATCATAAATGAAACACATTGATTACGACAATAACAATATTTGTTGGTGAAAATAAATTATATACATTTTAATGCGGAATTAAATGAAGTAAGAATGATTGCAACATTGATTCATAATTATAATTTATAACAATAAAATGTAACATTGAAAGAGGTTGAATATGCTGAAATTCTGTATTAGATGTTTTACCTTTCTCTTCTTTTATCTTTATAACAGCAAAAAAAAAAAAAAAAAAAATCAGATGAAATGTCGAATTTACCACTAGCATCAAATCTTCAAATCATAAACTGGTCAATTAAATGAATACCTACTGTTGTTGCTATAGAATTTTTATTATTTATTATTATTTTTCTATATAAATTGCATATTTTTAATAGGTATATTTATCTGTTAGAAAATTTAACATTGCTGCAGTTTTTTGTAAAATTTGTACAATAATATTCAAAGTTCCTCATCAAATAATTACCTAACATTAAAATCCATCCTGGTCCTTTGTTACAAGACCTGTAGTTTTTATCTGTCAAAACAGTTTCAGTTCACAATTTACAGTTTTTAATTATAAACCTCTAATGAAACATTTAATTAACCTAACTAGCAGTTACCATTATTTCACTTATAAATTTGCATTAACAAACCGACCCTAAACAATTTACTTATTATTACCAGTGAGTGCCACTGATGTGTTAAATAATCTCCCTATTCCTATTTGCCCAACAATAACAAAGCAGCGGTAGTTAAAAAAGTGTAGAAGAGTACCAAACATTGAATATAAGTACAGAAAATTTATAATTTAATGACGTTACCCCATATTGTTTATTGCAAATATTTGCAACGGGTACAGCTAGTAAAATGTATAAATTCTTACCAATCGTTAACTATACAGTAATTATTACAAATTTTTGAAAGTAGTATTAGACACGATCTATATGAACTACGTCGATAATAATTTTAAATAATTTTAATAATTTCTGTTTATTCAACGATTGGTAAGAATTTATACATTTTATTGAATCCGCTTTTGTCAATCTTTTATGTATTAATAGTCCAGGCAACGAAGACCGAAAAGAGCCAAATAGCGGAAATAATTCATGTAGAAACCAATTTTGGCACAGTTATAGGAGAAGGTGTCCTTAACAAAATACTAAAAGTACTGATGGGGGGGGGAGTGGAGCTAAGGGGGGGAGGGGTCTCTAAAGGTCCCTTTTTTCAGTTTTTTGTTAATAACTCGAAAACTACTGCCTCTAGCGAAGAAATGTTTATGTATTAGATTAATCTACATAAAATTCTCTACAGAAAAGGTCCTATATACATTTTCGTTAGAATCAATACTTAAGAAGATATAGAGGGGGAAAAATGAAAAATTAAAAAAAAAATTATTGTTAAAAATAAAGTTTTAATAAAAAATGAACCATGCAGAGCCCATGTATTAATAACAAAAAAGATCCTATACACATTTTCGCTAGGATCAATACTTAACGAGATATAGAGGGGGGAAAATGGAAAATTAAAAAATATATATTATTAAAAATGAAATGTTAATTGTAAAAATGAAATATATAGTAAGGAAGGATTTATCTTGAAAATTAATTTTCTTCAAATTCTAAATTTTCATCATCATCATCGGTGCTGTCTTTGATGCGGGCTGCATTCGTACATGAGCCGAGGCACACCCCGCAGGCATCGGAGCAGGCAATCCCTGCTTTGCGGCAACCGCAGCGCACTCCACACCCAGTCGTGCATCGGCAAAAGATCGTGTTCAAAACGGAATCGGGTACTACAGGGTCTTCTTAGATTGCTTCATGTCACCAAATTTCTTGCCAATGAAACTTTGCATGGTTTTGGTTCCAATATTCAGGGCTTCGTGGCAGTTTACTTTGGAGTTTCCCAGGATGCCCGTTGACAGCGACATGAGCGAATTCAACTTTGGAAAAGGGGGATGGTCATTGAACCATTCGTGAATCTTAGATCGATCCCGTGAATCTCTCTTTTCCCGTGATATACGGAAATGTGCTGCTCTCCACTTGAAAAAGCCACTCCAGCGAACTCCTCCAATGACGTGCAGATTGCGGTGCTTCCCGGTTATCCACAAACCCACTTGGCGAGTACAGAATCAGTAATTCCTCTTCCTCGCGTTAGGCCACCTAAACTTTTCATGGAGGGCATAAGAGTTTGTTCTATGACCTTATGACCATATCCGACCAAAGTCCTGCCCAAGGTGTACCTGTGCGATTAATGGTGAAACTCCTTGTGTACGGCTGTGGATGGATATTTTGCAGTTTTATCATGTCGTGCACGTACAGATGAGCACATTTCGTATTCGATTTTGATTTCGATCTAATTTCGGATTGGGTCAACGTGTTTATTTGACTCTGTCATTTGGACTTGCGATTTAGATTGTCTTTTACATTTCATTAAGGTAAGTTGAACATTTTATTACTTACATGAAATAAGAGAAGTATGCAAAGCATTTATTTGAATGCAAATGTTAATCATTTATTATACTGTAAAATTAATAATAAAAAATTGATACTAGCACCAACGTAGTGGGTGAGGTCGTAACTGACTGACAAGAACGTTTAGACGATACATTAGTTTTAACATTGAGTAGCGGGTCCCGAATTGTCCCTGATAAGGACGAACGCCAATACGAAGGCCCCGGAAAATAACGGGACCAACAGCCAGTGGCGGGGAGCCCTGAACTCATTTCAGCCGTTCTCCCCTTCTGTCTATAGTCTATAGTCATCTCCAACGACGTACATTATTGTGGTACCCCCCCCCCCCCCCCCACACACAATTCTTCCATTACATATTACTTGTAGTAAAGTTATTAATACGTGGGCTCTGCATGGTTCATTTTTCATTAAAACTTGATTTTTAACAATAAAAATATTTTTTTTTCTAATTTTTCATTTTTCCCCCTCTATATCTCGTTAAGTATTGATCCTAGCAAAAATGTATATATGACCTTTTCTGTAGAGAATTTTATGTAGATTAATCTAATACATAAACATTTTTTCGCTAGGGGCAGTAGTTTTCGAGTTATTAACAAAAAACTGAAAAAAGGGACCTTTAGAGACCCCTCCCCCCCTTAGCTCCACTCCCGCCCATCAGTACTTTTAGTATTTTGTTAAGAACACTTTCCCCTATAACTGTGCCAAAATTGGCTTCTACATGAATTATTTCCGCTATTTTTCCTTCGTTGCCTGGACTATAATAGCTGAAGGTGGGCTTGCCCTAAGACAGAAACGTCCGTAATAAAGAATTTTACAATACATGTGGATCATTTATGCCTTTTGTTTTCACCTTTAGACAAGTAATGTTCTTAATTGCATGTTCCTTACATACATATTTTTTACATGAATAGCATGAAATCGTTGTTACCCGATTTTTCTGTCTCCACATTAGCTTAGGATTATTTAAATAAAAATTACATCTACGTTAGTATGAGTAACATATTTTTCTGTCTACCTATACGAAAAATAAAATTTTACGTACTTATTTTCGGACGAAAAATGACACTTTTCTGAACGTTATCACTTTTCGTCTGCAAACCTTTTTCGTCCGCAAACCTTTTTCGTACGCTAAGCCTACTACGATTTTATGATTATTGTAATTGTGTGTACTACCGGAATTGTAAATAACAAATATCAAACGAGCAAATAAATATTATTTTAATGATAAATTTAATTTAAATATGTGCGCAATTAATAATGATATTAACTATACTAAAAATTATTAATTTTGACATGACTAATTGTTAATCTAAGATGTCGCTGGATAGAGTTGTTTTTGAGGTTATTTTGTTGGTTTTGTTTATTTTCACCTGTCAAATAGTGTTGAAATGTCTGTGAGTGTAGTGTGTCTTCCTTCAAACGAAAACAGAGATAAGAATTAAAATTTTGTGAAAATGGCAGAAGATATATATTATCCTATCATTATTCATATAATAAATAATAAGATTTTACGAATTTAAAAAAAAACGTGTATTTATTTCTAGATCTATTACGTAAAGTAAGGTAGACAGAAAAATGTAATATGTACCTCGGCAAAAAATGCATATTATAGCCTCGCTTTTTTGTCCTAGGTACATAAATAACTATTATTCACTAAAGCGAGTAGCGTAACTTACCTAATATGATGCCCATGTAAAAATTAAAATTTGAACTAACCAGAAATACAACAGTGATAAAACGTTTGAGCATCACCATAAGAAAGAACATAAAAAGTGCTCTAAATATGTGAAAATCGAAATCCGGTATTATTTCACGGTTATGAATGTTATAAATAAAAAATTTGATGTGATCAACACAATACCTTCCGCTATTTAATTTTTATTAATTTAAATACACACCTACATATTTACTAATTCTGCAAACTATATTAAGTTCCTTTGTATATATCTGTTGCTTTACATGATCCATTTCGTTAATGTGTAGAACTCATATTTGACACTTTGATAACACGTGCTTATTGACAGCTGTTTTTTATTCATAGTGCTACAAACATAGCAAACTTAAATCGGATCATCCTGTACTATTTATATATATATGATGGAAAATATATTGTTTTTACAAACATTAATTTCATTAGAATCAGTACAATCTCCCTAACACGGTGTCATTATTAATTTCAATGTAACTGCCTTCTGACAGTGACATTTCTTTAAATATGTCCAAATCGTTATTAAAATATTATGTTTTTGTTTGACGTACAGGCATGATGATGTATAAAATAAATTATTTTATAAATTTATATTTAAAGTTATTTACTAAACGCTATGATCGTAGAATTGAAGATCTACCATTATATTCAATTTTAATTATAGCTTTTTCCGCTTACCAAAATTTAGTGCGCACTGGAACGCACTCAGTGCAATGTATGACGTCATGCACTGTTTTGGTTTTGTGAACGGTGCGCACCCATACAGTGACCAGTGGAAAATACGGTCCTATTTCAGTTCACATTTCGTTGTGCAAAAGTTGAGGTTAAGTTTGGGGTTTGAAAGTTTTATTGACATAATTGACAATAAATATAAAATATGACGACGGTGTCATTTATAATACCTCTTTTAATTCTGAAGGATTCTTGAAACTTGATAAAATTTAAGTTTTTTTATTTGTTCAATACAATATATGTAATTATTTCCTGTTTGTCAGAATATTTATGTACTACACTAGATATGAAATTAATTATTTTGGGTTGGTCTGGTTTCTTTAAATAGTCTAGAGCCGTTTCTGTTATATCATCAGATGACAAAGATGAAGATAAAAGTCCTTCAATAGTAGATACCACTACGGCATTTTCCGCCGCCATATTGCACTCAAATTGTCGCACTTGCTATAGTAATCGGTGCAACAAAATGCGCACTGAGTGCGAGTTGACGTTGCCCTGAGTGCGATTTCGTAGTAAGTGGAAAATAAAAATCCGGAACAGTGCGCACTGAAAAGGTAAGCGGAAAACGCCACTCACACTCAGTGCAGCTAAATTTGCACTCAGTGCGCACTGAATGTGTAAGCGGAACACGCTATTAGTAAAAGTTGCTGAAAAGTTATATTCAATTAATTTTTTACAAACTGTTAAAATCTTGTATATGTGATACTTCCGATTATTCGATACGCACTAAAATCTAATGAGGTCTTCCCACATTAGTATAGAATGGGTATAAAAATTTTCAAAATTTTCTGATTGATAGTATTACAGTAATCGTGTCCACATGATCCACTCACACACACACACACTAATTCGGATTGTGGAGACATCAAAACGTGCTTATTCACTAAAATCCTTATATACAATCTTCAGTAGCCGGATGTAAAAATGTATGAAAACATTTGAGTAAGTACAGGAATTTCAGTTTGATTCTGTTGAAGCCCGTTATACTCAATTAACCTTAAATTTTTGCACTGACCTATTAAACAATAATATTGACGCTCCTGCTTTATTATTTAAAATACCGATTCATCTACCATTTACACCTTCAAGAAACTTGGCATTGTAAAATATGGTTCGCTTATAACTTCATAATGATTGATCATTTAATGTTGACAAAATTTGGAATACAATATTTCCTAATTTATTTTTTCTTAACCTTAACAGTTTTCCAGTTTTAAGCTGTTGAAAATTGTTATTTTTTTTTTTTAAATGTATTACGTTTTTGAACATATACGAAATCATAAGCGAATTCTGCTCTAATTTTGACAGTTTATATCTTAAAATATAGTCCAATCTATTCCTAGTATCTACCTCTTTTGATAATATTATGAATATTAAATATTACTTACCGGAATGGAATAGAATTACTAATCCAAAAATGAAGCTTAGCTTAAACTTATTTGAGAATCGGGGTGATAATGTCTCATACCTTCTAAACAATTATACTTAGAGCAAAAGTTCTGAGAAACGAAGTTGTAGAGAATTAAATTGTCTGATGTATAAAAATGTTACATTTGACCATTCAATCAAAAGTTACAGCTATTTTCAAAATTCCGATTAAGTGCAAATATTGCCGAATTATAACGCATGCAGAAAGAAGACTTACCGGAAGCCACCATGTTGCAGCTCCTTTGATGGAAATGTTTCTGGTATCAATGCTGTCAAAAATAAAATGAGGTCAATATCTTCGCCAACTACCGCAACATTTGATGACGTTTTAGATTTGTCTGTATCTGTAGAAACGTGTCCTCATCGTCTGGAGTCTCACGACTCCGTATTCCATTGGTCCGTAATGTAGCTGACAGTATTGCAAAGAGTTGGAATTTGTTGTGATCCTTGGAAATGAAATGGCTTTTTTACCTCTCGCTAAGACCCTGTTGTACAAATGCTGGTTCATCCTGCGCTCAGCTGAACTTAGGCTTTGTTGAACCTGAGTTCAAATGTTCCATCTGTTGTACAAAGTAAAATAAAAGTGAGTTCAGCTGAACTTCAGTTGAGCTTAGAAACCAATATAAATAATTTAAGTTGGTAACGGTTTTTTTTTTGTCAAATGTCAAATATATTTTGTGATAACCAGGGTGATAACTGTCAATATGTAGTAATCAATTTTCGGGGCAGCTTATGCTAATTATTTGAAAGTGAGTAAAGATAATGTTTGCTTAAGGTGAAATTTTAACAAAATACTATTTAATATATTTGTTATTTAAGATGCGATCAGCGAATTTCTCGAATTCGGAAGAGTCCAAACTTATTTTATTAGTTAAAAAATATGTATCTGTATTAGAATGCAAGCAATCTGATACAAATATAAATAAAAAGAAAATAGAATGCTGGGTGCAAATAGAAAAAGAGTTTAACACAAATAATGAAATATTTAGAAGTCACCAAGTTCTGAAAAAAAAAATATGAAAATATTAAAAAAAGAACAAAAAGGAAGTTTGCAAACGAAAAAATTTACACAAAAGGAACCGGTGGAGGACCTCCAATAGAAATTCAAATAACGACAATGGACTCTGACATAAAAGAAATATTAGGCGCTCGTTTGGAAGGCGCAGCATCTGAATTTGATGACGACGCAGAAAATTCTACCGGTAACAAATTTAATAGCAGGGCCGCATTTAATATAGGCTTATACTACGGGCCGCTACCTTCAAGTGGGTATCTGGAAATGGCACTTCAAAAATTTTAATTTTGTCTAACAACTACAAACAAATAATCTTAAACACATGCTATAAGTTTTATTTTTGATTCTTTACAAAATTATAATATTAACAACATTTCATTGATTATAATTAACAATTTTGCAGTTATTGTTTGCAATGCGCCAGATAAATATCCGTTTGGCAGGATATTTCCATTGTTTTCTACTAAATCTTAATTAGGACAATCAAAATTCTACCAGTGATTTAAACAATCATAAGCGGCCCTGCTTAATAAAGAAAAATTCTTACGATGAATAGTCTTGCAGCTAGAAAATATTGTATTAAAATTTTCAGAATCTCAAACAATTCACAATGAATATATGCGGAATATACCTGTAACGATATCCACCACGGAAATGACAGAAATCGACATGGGACCTAACACTGAATTAAATTTGGAAACAGCGACTACATTAACCGACCAAGAGCAACATAAAATTTGTAATAAAAGTGATCAGTGGCAACAATTACGGAGCAAAAAATCTAAATCACTAGTTACTAAACGGACTGACAAAATTTTAAGTTCAGGAGAAATCAATAAAAGTGTTACGCAATGGGCAGACGCTAAAAGCAATTTAGAAAAGCTAAAAAGCAATATTTAGAACACAAATTAAAATTGAAACATTTACAAGAAAAGTACGAAGAAGAAATAAAAATTATGAAGGAAAAGGCAGCTATAGAAATAGAAATGAAAAAGAGGAACATAGAATTAGAATAGAAATATTAAATTTACAAAAACAAAAACTGTTAAAATAGGTTATTTTTTTAATTTTTAAATGTTACTATAATTCGTTGTAATAAATTTACAAGTTGTTAAAAAAATTATTAATCAATTGATATCTAGTCAAATTATTATTATTGATTCTTTGACTGTTGTCCAAAATATGATCAACATCAAAATTGTTTACAAAATTTATTGCAGCTTCTTCTTCAACAGTGATTGGTGGAAGTTCATCTTTAAGTAAAGAAACAATATTATGTAGAACTGCTGTTGCTACAATAATAGCTTCTACTCTGTTTAATTTCAGACGAATTCCTAATGCTAAAATAGGAAATCGTCTTTTCCATATACCAAAACATCGTTCAATTGGATTTCTGGTTCGTATTTGCGCTTCATTAAAAAGATGTTCTGCTGGTGTTGTTGGATTGTGTAGGGGAGTAATTAAGTATGACCTAATTCCATAGCCTCCATCGCCTACTAATATATATTTATTAAAATTTCCAGTTTCAAATTTATCCCGAATTCTCGAATTGTTAAATATTGTAGAATCATGTACCGACCCCGCCCATCTACAAACTAAATTTTGAAATCTACATTTTGCGTCGCAAACATTTATAGAAAAGAAGTGCTTTCTGTTTCTATATATTTCTGGTTCTCTACCACCTGGTGATAATATTTTAATTTGTGTGCAATCCAGCGCACCTATGCAGGAAGGACTTATATTATAAAAGTCCTGGCTATTTGCTGTTAATTCTTCTTCTGTTGGAGGCATTTTAATAAAATTTATATGTAATCTAGCAATAGCTCTAGAAACTTTATGTATTATTCTACTAGTAGTTGACTTGTCAATACCAGCGAAGTCTCCTGTTACTTAAAAAGGAACCACTTGCGAAGAAACGCAGTGTCACAAGCATCATATCTTCTGGGGATACTGCGTTGTTCCTTGAATAGATAGGTAAATAAAGATTATAGCTATTTTTTAGATCTTATGCCTTTT